>JAUMHI010000054.1:11200911-11212545 GCA_032359435.1 Enteromius unitaeniatus
AGCTGCTTTTCATCTCATTGTATGTGTAAAAATATATGATGACAATAAAGGCATTCTATTCTATTCTATTCTAAATACAAAAAACAAATGTGCTTGACATCATTGATGTCAAATCTGCCTTTTTGTGTGAGCTGTTCTAATTATCAATTACCTCCTTCCATTTCAAATTCATTAATTTTAACATGGTGGACCCCTTTTGCTGTTTCTTTAGACACTAGAGACAGAAATGAAGAAACTCCTGTCTTCTGTTAAAGAGGCTACCCAAATGTTTGATGAAAAACTCACAAAGCTCTTTGAAAGGAAAGTGAAATCAGAGATGGTCACATACCAAGTAAGATGATACATCACTGCACCTCATGTCACCTTTTCAGGGGCCTACTGTGTGCAGTCACATAATTATAGTTATGTAACAATATATAATGTAATCTAATACTTATAGATGTATTGTAATCTAATTATATGTTTATTATATTGCACATAATATACCTGAGCTTCTATTTTTTTCTTTTATTATCTGTGTTTTGTCTTGTCACTGTCATTCTGTTGCACTATGGAAGCTACTATCATGGAAAAAAGCCACATATGTGTATAGCTGCCAATAAAACTCATTCTAATTTTAATTATAGATTTGAGTTTTGTCTTTCAGGAGGAGCTCAAGATTGCGAATCTGGTTCACTCCATTCAAACCGAAGAAGAGATCCTAAGCAGAGAGAAACAGTTGAGCCTTAAACTTGAAAAGGCACGAATTGTAAAGGTGATCTATAGATATTGTTATCTTTTATCTTGCTTTCATCCCTGCTCAGGGGTCCTACACAGAAAGGTATGAAAAAAAAGAAAGCAGAGAATGGAAAAATATTTGCATTTGCAGACCTATTTAATTTTCTTTAATATAAAATTAAGAATTTTATGAAAATAAATGCAAGAATTATGTTTTCATGTCAGCTGTTTAGTGATTCTTTAGTGATTGCCAAACATGACTGAAAAAATTCAAAAATGCAGGTTATAGGCAGGTTTTGGATTTCTACTCATGATATTTTTAGGAATATATTACAGAGCCTCCTTTGCAAAAATAAAAATATATAGACTTTTGTGTGTACATGAGAAACTGAGCATAATATTCATTGTCAACCTATTTTGTGGTATGGCTTTTTGGCCGCCATAGTGTATGCGTTAAAACAGAAACTTGGCAAATGCAGGCAGTGCACATAGCCGTCTTGTCTTTGTTTCTTGCCCAGAGGATGCATTAAATTGGACATTAGTCCTTTATATTAGAAATAGTACCTTAAGAAAAGCCACATTCTGAGCAAATAGATCTCTATTTATTCATGTGCATCCATGCTCCCTTTTCATACATAGTTATATGGCAGTAATGCACAACATATAGTTACTGATTATAATATATACAAAACCAGAAATTTGAATGTGTAGGCAAGAAAACAAATGCAAAATGCCTAATTCCCATGTTAAATAATAGAGTCTGTAAAAGTAAGGAATTTTCAGATGGATAATATGGAGGAACCCTGCCTGCTGTTTTCTGTTCACAGTAACTCTATACCACGTCAGAAATTGGCAGTTATAACACGAGACAATTATAATGTTCCTGATGATGAGACAAAAATTTTGTGCAAGAACAAACCTGTGTGGCATGCTAATCCGTTCCTGTAAGACTGATTGTTTTGCACATGTTGAAGTGTATGAGTCACTTCTCTTTCTTGTCAGAATGAAATTGGGGAGGAATTGAAAAAGCACAAGGAGACTGTTGATGAGTTTAAAGAGGAGTATGATAACACAGTCACTGAGGACAAAGTAAGATTATGAACATGTTTGCATATACATATTCAAAATGTTTTCACCAAGAAAGTATAATTAAAAAAAAAATCACTTGCTTTTTTTAAAGCTTCTTGACAAAGGATTTCGCAAAGAGTTCTTTGGCGTTCCTGGACACATAATTGACCAGCTCTATAAGCTTTACAAACGCAGACCAAGGTATTATTTCAGAGGAGTAGCAATTTCATGTGGCACGTGTGTACGACATGTGATTGTCTGACTAGTTACCTTTGAAAACAGTAATGGTGTTGTTTAACAGGGTTCAGAGGATAAAAACACAGACTGAAAATAACCAGTTTAAAGAGGGAGCGTTAGGAACGGCACCATCTGATGGACTCTCTCTGATGATGAAGGCCATGGAAGAATTGGACGCACCAGAGAACATGCCGGAAGAGTTAGATATGTTTGTGTGGGAGAGGTTTTGCCTGGCCAGACGGCTCAAAGTGGAAAGTGAACAAAAGGTGAGAATGGGTAGAGAGAGCCCAAATGTGCTAGAAGCCACCATAATCACATCTTAACCCATGTTCCTCAGAATCCAAAATTGGCTTTTAACATTGAATCCTGTAGGTCAAACTAAAGGCATTGACCCTAGCGGAGATGCAGGCTTTTCTTCAGAGGAGAACAGATGAGGACGAGAAAGCTCAGCTTGAAATAAAAAATCTTATTGATGAACTAAACAGGTGAGGTAACAGTTGGCTATAAAAATGAAAGCGCACCGAAAAAAAGATGGCATCCAGTAAATATTACCATTGCTATTATTGTCCTAGCATCTGTGAAGAAAAAATGAGCTTTCGACTTGACAGTATGGTGCAGATCGTTCTACAGCAAGGTCAGGTGGAAGTGGAGGTTGGAGACTTCATCCCTGACTATACCAATGCTCTACTAATACATCGCAAAGTAATCGAGGACCTCAACAGCACCATCAGGGTACACTGAAATCACTCGTCTTTCTCTTCATTTCAATTGTGCTTACACTATTAATCATTACGGTCTCATACTCATAATAAGTGTGCGCTAGAAATAAATTAAGTGTGTGCAAGTTGACATATAAAGACCAATAGCTGATTCAATTAATTTACATTTAATGGCATTATTGATCATATTTGATCACTTATTTATAACATATTTATTTATCAGGCTTTAGGAGATCAGAAGATCACCAGCATGGTGGAGTGTAAAGACTTCCGCAAAGGAATCATACAGCAGGAGTGGGATCACAGGAGAATGAAAATGCAGCTGGAGGATTTCCGCAATAAAGCCAGAGACATACAGACCCTACGCATCACTCAGGAGATTCAAGATGTATGTATGGATTTAATATGTAGCCTTTCATTTAAAGTAATATTGCTTCATTCGTTCAGTGTCTTTTACCTGACAGGTAAATAATTGATAAAAATAAGCTATTGAATATTGAAAAAAGAATGATTTAATCTAAGAGAAGAAGACACTATGGCTTTTAAATTGATTGACATATTAATTACAATGGCAAATATTTGTTGTTTTTCTCACATCAGTACCTAAATGAAACAAGCAATGATAACATGGTGTCAAAGCAGCTGACAACTCTGGAGACAACTCTCGGTTTACAGAAAACGGTAAATTTGATTAAGCACACAGCAAAGACACTAGGCACTTTTCCAAATGCATATTTCTCAGTGCAGATGTTACTTTGTTGTGAATTCAGTCTGGATGATTACATGAGTCAAATTCATTGACAGATATAAAAGTTGGGTTTGTTTCACTCTTTGCCCAGACTCATCAAAAGAAAGTTGAGGCTTGCAAGAAACAGATGAAACACCTGCACAGACAAGTTGTGCAAATACAAGAGAAGAACGCAGCCCTCGACTTGAAAGTGGCTGAGATGGAGATAACTGTTGCAGAGCAAAGAAATATTTACAAGGCTGTTGGTAATTGACTTTATATCTTGTACCATTGAGAAAAATAGACTACTTTGTAGTTTAGAGAACAGGGGCCTTGTTCATGAAACATGAGGAGAGATTTCTGTTAATCAGTCCTGATTGCATTCTTAATAGGCCTACACTATTGTTCTAAAATGTTTTTTTAAAGAACATAAGCAGATTTTATTATATTAAGCTAGGACACTTTAACTTGATCAAAAGAGACAGTAAAGACTTTCAAAATATTAACTAACCAGAAAACAAAAAATAAGCAAGTTTTGTTGCTTTTTCGTGTGTGTCGGCTTGTTGCAGCCGCTAAAAAAGCATTATGATCGATCCATTTAACTTCAAACAGGACCTTGGCACGGTCAACATCAACCTGAGGACCATAACTTCCTAGAACATATCCGTTTAGGAGATTTGTAATACTTTGCAGGGCATTTAACTCCTTATACATATATAGCGAAACTTAAATGCAATATTTAACTGATAACCAGAGTAGAGAAGCCAGAATAAGAGAAATACGTTTCCTTTTTTCTTATATTAGTAAGAAGTAATATTATGTTCCCGCACAACCGGAGACTGCAGTTTCAAGACCGTAGTTCTAGGACCACATTTTTTGTGACATTTAGCCAATTCTATTCCAACATTTTTTTTTTCCCCTTTCCATCTTATTTTTAACTTAAGAGCTGATGTAAACTTGAGTATTCGAGGGGGTGTTAGCCATCTCCATTTAGCTGTGCAAAACTGTTGTAAACTGGTACTTGTTTTAAAATTATTTTACATTTATTAATGTTCCGATAAAAACTCTCATTTAATCTAAATTATGTGTCATACATAGCCAGGCTAGAGAATCAGTGTCTCAAAAAATAAATACTGATTTTTTTTTACTTTCTATTCAATCAAAATTCTCGTTTCCACAACAATAGTAAGAAACACATTTGCTTTGAACATTAATGATATATAAAAACAATAAGTATGCTTTGTAATGTACATTTTGCTGATGCTTCATGAATAAGCCCAATAACTTACATTTACTTATTCACAAAATGTTATCCAGAAATGGAAGATAACCAGGAGACAGAGGCAGAGAAGAACTACCAAGATATCATCTTGAGAAAGAAGCTGATGAACATAGCTGGAGCGCAATCTGAAGAGATACACATACTGCGAGCAGAGGTTGAGAAACTGCGTATGAAGAACTTCCCATCTCTTTCTCAACTAAACTACAACTGATTTACAGCACATAAATGGGTGCTTTTGGTTGAAAATAATTGTAATAATTTTAATACACAGATGTGACATGAGAACACAAGAAAATGTGTTATAATTAACAACAAAGTTTAAACCTACCAAAACTCAGAATGTCTTTTATCGGTTCCACATATAATCTGAATAATCACCCTATCTGAATGTACTGATGAATTAAATTTTCAGAAAAGGCAAGATATTTAAATATTATGAATAAAATGAATACAGTACAATGAATTTCATTTGTCTGTGAAGTCTTCCTCAGTCCTGTTAAAGTGCAATATTTTATCATCTAGCCCTAAACTGTCTATAAGCTGAGACAAACTGAGTTGTTTTCCCTCGGAGGGTAATTCTCTCTGTAATTCACACAGAACAGACTGAGCACAGGATCTCCACTTGTCTATGAGTCTCTCTAGCTGGGTCAGGTCATTCTAGGACAAAAGACAAAAGCAAAGAACGTCATCATCACAACATAATCATTTGGCAATACTCGACTTACAAACAGAAGTTTACCTTTTTTCTATACATCTTGGCCATCTTTAATCTTCGCAAGTTTTCTGATTTCTCCTTCACCGCTTTTCGTAGCTCCTCACATCGCTGAATCACGTGTTTTTGTGCAGGCTCAGCTGTGTGACGAGAACTGTCTCTTTGCTCCCTCACATCAATCCCAGTGACTTCAGTGTCGTCTCCGGGTTGTGAGGTCTGTGCTTCACATTCATCTTCAATTTTAAGACGTTTAACCACACCGAGGGGGGATCTGAATGAGTGGCGCGATCTTTTTAACTTCTCCTTCAGTAAAGAACTCATGGGCTAAAGGGGAAATGTCCACAAAATATTAACAACGCTCGCGTGATTCTAGACAATCTCTTCCCATATTTGAACGTGGTGTGTATCTGCTCTTTTCTAATTAAGCTGCATCGTCTACAAATATTAACGCTAGATATCAGAAAGATGTACCTTGGTTGACCTGCTTGAAGAAGAACACTGAGCTGTATTTGGTGTGTTTTCATTAAGGTTAGCTGGTGTGAGTTTGATCGGGGTTGTCTCCATGATTCACACCACATACCGTCGCTATGAAGAGGAGAAAACGGCTTTAACTCTGAAGTGACAGGCACTGGGTATAAAAAAAAATACAATCAAAAGCAAATCTAGGTAAATCTCATCTTTCCAGCTGTAAAGTTATCAATAGACACTCATGTTTTGAAATTGGCGCAAGATCCACTTATTTAGTCGTCATTTCCGGGACGTTTAAACGTTGTTGGCACTATCATGAATCATGGGAAACGTAGTCCATGTGGAGCTGTTTTCTATTTTATTAGTAAATTGATTAAAAATATAGAATAGAATAGTGTTTTCTTTTAGTTTCATAGTATCCATGAAAGTCTCTGTAAGTGAAATAAATTTAGTTTTGTATTTATATTTTTGGTCCATTTTTACCATATAAATAATAGACCTTTTTGCACAATTCACAGTTACAGATAGGACTGGGAAATAACAATATCAACAAATTAATAAATCCATCTTAAATTGTGTAGGTGGTTTATGGGGGATTTAAGCCTAACAGAAACAGAAAGTCTAACAATATCTTTAAACAAAAAATAATATTCAAATAAAACACAAAGATTAATGAAAAGATGATAAAATAAAACTGTTTAAGGCAGTGTGTGTAGTTAGTTTCCATTTTATATTAGATAATCTGTTACAATAGGGAATAGATTTTTCTGAGCCATGTTGTAGCTTTTGGTTCTAAATGTGCTAACTGTTCTTCATAACAAATGCAATATGCCTGTTAATGATTAATAGGCTAGTCATATTATTATGTTGAATGATGGCTATATAGTAAATGTGTGTGTGTGTGTGTGGCCTCCACGTGCCTGTATGACCTCCCTACAATGGCTAGGTATGCTCCTGATGAGGTGTCAGATGGTCTCCTGAGGGATCTCCTCCCAGACCTGGACTAAAGCATCCGCCAACTCCTGGACTGTCTGTGAGCGAGACATAATGTCCCAGATGTGCTCAATTGGATTCAGGTCTGTGGAACGGGCGGGCATAGCATCAATGCCTTCATCTTGCAGGAACTGCTGACACACTCCAGCCACATGAGGTCTAGCATTGTTTTGCATTAGGAGGAACCCAAGGCCAACTGCACCGGCATATGTTCTCTCAAGAGGTCTGAGGATCTCATCTCTGTACCTAATGTTAGTCCGGCTACCTCTGGCGAGCACATCGAGCTGTGCGGCCCTCCAAAGAAATGCCACCCCACACCATTACAATCCGGTCATGCTGGAGGATATTGCAGGCAGTAGAACGTTCTCCTCTTCTGTTCTCTCTGTTTATTCCATTTGCACAACAGCATGTGAAATTATTCAAATGATCTATTATCATAGATAAAAGAACAAAAGACCTAGCCTGGCTTCCGCAACTATTAAGCTCATAGGTGCTTAGTCTGGCCAAGCTACCTTACTACTCGCCTTCTGGGAGGCGGGCTTAACCTGCGTCCATCAGATGCCTCTGTATACTACTGGACGAATCTACAACCAAGCTTGTTTCTCATTGGTTCGCACTTTTTGGGGAACGGAAATGCTCTAAAATGGCAGCTTTGCCATACTAACTTTGCTCGTGAAATGAATGTAGCATCAAAGGAAGTATGGGTGGGCCCAGGCTACAAAAGACACAATTTCACAAAAAATAAATATATAGGGAAAAAAAAGGCAGTGACTATTTGCTCTTAGGATAAATAGAGGCTATTTACACTGTAAGTGCAAATAGCATGGAAATAGTAATACCACAGTAAATAGCATTGCTATTTACACTTAATGTAAATAGCAATTAAATGCTATTAACATTAAGTGAAAATAGCATATTTACTTAATGTTAGATGCTATTTACACAAAGTGAAAGTGCCTAAGCTGCTATATGGCAAGGTGTTAAAAAAAACTGAATGAATGCTGAATGAATGCTTTTAAGATGTTGACACAAAAACAGAACAACAACGACAACGAGTGCTCATTTTATAAAAACTTAGTTCTGTTTTTTTTGTAGCTTGTTTGCTGTACAAGTTGTCACATAGCACCTTTTAGGTATTGTTCTCTTTTTTTTTGTTATAAGTCAGAAATTACCAGGAGCAGCTTCCCACAATATAAAGTCAATGGAGAGCTTTGGATCGTTTTCCCCCAGTGCGCGTGGTTTTCTGATTATGACGCGTGTTGCTCTGACTCTTTAGCCTCTGCCAACAAGGCTGGTTATTTGCACTTAGTGTAAATAGACACTTGGAACCAGAAAACAGCTCACACTTCAACCCTCTAATGTTTAAAACAAAACTATACCTTTTGAAGAAGGAATTGTAAAACTGTGAAGAGAAACTGTATTATGAAAAATAGATGATTGGTTAAAACCTTTTTAAATCACAAAATAACAAATATTTACTAAAATGGTTTATCTGTCTATTTATATCTAACTATATTAATTAAAAACTGTCCATATACGAAAGATCTAAACGTATTTCTTTAGTCTTTTTGTCTCGTGCAGACTAGAATTCCAAAGATGAATCAGAGATAAAATTGGTGACATGGTTTGTATGAACCCACGTATAAAATCAAGAAAAAGAATCAATAAAAGAAGAATGTCAAAACAAATGAATCAAACTCTGAATAATAATAGTGATGACTCCATTATGTAGTTTATATAACATACATAGGTCTACTTGGTAACCATCTGAACAGTAGTTCAGAAGGAAAAAGCTCTTTCTCATCTACTGGAAATCTTTTCTGCTTTGTTACAACTTGTCTATTAAATTAAAATTGTTTAATAGCTGTAGTCATGCAGCCATGCCTTCTCATGTTTCTAAGATTTCTAAGTTCATATACAGTGAAGGATGCATATGGGGTGGAGTTATAAATTTAGTGACTAATGTGCATTTTGTATAAACAGGGTGTGCCCACTGGGAAAAAATGTATCCATAGAAAATGGCATGTAAGTCCCAAGGGAAGTAACACCCGTTTCCCATGAAAAACTTGTATGTGCATGAATTCCTTTTAGAACATTTGCATTGTTCTTTGATCCAGCTGTCTTCAGATTATAATGAGTAATACAATTACTTAATATGCATCACATAGGTTTGGCTAAAATGGTGCGCATTACCACTAATGCATGGAACTGTAAGGATGAGTACTTTATTTAACGGTGCTTTCTTTTTGGTGATTTGTTTAAACATGATTTAAATCCCCAAAAATGTATGAGCTTATCAATTGGGGCAGTATCGTTTCAAAAGGTACTAATATTTGCATTTTAGGTACTAAAGTTTCTTCAACTGACAGCTTTGTACTTTTTTTCTGAGAATGTATATCTGGAATGCAATGTATTTTGCTCATAAAGCATCTCTATAGTTTATAATGAGTTACATAAAACTTTATTTTTTACAATTTATATTTGACATGTATTCTAAAATATTTTAAATAAATTGCTTCAAGCTAAGCAAAATGCATTTTATGCCATATTTCTGCTGCTATGCCAACAGTAGTAAATTAAACTTTTATAAGGTAGCGATGCTCAGATAACGCATCCAGCCACACCTGTGTTCACCTGGACATGTCCTAAAGCTTTAGTTTGCTGGAACATAAAGGATAAAACTGTGATTCCTGAGGGCATTGTCTTCTTTAAAAGTCTGTCTGTGTACCTGCCAAAAGACAGGGGAGTGGCTCGATATAAAATCCTACCCAGAAGTCCTGTGAAGACTTGCCGGTCAAAGTAGAGAGAAAATCAGAAAGAAAACAGCAGAAGTCAGGGAACAACAGTCATACTGCACAGGTGAAGTTCACAGGCAACTCTTAAGTGGACTTTATCTAAAACCCCTTTCTCTTCAGATTCTCCAGGATCGAAGGTAAAACTTTTTATTAATGATTTTGCTTTCAAACTTTTATAATTTTTTTTAAATTTCACGAAAAAAATAATAAATGAATCAAAGTAGCCTACATTTGTGCTCCAGTAGGACTATGTAAAAATATATATTTCTTCTTATTTATTCATAATTATTGCTTTTTATATAGTTTAGTCCATTGCTCTCCTGAAATACTTATTAATTTGTAAACAGAACAATCATTTCTTTCTATCTTGTTCCTGTGCGGGACTACACCAAAGACTAAAATCCAGACTGAAACAGTAGAAACCAAAACATCTTTATGATATTAATGACAAATTTTATTAATTATGAGATGTTTGATTGTTTCATTCTAAACTTTGGATTAGATGTGGGAAAAATGTTGGGTTAAAATCTGGACTAATTCTGAAGTCCCGACTGAAAAGCCCTGCACAAACCATCACCATTAGTAAATAAAGGCATGATTTGTCTGTAGGGGACCATTCACTGTGTTTAGCTTTTTCATGTTTTGTGGTTTGCAGGGAAACAGTAGTTGGTCTTGCATTTGAAACTGAAGATGTGAGTAGGGTGGGGTGGTGATAAATTGCTTTACTCTCTCCACTGTAAATATGAGACTGTAGTTGCGGTTGCTAGTCCTTTGTTGGAGCAAATAATTGCCCCTTAGGCATTATTTTTCATTAAGGTTGAATATGGGTATGTGTCATTTATAATTACTTTTCTTTTTTTTTTTTACGTGGAATAGGCTGCAATTCTGTAACATCCATACTTCGAAATCTGAGTAGAATCTGCCAGGAAAGAAAAAAAAACTGTTGTATCAACTTGCATGCAGCATTTCTGGTTAAAACTTGACAAAGGCAGTAAAACACATCATCTTGAAGAAACTATTTATTGTACATGAATCTATCACAAATTAAGTTTAAGTGATTAAATAGGTTTTTGTATAACATGCATAATACGTATTGCAGCTCTTCTCATTCAGTACTACAAGTTCAGCTGTAATTGAAACACCTTAATGCTCTATTAATATAGTATGTCGTCTTTCATTTAGCATGGAATGGATGATTTAAGACAGCAAAGAAACTATTCAGGAGGAAGTTCAGGAGACAGAGGTAAGGGAGTTTGATTAGCTTGAGCTCATTAATTTGCTTTGAACCTGAACCAAAATCTTTTGTGAATATATTTTCATTGTGAAGACACTGTCACCTAGTGGTTCTGTAATGTTACCGAGAAGTTTGGGAAGGTGTTATTCAGCTGTATGTTTGTGAATTTCAAAGCAAGAACTGCTCACATTTATAAGACATGTACTATATAAACAGGCATCACGGAAACAACAGTCTCTTCTACTAGAATTACGTCTTTACCTCCACGTAAGTTACCCCTGTTCGCTCTCCCATGTTCAGTTGTATCTGCTCTCACTGATTTATTCATATTCAGTGCCTTCTTTCTCTAGTGAATTTATGCATCATGGGAAAATTAAAACTGCAGCTGTAACTTGAGCATCAATTTCAGTATGAGGTCAAAGTGGACATTGCTATAATTTACTGTGTTTGAATCCCCAGGAGGCTTTAGTGCATCTGCCAACAAGGGCATGTCAAGCACTTCTGGGTCTCCTGGCCTGGAGAAGAACATTTTGACTCAAAACAACAGCAGTCCTTTTTTCTCATCCTGTAAGCCACTAAAACATTATTTTTGAAGAGTTATACTCTATGGGCCAGTTTCCCGGATAGGGATTAGATTAAGCCAGGACTAGACCTTTGCTAATTTAGGACATTTAAGAATTTT
>JAUMHI010000054.1:11218578-11290242 GCA_032359435.1 Enteromius unitaeniatus
CATCAATATTAAAACAATAAAAGGCTTGAAACTACTTCAGTTGTGTGTAATGAATCTAAAATATATGAAAGTCTAATTTTGATCAGTACATTACAGAAAATAATGAACTTTATCACAATATGCTAATTTTTTGAAAAGGACCTGTACATCTCTTCTATGAATACATGACTCCTGTTAATACTCTTAGTTCTGTTAAAAAAGAATGAACCTTTTCCAGATGTTGCCTCATAAAATCTTTAAAATGTGTATGGTAGGTGAACGTGGTCCTGAAGGGCCACCAGGTTTCAGAGGAAGAGATGGTCAGCCTGGGCCCCGTGGAGAGCAAGGGCCTCCAGGGGCCGGAGAGAAGGGTGAAAGGGGTAAGATACTGCATACTTTGCCAATATACCTAAAGATGATTCTTGCGTTTGATTTTTGGCATTTCATTCTTTACAATTTAGGATTCTTATACACAACAAAAATTTGAGAACTGCTGTTTTAATCTCATTTACAATGTGCCTGCATATCTTTTTTTTCTTCAGGTGTTCCTGGCTCTCCTGGTCTTCTTGGTCCACCTGGGCCTAAAGGTCAGTACACAAAAAACAATTTATATAAAGGCTGATACTTATTATATTAATTGAAATTAGCTCTACAGAATCATTTGACATTGGCCAATGAAATGCATTGGCATGCATATATATATATATCTTGTGGTAAATCATCCATCATCATTAATTCTGTGTTTAAATCACAAAGTATATGTGTAAGTAAAGTAAAGTATACCTCAAAACTTGTGTATATATATGCAATATTAGCATGTGTTTGATCTTTGTTCTCTTTTTGATTGTTTGTTCAACAGGTGCTGGTGGTTTACACGGTAATCATATTTTAATATATAATCATAAAAAATCAGTGGAATTATATAATGTTTTTTGTGTACTAATGACAAATCTGTAAAAAAAAAATGTTTACTGTGCAGGTGAACAAGGCCCTCAAGGCTTCAGAGGTGAACCTGGCCCTGCAGGTGCTAAAGGTGTGTATCACTAAGAATACTTGGGGTGTTGTTTTCACAAAGCATTACAGTATATGAATACTTTAAATTTTAATTTAAATTTCCAGGTGATAGAGGACTTCCTGGTCCATCTGGAAATAAAGGTTTGTAGCTAAATATATGTCAGCCTGACATATAGTATCCAGTTCTTAATTATAGCCAATGTGAGTTCATGTGAAGTTGTGTGTGTGTGTCAGGTGATCATGGTGATAGAGGAGAAAGTGGATTGCCAGGTGTGTATATTTGTACTGAGCCATAAGAACTTTATTTGTGTGTGTAATGTTTACAATATTTGATTCATTGTTAAATCACTGTATCCTCCGCCAGGTGTTCCTGGTGCTGCAGGACGTCAAGGCCCACCTGGTGAGAAAGGAGCCAAAGGATCAGCAGGTGAACTGACACAAACCTGAGAAACCATAAGCCGATTGACATGTCAAACAACCAATCACAGTTTGTTTCGTTCAGCGTCACGTTTCGGTGCGTAAAACAGAACAGCGTGCAACAAGTCAGTCAGCCTAGAAAATCCCGATGAGACGCTCACGGTAAACATCTGTTTGAAGCACATCTCTCCACTTTTTAACACCCACAAGCAATTCTGGAGAACCGAACACAACACTGAATCCAGCTGCAATGTCAGCGTCTGTTGTTTCATGTTTGCCAGCAAACGCTTCTGATCCCCTTCTCAGTTAGGTACTTCACTTGATCTTCCATAATAGATAGGACAATAGATCCCGGACATCTCTTAAAGATTCTATGCTGTGAATCTCGCATACTTTTGAGAATCCAACTTTTAACTGATCTGAATAAATGCTCATTGTCACTCATGTAAATACAACAGTTTTTCTTCCACAATCACACATCTGCGCATTGTTTCCCGGCGGACCAAAAATAAACGCAACACTCGCTTCCTCCAGAAATTCGATAAAATTCAACCAATCATTTGATGACGACATTCCTGAAGGGTTTCCAGTTAAGTCTTTAGCCAACGGGCAGTGATGTCTGAGACTAGCTGTGGTATAAATAAACTACCCAGATAATAATTTATCCATTTCATTTTAGGGCCTCAAGGACTTGATGGTGAAAAGGGCCAAAGAGGTGCGAGGCATTTTCAGATTTGATTCTTTTCTTGTGTACCTATATCTGCATCTTGATTTTAAGCTCTGTGTGTATTCTGCATCATTTTTGCTCATATCTAGGCGAGCCAGGCTCAATTGGATTACCAGGAATCAGAGGACCACCTGGACCACCTGGTGATTCTGGGCAACCAGGTATAAAACACATGAATCCTCATTTACCCTTCATTTGCATGTTTTAACAGTTTCTAGCATTCACCACATTATATTTAATACTGTTTTTAAAAAAATATTACCGCTGTTCTCTTTAAACAGGAACTCAAGGGATCCAAGGACCTCCAGGTGACCTGTCACTTGATCTGCATTATTTTATATGTTTTTATTTTACATATTTATGCAATTTAGATTTTTACAGTTTATGTCAACTATGTATTAAGATGGTTGACATGTTTCTTTCTGTATAGGCCTACCTGGCAATCCTGGTCAGCCTGGAGCTAAAGGTGCTGTGTGGTGGCTGTTTTAGTAAAATAGACCATAGGATCAATGTTTAGCTGCTTTTTGTAGTCAATATATTTTATATATGTATGTATTTTATCCTATTATTGGACATTAGAATCATATGTTATGTGTGCAACTCATGTCTAAAATAATGAATCTGAAAACGTTCACAGGTGAGACTGGTGAAGCTGGAAGAGTGATCAATGCAGGTAAAACTATGTAAATTATTAAAACACATTTAACAGTTCACTGTGCAGTCAACTTACATTGAGAGCTTTAATTTTACAGCAGGTTCTAGCTCAGTGGCTATCCCAGGACCACCTGGAAGCCCTGGTCCTGCTGGCCCACCTGGATCTCCAGGACTCTCAGGTATGTTCATAATCTTTATTCTTTTAATAACCCAGATTACAAAATCTCCAGATAATCAGTCAAATTACTGTGTGCTTTGTATATTTTAATAATCCAATGAATGAGATGTACATGAAGTAATTGCACTGTTTAGGTACATCAAGTTATATTTATCATTTGCTTTTATCATATGTCTTATGACGCTAGGACCCATTGGCCCTGCTGGACTTCCTGGTCATCCCGGTAAATTAGCATTTTTCATCTGTTGTTCCTGTGTAATATTGCATATTAGTAAACATTAGTGCTGTCAAATGATTGATTGAAATGATCAAATGAAGTTTTTGTTTACATAATATAAATAAAATACATAATTTACATAAAATATGTAAGTGTGCTGTGACTTTATTGTGCTTATGTAAATACACTCGCATGTATATATTTCAGAAAAATGTTATGTGTATATATTTAATATATTTATATATATATATATAATAACATTTATATATACATAAAATATATAAAAAATAAATGTAGATGTAAATACATGTATATATTTATAAAATATACCGTAT
Source organism: Enteromius unitaeniatus (assembly GCA_032359435.1). Lineage (NCBI taxonomy): Eukaryota > Metazoa > Chordata > Actinopteri > Cypriniformes > Cyprinidae > Enteromius > Enteromius unitaeniatus. Next base: position 11,222,100 of record JAUMHI010000054.1, read on the forward strand.
ATACATAATAAATATACACAGAACACACATTTATTATGCAAACAAAACCTTTTATTTTGTATGCAATTAATCATGATTAATTGTTTGACAGCGTTTACATTTTACCCTAATGACCTTCAATCCATCCACCTTTTTTGTGCAGGTCCTAAAGGTGATAAGGGAGATCAAGGAGAACCGGGTATTGCTGTTAGCGCTGGTGAGACTTTGGTTGCAACGCGAGCAGAAAGTGAGTCTTTATTTAAAAGATCTAATTTGAGTATTAAGTTGTATAAATGCATTAATATAACACTTGTGTCCCATTTTAGGACAGTATGGTGCTTCACATGTTGCTGTTACTGGACCACCTGGTCCTCCTGGTCCCCCAGGGCCTCCTGGACGTGCAGGTACAATAACATTATCCATGATTTCTTTGCCACGTACATTGTCTTTTAATGTGAAATGTAATAGTTTATGAAATTATATTGCTATATATGAAATAATGTATACCTTTGGAGCAGATTATATTTGAACGCATTTAATCTATTTTCACTGATTTATTCCCTACAGGCGATTCTAGACCAGGTCCACCGGGACCACCTGGTGAGCCAGGTACATTGAACATTCATGCATTTTCATGCTTTCCTATAGTGGCATGCTCTTCTCAACACTTTTGTTTCTGTCTTAAAGGATATGGCAGACCAGGTCCTAAAGGAGACAGGGGAGAACCAGGAAACTTTGTGCCCAATTCAGGTTTGATTCCAGCATGCCTTTGAATTATTTAAAGATTGTTGTGGTTTCTTAAATCTCACAATTTGACATATATTGCTAACACAGGAACATTTTTTGCGGGACCACCTGGACCACCAGGATCTCCAGGGCCTAAGGGAGCAGCAGGTGAGTCTTACTCAGAACTTAAGTTGAATTAATTCTACTTGAGGGCACCTTTATTTTACCCTATCACCAGTGAAGACACTATACAAATGTGATGTTAGAAAGTAAGATATGTAACTATTATTAGATAGTTTATGTTATATTTATGTACATTTCAGGTCCCCAAGGTCCAAGAGGATACCAAGGTAAGGGTCTTCATACTGGTCATGAGAACTGATATAAACAGTAAAACACATTAAGTACTTAGAGAAATCACACTTGCCTTATAATAGTGCTTTATTTGTAATATGTGACATCTTTTTTTTAGGCGAACCAGGTCAACCTGGCCTTCCAGGGAGTCCTGGTAGAGTTAGTAAGTTAACATTTTTGGTTTATGACCCTATATTTAATTTAGAACCTTGAATACTTAATTTGCTTTTCATTCAAATATTGTCAAGATATATATATTTTTTTTACTTTACACTTTTGTTTTTATGTGTTCAAAAACAATTAATTAATACAGAATTAATTAATTATTTATTTTTATTCTATATTTTAGTCTCTGAGTACGGTGTGGCTCAAGGTCCACCTGGTCCCCCAGGACCTCCTGGACCACCTGGACGAGATGGACGTAAAGGTAAAAACCTGGAATAATAATGAAGAGAAATTGCATTCCAGTACATTAATGTCTACAGTACAGTAATCTCTAAAATAATTTTCCAGGGGATCCAGGTGTACCAGGTACATCAACATTCCAAGGGGAATCAAGAGGTAAATTTATATTTTAAACATTTCAAAAATTACAACTGTCATCTTTATTTCAAATATATTAGAATATAATTTATCTTTCGTTTAACACAAATACATTTTTTTTCTCTAATCCTATTAAATCTTTAATTTAAACCCATTATTAGAATGAGGTTCCTAAAGCAAAACAGTATCGTAACCCTTGTATCATTTCTTACTGCCATCAGTATCAGGAGCAGTTGCAGTCGGACCACAAGGGCGGCCTGGTCCCCCAGGACCTCCTGGTCCACCTGGTTCTCCTGGTCATTCTAGTGGATCCCATTCGGCTGCAGACTATCGTCATTACATCATGGAGTATATGCAAAGTGAGTACCTTTTCATTTGGATAATCACACTCTTGCTCCTGAAGGTCATTTTCTCATGAATGTGTGACATCTTTTCCACAGGTGACAGCATGAGGAAGCATTTATCTGGTATTCAGGGGCCACCTGGTCCACCTGGGCCTTCAGTGTCTGTAGAGGACGTGGCATCTCGGGTTATCGCTTACATTCAGCGTATGTTAAGATCTGCTGTGTAATGTTTAATGTATGTCTGTGCGTTCTGCTGCATTTATGGTAAAATATTTTGATTCAGGCTCTGGAATTAGCGGGAACAGTATTAGCCAAGGTCCTCAAGGACCTCCAGGACCTCCTGGCCCACCTGGAAGTATAAGTGCTGAATACATTATTTCCCTTTTACAGAGTGAGTAAACCATGTCAGACCCACTTGTGCATAATTGTTCTTTTGAATCTTGCATCTAAGAATTGACCCAGCGACTTTCTGTGCTCAGGAGAAGATGTGAGGCGTTACGTGACTGGCCCACCAGGACCACCGGGTTCACCTGGCGTTAGTGCTAGTACTTTTAGCGCACAGGAAGTGGCAAACTATGCCATCAGAATGATGAATGGTGTGTCTCTAACCTGAATTTTATTTTGAATTGGCAGTTGATTGAATGCTGTCTTTAAAATAATTTTTTTTTGTGTGTTTTTGTGTTTGTTTTTAGAGCAAGGGATGACAGGCAGAACTGGACCACCAGGTCCTCCCGGCCTACCTGGGCAGCCTGGCCAGCCAGGTGCTTCCTACAGTGAAATAACCTCTCTGCTTCAGAGTATGTAATTGGGTATTTGTAATATTTTGTTTTATAACATGTAAAGGGTTTCCTTTCCTCATATTCCACTTTGAATGTGTTAGGGTCAGGGCTTAGTGGGAGTGTTGGACGTCCCGGGCCCCCTGGTCCTCAAGGTATTCAGGGACCCCCCGGCCCCCCAGGAGGCTCCTCCACAGTCTCTGGTTACAAACTAGAGGACATCCAGCTCTATCTACAGCGTGAGTCCTCTCATGAGTCTTATACCTGTCCAGTTTTACAAAACATGTATATAATATTATATGATTCTCTGTTATTTAGAGTCTGGTTTTAGGGGACCTCCTGGCCTACCTGGCCCACCAGGACCCCAGGGTCCTCCAGGAGACACTAGAGGCCTCATACCATATTCAGGATCTTCTGCGCGAGAACAGATCCGTGCTGAGCTGCAGGACTACCTTAACAGTGAGTGTCACTCACCACACACTCTAATCTGGGAACTGACACCTCAGTGTAACTTTACGTTGCTGGACGTTCGAATGATTTAAAAAAGTGATCTCACTCCATTCTTCATTCTCTAAAGTTAAATGCATTAATTTAAACTCTCTGTGTCCTAGATTTGCCTGACCAGCTCCTGAAAACACTTTGTGGTTGTTTGCTGCATCAGTAAATAGTCTCATATTTTTTTCAGGTGACACCATGAGGCGCTACGTTCATGGCCCCCCTGGGCCTCCCGGACCACCTGGTCAGAAGGGTGAAAGTGGTAAAGCTGGGCCCAGTTATCAGAGTGCCAGAGGCCAATATGGCTATGGCTCTGAGATCAGTGAACCAGTGGACTACTCCAACGTCGCACTCAAAGTCACTGATTACATTAAGAGTAAGTACAGTATCATTCAAGTATTATTATTAGTATAGTAATATTCATAATAAAGCAGAAAATTAACCTAATCTTATGATTCCTAAAATATATATCCACACTTGCAATGCAGTCTCAGGTATGTCCAGGTGTTCTAGAGCCTCATTTATGATTAAATTCATGTCAGGGCTCATTTATAACATTGAAAAGTGCTTAGCGTCAAGTCAGGGTCTGTGCAGATGTACGCACTTTTTATTGTTGGAGTATTGAAGGTTTTAAGCTGTTCTTGCAGCTTGCTGTTCTAAATAATGATGATTGGCGACATAGTTGATATAGATGTAGTTGTTTACAAGGCATAGAGATGAAACCATTCATTTGCACGCAAGTTTAAGATTATGTGCAAATTATGTACATTCATTCTATGAATCAAACATATGTATATTTGAGAAATGATTGTAAGATCAAATTTAGGATGACTTCTGCTCAACATTTTTCAAATGAGGCCCCTTTGTGCTAATTTGTAGTCTATATTTCTTTTAAGTAAGAAAATTGTATGAATGTATTCTGGAATTAATACATTCAACTTTTTATTTATAGCCATTACATAATTGAAGGATTTAGTGGGTTTATTTTAGTGGATTTATTGATGGAAATTAAGAACAAGAAAGAACAGTAGAAAAAGAAGAATATGCACAAATTTACTCTTAATTCTGTGGCTACTATGCAGAAAACAACTATGTTAATGTTTTCTATCTTTTCACATCCCATTAAAAGTTGCATGAATTACAATAGACTGTGGCCCGGTTTCATAGACGGGGCTTGACCTAAACCAGGATTTGGCCATAGTTCAATTATAAACATCACTTAGTAAAGAGCATCTCTGATCTTGAGACAAAACAAAGGCCCTGGCATGTTTTAAGATCAGTCAGTGCAAGTTTCTTTCAGTTGGAACAAGCTTAATCTTAGACTAAAATGTAAATCTGTGCTAAGTCTTGCCTGTATAACCGGGGGTAAATTTAGAATTTATTCAAACAAAATTGTTGGGTTAATAATTAGATATTACTGATTGTGAAATAGTTATCATATATTAAATGTACTTGCATCTTACCTCACATTTTTTCATCATTAAAACAGAAGTGCTGCAATGGAATTCATGTTCGTCTTCTGTAAATCCATCCTTTTTCTCAAATCCTATGCAGTTGCAGAGATACTGGAGCCAATCCAAGTGTCTTGGGCTGTAGTCAGGGAAACACTTTGGACAGATGGTCAGTCCATCACAGGGCTAATGAGCAAATCCATCTTGCCTGTTTCCTTTAGATCAAGGTATACTGCAGGACCTGACAGAGGGATACTGGAGAACACAAGCAGGAAGGATCCAAGGACCCGCCGGGCCTCCTGGTCCTCCCGGGCCACCCGGGTACAGCCGTGTGATTGGTTCCTATGGAAACGTGACAGCTGACTTAATGGATTTCTTTAGAAGTTAGTATCTGCTTTTAGGCACATATTAATGCGCTGATTATATATATAATCATTATATTTGGCTTGTATCATTATGCCTAAACATTATTGCTCTTTTCAGCATATGGGACCATCCCAGGGCCTCCTGGCAGGCCAGGACCCAAAGGAGATAGAGGATACCCTGGTCCTAAAGGGGAAAAAGGTACCAGTTACGATTCATTTAGCCCTCCTGGATAAGATATCAAGAACTGAAGAGCTGCCTGCTTGAACATTAAAAGTGAAAAGCTGTGAATCTAAAACTGTATGTATGTGATCTACAGGGGAAATAGGGAGCTCAGGGATACCTGGCCTTCCAGGACAAAGAGGACCAGAGGGACCAAGGGGAGAAAAAGGTTAGAAAACTACTATTAGTCATAGTATACTTGGATTCTTCTCATATACTGTATCCTAGCGCATTATAAGGTTATATACATGTATAATAAGTTGTTAATACGTTTTTTTGTCATCATGTAAAATCATCAAATAATGAATGTATTTTAATGCAGTGCTGGATCCAGCAGTCATTTTGACATGTATCTCCATATTGAACTTTAGGTGATTTCCAGACTGGTAGATGGAGTCGGACCAATGGCGTGTAAGGGCACACACATTTGCAGCAGCACACTTTTGTGGATGTACTGACAATGTAAAGAAACATCTCTTTAAGAAGATACATTTTTTAAATTAGCCTCTTTTTATGAAGTAACACAGCTCGAGGCTTGTTTGGGTCCTATTTTATCACAGTATACAGTTTTATAATGCATGCACAATCATAATCCAGTCATTTCAAACAATTTTCAGCTTTACTAACATGGGTTTAAGACATCAGTCTGTTTTCATTATCTAACATTTAATATAGCACTTCAAATGTACTTTTTACCCAGTAGTGGGCTTTGTATTTGCCTTGTTTTTTTGTATTGTATGAATCTTGTCTATGGTGATATTTTTGAAAATTAACACGGATGGTACACGGATGGAAAAAGGGATCTTAAACACTTTGGATTTTTTTAGACTGTGTTGTAATGAGTTATTACAAGTAAAATGCCACTTATGTGTAACAAATAATGGAGTATGATTTTACTCCTAAATAAACTGTTTTGATGCTAAGCTAAAAAACAACAACAAAAAAAAAATTACCAGACAAATCAAAGAAAATACAATGAGTTTTATTTACAGCATTATTACAGTAAACCAATAGGCAAGCGATTAGATACATAAATTGACCTCAGAAAATGCATCAGATATTCCATTAAAGTGCTGCAGGAGGTTAAGGTCACTGTTCAGCAGTATGACACTGGGATATCGGCAACTCTCTTTCTGTCTCTTAAGTTTCCTGATGTGTAATGCACTGTTTGTGCAAATACTAACTTTTAAAACCAGCCTTTGCAAAATGCGTCGTCTATTCAAAAAGTTCATGTCTCTGGTAAATTACAGCATTTGGGATTTCTTTCAGCATGCAAAAAGTATATGAGCACAGCATGTCAGATTATGGATAAGATACAGGTGTAATTTTCTTGCACAAAACGTGTTATCAAAAATAGAGCTCGAATCAGATGAAAAGTCCTGAAGAAGAAAAAAAATGTCTTCCCACTGAAACACTTCAGCAGACTGCAATGGACTAAACACTGCTCCACATCTATCAAATTATGTGTCCTTTAATAAAAAGAAAGCCTAAACTTCAGATAAACCACCTAGCATGTGCAAGTTTATATTGCCCTTATATATTGATGAAACAGGAAAACAAAAACGTTTAACTTCAGTTAAATCCATAAATAACTTTAACACCATATATGAAACATTCAAAAAGCCAAAGACTGCCCTATTCTTCTTCAAATACGTGAAATTAATTTGCTCATAAAAAAATAAACTCGGGTACTCTGGACCACAAAGTGACTTGCCAAATGAGAAATGACATCATTGTATATAAATATTTGGGCACCGTTTCCTTCATAATGCACTAAAGAGATCACTACTGCATATGTTTCTTGGTTTAAAGTGTGCAATGTCATCTTACGGGTTACATTCCTCGCAAATAACTTCAACCATAAGACAAATAGTAAAAGAAAAAGTTAAAATGAGTAGTTTGTTTTAAAAGTATCCTTACGTGGACATTAAAAACAGAATAGGCCAGATTCACAGGAGTATTTTAAAAACACAACATATAACAGCTGCTACAAGACCAAACAGCACTGAAGCTCATTTACTAGCTGTGCAACTTGAACATTTAGAGAATTGAGTGAAACAGTGACTAGTGTGTCCACGTGATCTTTTAAATGTGACTTCTCGCCGTTTAAGTGGTATTTTTTGTGTGATGTTGTGGGAATCATGTGACCGGCGTTAAGGCTGTCTCATGCATGTACTCCACAAAGACAAGATGATATTGCCAGAGTGTACTCATGGTTAATTTGTGCTAATAGCTCAAGCACAAATGAACATGACCAGAAGACAACGTACAGAAAACTAAAGTGTTAATCCATTGGATTCAATGTGGCAAAAAAGCATGTCTAAGTAAAGCATGAGGTTTATCCTCCTTCACTGATAGATTCCAACTTTCAGGTATTTTGGAATTTCATTTTAACCCCATGCATCTATTCTGATCTCATACCTTTAAAAGGCTAAAGGGCTCTTCCTGACTTAAGCTCAGTGAAGATTAAGAGCCGGAGGAATGCACACTGGGAATGGGGTAGAATTTAGAGACTCTGCTCTGGGTGGTGGGATTGAGGCATTCGGACTCTCCGCTCATCTTAAAGAAGACTTCCTGTTCCTGCAGTTTACGTGTGAACTCTTCTTCCAGAGCCTAAGAGAGAAGGAGAGAATAATACAGTGTGTACACTAACAAAGAATAATCCAACTCTAAACATGATATGGTGTATTATCATTCCAGAGTACTGAAATGTTGTTAATGCTATGTATCTATTCTGAACAACAGAAATGTATTAGTTTCCACAAAATACATATTTTTAATGAAATTTAAGAACTTTCTGCCCCTGCTCAGACAGCCCAGAAAGGTAGTAAGAAAATAATTCAAATAGTCCATGTGACACCATCGTAGTACTCTCATGAACGTGTAACAGAGACTGACACCGAAGAGAAGAAACTGATCAATAAAGTCAATATGTTTTTTTGAACAACTGATATCACATGGATGATTTTTAAAGACGTCCTTACTACCTTTCTGGGCACTGAAAGTAGTAGTTGTGTTGCTGTTTATGCAGGGTCAGAAAGCTCTTGGATTTTATTAAAAACATTTTTAAATTATCTTCTGAAGATGAAAAAAGGTCTTACTCTCCCTCATGAGAGTGACATGAAGTAACAGAACAAACTGAGACAGACTAAATCCAGAAGAACTATGGCAACATCTCCAAGATGAAGAAAAAAACCCTACCTGCAAATCTACAGTTCAAAGTTTTAGACACTTGTTCAAAAATGTTGTAAAATGAGGATGCTTTAAAAAATAATGCCATAAATACATTGATTTAGTTAATAGAAGTTAATTGATCAATTCAAATAAATGTTTGGTATCACAGCTTCTGTTCTGAGGTACACTTGCCCATAGTTTTTCAGCTAGCTTTCCAGGTAGGTTTTTTGAAGCGTCTTGGAGACGTTGCCACAGTTCTTCTGGATTGAGTCTGTCTCAGTTTGTTCTGTTACTTCATGTCATTCCAGACAGACTGGATGATGATCAGATCAGATCTCTGTGGCTGTTGTCAGGCTCCTTGTGCAGACAATAATCTCACTGCATTATTACAATTAATGACAAAAATAATGTTTGGAAATGTAAACTGATTTTTCCAACTGACACGCTACCACAAAAGATAGAAATAACCCACTTAAAACCATTTTTTGTTGATGAAAATACTAGTGGCCTAAGACTTTTGCACAGTACTGTAAATAAGACAAAAACGCATAGGAGGACATTTTTTGCAACCATATTTTGCCAACCAACAGGTGTGTAAAAAAAAAAAAAAAAAAATTATATATAATGTATATATATATATACACACACACACACACACACTGGATGAAATGAAAACCGAGTACCTTCTTCCTGGGTCGAAGCTTCTCCCTCCACTCTTTCAGCTCCTGACTGTGCTCCTCATCCAGCTCCTTCAGCTTCTGTGTCTCATGCTCAATCAGGAGGTGGCATTTCTCATTCTAATGGCAAAAAGACAACAAATCAGATATTATAACCAAATACAAAGGGCAGCATAATTTAAATGTAATATAAAAAGCAAGCACCAAGGACATAGGTCGACTGTAATGTTTTTTATTTACGAGTGTTACAGACCTGCATCTGTTGAAGTTCTCTGATGTTGGAGTCACACTGCAGCTGCAGGTCTCTCATCTGGTTCTCATGTTTCTGATGCTGATGAAGTCTCTCATTCTTCTGTCTCTTGTCCTCCTGAGCGGCAAACTGCTCGAAATAAAGCAGAAGACACCCTCAGGTTTGAACACAAGCCCGATTCCTCTGATCTTTACAAAGCTTCCTGACAGGGGCTCTGACCTGTTTGATCTTCTCTCTGTCCTGCTCTGGTGTTCCTGTGCCAGTGATCCGCAGGCTCTTTTTAAACATTGCCATACGGGTCTTGGCTTCACTGCGCTGAATCTTGGGCAGCCGAGCTCTTTCCTGTGCCTGCCTGTTCTTCATCTCCTCTATCAGCCGCTGGTTATAACCCTGCATCTGCTCCATCTCCTGATGACCCGCCATGTGGGAATAAACAGTCAAAGAGTTACAAAACATAACAGTCTTTGATTCGCTGTAAATACTGACAGCCAGGTCTTACCTTGTCATGTCTTTTGAGGAGCTGATGTCTCTGCATGAAGTATTGATCCTTCAACTGCTGCTTCAGCAACTGGTGTTTCTCCTGCAGGTGGCGCTCCTCCAGCTCCCACATGGCTGCCTCCCGAGCTGTGGGTTTGTTAGCCAAAGAAAGTGGAAATAAAATTATTCTCATCCATTGGAACCAGACCATTCAAATTCATGCATGTTTAGACATGTTTTGCAGACATGAAGTCATACAGTTCATTACACATCATAGACATGAACACGACGTGTGTGTGAAAATGATTCCAGACATCTCATCAAATGAGATCTGGGCTGCACCTCAAGAGACATATGGCTGGCCTTTATAAGAACCTGAGAACTTTATAATTGGACACTTGTCTGAAAATAACACAACGCGTTATCGTCTGTAGAACAGGTCATGTGTTTGGCTTGTTTCCTTTGCGGTTGGAGTTAAAAGTGTGACCTAGAAAAGTGTATCGCCTCATGCGCAGCTAATTTATTTATAATGAACATAACCACAATTTAACACAAAAGGCCTACAGGACTTCCTCATAGCATCAAACAGTGAAGTCTGAAGTGCAACAATTAAAAACGCAAAAACATTAACAAATGTTTTCCGTTGTTTAAAAAACATTTACAGTGGCCACTGTTTATAGAGTGTGCCTGACCTCTCATGAGCTGCTGCTTGTGGTTGAGACAGTCTCTCTCAATAGTGGCGATCTCTAGTTTGTGCTGCTGGATGATCTTCTTCAGAGCTCCATCCAGCTCCTGCTGCTGCCTCTGGAGAAACTCTTGCTCCTAAAAGAGACGGATGGAGAAAGAACCAGAGAAAAGGAGGAACGGAAGGGGGAGAAATTGGGTACAGAAACAACAGGGATTATAAATTAGTAACTGTACATGATCATGCTCCAAGTGGAAGCAGTCAAAGATCACATGAGCACTACCACAGCACTGATAACACTGCATTAAGAGGAAAGTCACACACTTAAACCATTTTACAAAGATAAAACATTTATAGTTCATGATAAATGGATAAAGATTTGTGAAAAGAAGGAACTAGAGAATAGATTAACAATACATATAAAGTCACAGTACAGCGTAACAACCTAAAGGTAGGCCCAGACTGATGTTTTATCAATTTCTGTGCTGACTAGGGAGAGGGAATCATCAGGATGGATTAAAACATGGTAAAATGTGCATTACAACTTTACTAGGTGCTAAAAGTTTATTGAAATTAACAATTTGATGAATGCAAAAAATTTGTACCCTAGCCTTTTTTTGTGTGTATTTATCATCATCATTATTTATTTATTTATTTTTAAAATAAGTCTCCTACACTCACCAAAACTACACTTCAATACAGCACTATTTGTAATGTTTAAATAGAAGCGATTTTAAATTGTACTTTTTTTTCCCCAAACGTAACTAATTAATGTAATGGCAATGCTACATTTTCAGCAGTCATCACCAGTGATGCTTAGATGAAGAAACTCATGTTACTTATTTTTTGTGGAAATCAATTATTTGATTAACAGAAAATAATTTTAAAAAGCATGTACCTATATTTGAAATGTATTGTTGTATGTATGCTTCTTGATCAATTTACCACATCCTTTACTAAATAAAAATGATTAATTTCTTAAAAACAAACAAAACATTTTTACTGTCCGCAAACTTTTGAACTTGTACAGTTTTAAAAATGTAATTAATTTATAATTCTGTCAAAACGGAGCAGATTTCAGATCCATGTGAGCCTGCCTAAAGGACACGTATAATAATGTTGAAATATGACTCAACCAGAACAATACTGTTAATATATATAATAATGTACAAGTTAAAACAATAATACTAAATAATAATAATAGAATTAAACAATGCATTTCAAAAGTCCCCCTGATCTTCGACTCCTGCTTTAAACTTGGCCTTCAGGCACATAGAAAAAAAGCAGCAACGGTGAGTGACGCACAGAAACTTGACTAGAGTTTCAGTAACAGTATGAGAGAGTGAGTGGATAGAAGAGATACTGAGACACTGCAGCAACACAGGCGACAGCACTCCAAAACAACAGCACCTTCCTGCCCGCATGTGCCGTCCACATCACATTGAAACGCTACTGCACTGTTACAAAAGGGACGTGCTTCAATGGAATTGTGTTGAACATAATCAAATCAGTTCTGCTAGTGTCACTCGGCAAATATACACTGCAATTCAGGTGTGACAAAAGTGTACTGATTCCAGGGAGGCTCACATCAACTTCTCTATTCTGAGAGAGATCTGCTGACAAACTTGCATTTTTGTACCGAATTGTGTATCAATTTATTACTACCTATTTTCTCCTATTGTAATGTTTGTAAGCTAATACGATTTTCATTACTAAACTACAAGTTAGCTAAGCTATTACACTGTGAATGTGCAATTTGTGTGTGCATCTGCTCTGTATCTTGCGTGACGGACGGGCACATGTGAGAGGGTTGAGTCACGAGGAGAGTGGAGACTTACATCCTGCATCTGAGCGTTGAACAGAGCACATGAGGACAACTGAAAAGACTGTATCATAACCTGGGCCACACCCTGTGGAGCAAAACACAGCCAACTCCACCACGTCAGGAACAGGGGACACACACCAGCACTCAAGCGTATCGCACACAAACCAGACACACATCTCACAATTACATCTAGTCTTCTCATTGCAGTGATCTGTTAGTTTCCTGAGTCACGTGCAGAGTAATAAGTTCTTCCAGATGATGGACAGAGAGCAGGTTTAGCAGCTGGTGAAGGACTATTATCAGTTAGTGCAGCTGTCGTCCTTGACATGCAGGATGAGATGCAGCAGTCATCGTTTTACTCCTCGAGAGCGATGCAACATTCTTAGTGGTCGAAGTATGTGGATACCCCCCCCCCAACTGGTTTGGCTACTTTTACTACACACATACAGGTGCATAAAAAAAATATCTAGCTGCATGTGAGAAAAGCACAGCACTGTGTTCTGTTAAACACCAGCAAATCATTATCCGGCGTTTTCAGTTTCACCATTTGCAGCAGATGCTCCATTATATAAACTCTGGAGTTTGGGGCTCTAATAGCATAGAAAGGAAGTCAATGGTGAGCCATCAGAAAGTACAGGACAAAGTCTCCATTAACGCCCATGACACTACGCTATTTTTTAATGGGAAATCTATGGAATAACTTCGATTTTCAGTCTTACCATTTAAGACCAGAGGAGCAGAAAACAGAAATGAAAGTGTGTAGTAGTAGCTGGAAACTAAATTACCTCTCCATGTTGAATGACTGCTAGGTCTTCCTTTAAGCGTTTCATGAGCTCTTTTCTCATGTGTTTAGGGGACATTCCGACCTCTTGTTTGACCTATAGTGTGAGCATGCAGACTGTTGGGAATGAAGGCTTTACTAACATAGGGACTGATTATGTAATTCATTAGTCGAAGACTCTCATGCAAAATATTCCAGGAAGGGTTAATTTACTACTATGATGAACGATTTAGTATTTGAGAGATAATCATCCCCGAAACACTGATGATTTTTGACTGGGTTAGCAGTTAATATAAAGAAGATTCCCATAAACCATGATCAGCTACTACCGGTAAGAGCTGTTCAGAAGCCAAAGAACAGAGAAAGCTCACAAACAGCCGATGATATAGAACCCTCTTTTACCTCCACAACTATTACAGCCCTCAGAATATAGATTCCTTCAAAGTAATCTCTAAAGATGCACACTTCTAAATTGCTGCCATTTATTCTTTGTGAAGGAAGCTGAACTGTTATTGTCAGCAGGTCATTGTTTTTAGTGGATCAGCATGAGAACTGTCAAAATGTCATGAAACAAAGATTTTGCTGGGGGGTCAAAACTGCTGAAGTGACCCTAGATTCCCTTGTTATCAAAAATGCCAGTCACTGTTTAACTGAAAGTATTAACACTTATTTTTAGTGACAAATAACACAGTATATAGACTAACCCAGCATGATTAAGCAGCTAAAATTATTTGACATGTCTTACTGGCAGATTAAGAAAAGGGATCTTTCCATTTAAGGGTTTTTTTTAACCTTAAATAATTATTACACAACTTGAGCATTTGTTTTTCATTCTAAAAGCATATATTTTATAATTTCATAAACGCTAACATTAAATTCTTTGCAGTCGGTACTATTTTTAATGTTTCAGAAAGACGCTTTATGTTATTTAATCAAAAATATTTATGTTTTAATGTGTTTTATATCTAATTTATTCCTGTGATGGGAAAACTGAATTTTCAGCAGTCGTTACTCAAGTCTTTAGTGTCACATTTGTTGCTATTATCATCAATGTTAAAAACAACTGCTCTGCTAAATGTTTGTGAAAATTATACATATCAGGATTCTTGATGAACAAAATTCAAAAGCACCATTAATTTGAAATACAACATTTCTTCGCTGCCACATTTGATTCATTTAACGCATCCTTGCTTAAGTATACTTTTAAATCATACTAACCACCAAACTTTAAAATGGTACTGTATATATTACTTCATCTGCTGCCAAGCAATTGAAATGTGCATCTTGAAATAAAGGTACATTTTAACAGTATTTTTAAAATTAAAGGAAACTTAATCTCTAGTACTTAAGAGTCTATAAATACAGTGTGTTCCTATCAAGAGAAGAAGCCCTTCACCACAGCACTGATCTCCACTCATTACATCACACTCACACAGGCAACATAATTAGTGACATTTACAAAAGCATCATTAAAAACAGTACATTTCTCAATAAAAATAACAATAATAAAGTAACACTTGAAAGGTATAAATAATAAATGTAAGAAATATTTGAACAATGTCATAAAAAGAGAGAAAGAGAGGGAGAGAAAACGAGACATTGCCTTATCTAAATCCATTAAGGCACTCTGTTCATGCATATGACAGCATTAGAGAGGAGCAAGCTGTCTATTACAAGCGCCAAAGTAAAACCAAAACCGAAAATAAGAGAGGCTCCAATAGTCCTAAATTACAGTTTGCCAAATGTTTTGAGCATGTATCATGCTGGCTGATAATGCAATGAGAGACAGCTAAAATGTGCTCTATTATAATGTTACTGACTACCACATCAAATGCACCATGCACCACCACCACCTAAAAGCAAATACGACCAGTCACATATCCACACTACACTCCCCATTACCATGAAGCCATGCATGCACTGAAATCCCTCCATGTGAAAACACCAGCAAGTGGAAGATGAGATCAAATGAAAAGAGCCTTTATTTTTTCCCCAAGCCATTGCTTAGCACCCAATTAACCTTTAAAGCTGTCCCTGCAGCCTCTATGAGGATGGAGGTAATTGAATGTGAAAGCCAGAGTTTCGTTAAGCAAACATAACATGATAAGAAAAGAACTGCTTTGCATTTACAAGTCTGAACAGAAAGCAGGAGACACAGCTGAGATGTGTCTAAGAGGAGAGATGAGGAAATCAATTCCATTTGCAGCTGCATTGTGATTCAGAAGCAAAGCTGCCAATGTACATTAGCGAAACGATAGAGTGTCTGTTCGGCTTTTGCATCCCCAGAAAACAAGAATGAAAAAAGCTGCTAAAAGCATACCAATTAGGGATGAGCATGAGTAATCCAACAGTCAAGTATGCAAAACTCCAAAGTAGTTGGCTAGCAAACAACTAACAAATAGATTGTCACCTTTGCATGCTATATTTATTCATTTTAAAAATATTTATATTTATATATATATATATATATATATATATATATATATATATATATAAACACGTACACGCGTAAAATGTCAGCTCATTTTTTAGGTGTCAGTGCACCTGGCTATTAAATTACCCTAAATGCTCATCCTCAGTATCAACAATTAATAGGTCATGGCCTGATGAACAAATACATGCAAAGCTAATATAGTGCATCCAACTCAACATCTCTCTTTCTCAGTTACCTCTTTTTTGCGGTTCTTCAGCATGTTCTGGAACTTGGAGAGCTCCTTGTCCTGCTCTGCTTTGATTCTCTTGGCCTCATCTCTTAGATGGTTGGTGTGGTCCTGCTCCAGACGCTCTATGGTCTGTTTCTGCTGTTTCTCAAGGTTTTCCACCTCTTGGTCATACTGACGTTTCTTCCCCTGGAGAGAGAGTGAGAAAGAGGAATACTGAATTGCTACTAAAGACCACGAACATGTGTCAATCAACTTATGCTCATCAGGCTGTTAAAAAAAAAGTTAACTAGGGATGCACAATATTATCGAAACATTACCGGAATCAGCCCTAAAGGCTTAAAATGTAAAAAAAACAAAAAACAAAAAAAACAGTAGATTGATTTTATTACAGTTACCTTCAAGGCTTTCATTGTACATCATACGCATGTAGTTCTCTTTAACACTTTAACAAATAAGTTTAGGCTCAAAACTAACCAAATTAAAAATAATTAGTTTATATATATTGGTATTGGTCAAAGTGATTTAAACAGTATCGTCAAAAATCTAATATGGTGCATCAAGTTAACAGTAAGCAGCCTAAACATAATACTAAAGGGCTACAATAAAGTCATAATTTTTCATCAAAAGTAGTTTAAAGACTTTGGACCAAATTTGACTGTGGGTGGAGCTATAGATCTCAACATTACAAAAACAGAAACAAAGCATTTCTTGCTACATTGATGGCTGGTTAGGATTCAGATTACATAAGAGGGATTGTTAGAATATGGTATAATACACTGCCTTTTATACAAATCAATGTTGATGCATTTAGATACTTGTAACTTTTGGATCTGCACTTGAGTGCAGTGAATAAAACTAAAACTTCCTTTCAGTGTTTCTGAATAAAACAAAAGAGCGTACAATAAACAGTGGATGACAATGGATTACAATGTTGAATGTAAACAAACTAATGAGGCAATGAGGGTGCTGACCGTCATTTCCTGTTCAAAGCGCCTGAAAAGCTGTTCTTTCTGCTGCTGCAGTTTATTGCTGAGCTGCTGTTGAGCTCTTTGCTCCTCTTTTTGCAGCAGCCTCAGTTCTCGTAGCTCCTGACGCCTACAGAACAACAAACGTCACATTTTTTTCTAACAATCTAAAATTTGACTTATGCATTATCAGATAAATTTAAATTTTCGTATTGCAAAGCTAACTAGAAACAGTAACTGATGTCATCTTATATACCTCAAAAATCTCAGTTCCTCACTCTTGGTGTCATTATCGGTGACAATCTTGGATGTGGTGACACTGACTTCCACACCGTCGACCATAAACTTACGAGTCTTTTTCAGTGTTTTCTTTTGCCGCTTGGTATCCTGTTGGATTGAATAAAAAGTTTAATGAAGAGGTTTTCTTCAAAGTCTTTGATTTCAAGCACATCTGGGTAGAGTTATATGTACCTGTATTGAAACTGATCCTTCTTTGCTTTTGGAAAGGAAGCTGGAGATTGACAGATTAATGTCGATGCTGTTAGTATCTGCAGCAGAACTGCTGCCAGAGTCAGAGTCTTTCTCCTTTTCAACATCAGGTTTCGCTACCTCTGCATTCTGGTCACTCTCAGCCACGGTTGGTGCTTCCTGGATCTCTGATCTTTCTTCATGGGCTTCTTGAGGTTCCTCTGTTGCACTGACCTCCTCTTTTACACCATTAATGACAACAATAGGGAGTTCATTCATGGAGTTGCCCTCTGCTATATCTACCCCCTTGGTTGCAAGATCGTCTTTGGGTTCTGAACTCTCATCTCCAGCTTTTTCTTGATCCTCTATTGCCACTGAAGGAAGATCCTCCTTTACTTCTTCTGTAGAAACATCTGAAGTTTCAGTTTGCTCCTCCTTTAACTCTTCAGTTGGGACATTTGGTGAAGGCACTGTTCTCTCATCTACCACCAGCTCCTTTTTATTGATATCTTCCTCTGTCTCAATTCTGTCTTCAGTTTTTTCTGTAACCTCAGTTGGTTCAGTGATGGTTTCTTCAGTAACACCATCAGATTTGTTCTCTAATTCAGCTATATCTGAAGGCGGGGTAGGTTCCTCTTCTTCATCTGTGGTGGTTTGTGTTTTGGCTTCTTGCTGTGTTTCTTTACACTCTTCTTTTTTCTTCTGTTCCTCCTTCACTTCCTTTTCTTCCTCCCCAGTTTCCTCACTGACAGTTACAATCTCTTGGAGGACAGTGTCATTTGATACTGGAAGATTTGGCTGATCGGAAATCTCTACTTCTGTGTTCACAGGTGTGTGTGGTTCTTTGTGTTTCGGAATAACCTCCTCACCAGAATGTGATTCCTCAGTGCTGGTGTCTAATGGACTGGCCTCCTTCATCTTCTCATCCTCAGCAAGGTTGGTTTCACTGGTGTTTACCACCATGTCAGAGGTCTTATCACTAGCTTGATTTTCTGAAATGGGCTTTCTTTCAGGTTCAGCCTTCTCAGTGACCGACTCAAGAGTTGGCATGTTCTGATACTGCCTATCATCCTCTGAGCTGCCAACGCTGGTGTCCGATAATGCACGTTTGTGTCCAGGCACCACCTACATGTACAAAATAAAGTGATTGCAGCAACAAAATACTGTGTGCTGTGCATTCAGATAATCAAAGTATTCTACATGGAAATAATGGCACCATATTATTATGACAATTTCTGAATGGATTTCAAGTTCTTAAAGTGGTCATTATCATACCGGCTGGGACTCTGGCTCTTCTTCCTCCTCTTCCTCTTTGCCATCTTCAAACTCCTCAAACACTTCAGCTTTAGCCTCAGCAATCAGCTCTCGCAGTGGTTTGTTATCCACCACATTTGAAACAAATGGATGCTGAAAGAAGACCATGGCTGATCACTGACTTTGCATTTTAATTTAACCTTTAAACTGAACTGCATCAAGAAATACAAGATTTTCCAACCTGTAAGAGCTGCAATGCATTCCACCTATTGTCTACATTTTTATCCAGGGCTTTCCGCAGGAAATCACTGAACTCAGGAGACCTGTTTAAGACAACAGAGGACCAAATATGAACTCTGTGCTACATGCGAAAGGGCTTGTCATTTGGGGTATTACAGTCAAAACACTAAAGATATGCAGTTCCAGGCTGTCCATGTGTTGGGACAAAGGCTGGGCAAGTGCTTATATGATTCATCAGCTCAATAGCATTGAGCCTAGACTTTTCATTTTTTAGTTGGGAGTGGGGGTGATTTATCATATCAGTCAAACATTTTCTAAATATGACCCTTTAACTTCACTCACTGAAAAATGTATTTCCTCAGAAACAATCAATATAGTTTAGATTGTTAATCACATTTTGCTTCATTATTGACACATGTAGAAGATCATGGTGCTGTGAATCATATCTCTCACCATCGTGATGGTGTTGCAAGTGTGGGGGGCTCAGACTTTGCTATTTTTAGCAGGACTCTCATTGGGTTCATCTCGTGGTTGGGCGGCTCGATCTGCGCCAGCTCTATCAGAGTTACACCCAGGGACCAGATGTCTGCTTTGTAGTCGTACGGTCTGTCCTTCGATGTCTCACACATCACCACTTCGGGTGCCATCCTTACATTTAAAAGAGAGCGAGAATGAGGGCATTTTAAAAATTGAGAATAAAAAAGCTCATTATGTGCCATATTCACAACTCTGTTCTTACGTAGTGACAGATCTTGTGATTCAACGCAAGACTTGATAAATTGAGTGACTAACCAGTATGGTGTTCCAATAAAAGAGTCTCTTCTCTGAAGGGTCTTTGTGTTCTTTGCTGACACTCCAAAGTCAGCTGAGAAGAAACATTGATGAAAATTAGAGACACACAATATGGCTGACAACAATATGCAAAGGAGCTTTTTAATCAATAAGTAAACTTAAAAAAAAAAAAATAATAAAAATAAATAAAAATGTACATACATAGTAATTGCTAAACACATTTCAGATACTTTTTAACAAAAGTTTTTTCCCCAAGAGCTTTTCAGATTTTTAAGGTTACTGGATGATATAAAAAGAAAAAAGTGAAAAGGAAAATTGGGAAAATGCATAAATATTTAAAACTAAATAAATTGAAATGATAAACACACATGAATAACTTGAAAATGTGTATACACTAATATATAAATAAATAAATAATTATTTGTAGTCATTAAAATAATTGAGACTCAATTAAATTTGTTTACAAGTAAACTTTATAAGGTTATTACCCAGTTTGACATCTCCATCTGAGGTAAAGAGAATATTTCCAGCTTTCAGGTCCCGGTGTATAATCTTATTCTCATGGAGGTAAGTCAGTGCCTCCAGCGACTGTTTACACACTACCCGGATCTGAGGCTCTGTCAATGGCCGCTCCAGTTCTGCACACAGAAACATGCAAAATGGCTGTAAACTGAGTCACCACTAAGCAAGCACACTTTATCAGCTCTTCTTTTTTGCAGTTATGTGCATTTAAGTTAAACCAGACAAATAAACTACAATGTAACCGTGACAAAGGGCTATGGCTCATAATATTAGACGTATTCTCTGTTGTTGTTTTTGGCTAAGTAGAGCATACTGCTCCCTTGTGACTGAAGCAATGCGAACAGGTCTTTATTACAGCAGCACTGCTGGGATAGGCCCTCACAGAACAGACAGAAGGCAACAGAGTCATAACAGCAAAAACAATGAGTCAAAAAAAGCATTTCCATCATAAGAACACCTCCCACAGCAACACCTCTCTTATAGGCTAAATGTAGAAGAGGCCAGATTCTTTTATCACAACAGACTAAACAGTCATAAGAAAGAGAGGATTTATTCTTACAGGACACTGCTTACAATTGTAAAATGTTTTTTCCATCAACTATGGCGATGAGATTTGTGATTGGAAACCGTTTTTTGTAAAAAAAAAAAAAAAAAAAAAAAAGAGGGGAAATGGGACTATTTGTTAGGCATTTATGCATTGTTTTTGGCTGAATTAATACCACTGAGAGCCACTAAAAACTTGTAAAATCTTCTCATGCTGACAATTTGCTGACATGGCATGTCACTGAAAAGATCTGATGTGTGTAGGGACATTTCAACAATGCTTCCAACCAGAAAAAGGCTGAGTAGCTTTAAAAAGAGCCCAACCACTCCTTGAAATCTGACATTGATAATTATATGGTCCAGTCCAGTGGCAAAAATGAGCACAGCGTGCTGGTCTGCCAGTGAGGTCTGGAGGAATGGAACATCATCGCACAGTAGAACACACTCAGACAACCACAGTGCCTTCCATTTCCTTCAATTAAACAAAGGCCATAAAGCTTACCCAACATCACAGCGTCCACTGCTCCACCAGCACAAAACTCAATGAGAATCTAAAGAGAGGGGCAAAAGAAAGAGATCCAGTAGATGAATGAACTAAGAATGACACCGATGCCACAGTGTGCAATGTAGAGTACACTTTAATTACAAGCATATGATTGGTTTGGTTGGGTGGATATTTATCCCTCTAAGCTGAAAAGTAAACGGTATTGCACAACATTTGGGTACACTATGGTCATATTATTTGTTTTTTCTGGCTTCCATCCTAAGCACTAATGACTTCCCTTACAAATCTTTTCAGAGGTCTTTGTTAATGCCCCTCTCAGGTGTCATTCGTACAACACACGATGTGATGAGAGCATTTGTAAAATTGCTAAACCAATTACTAGTTTTATTAGATTACCCAAGCATTCACTTATTTTGTAGTATATTGGATAATGGCATTGAAACTTAAAACTCAAATGATAAAAGCATTATGTAAGTGAACACCATATTACATTGACCACAGCAGCTGGTCATTTATACACCACCTAAGGTAACAGGTGCTGCAGGAAAATCAATACAAACCTTATACTATGTTATCACCTATGAGAGAAGAGTAGACATAGATGACAAAGAACTACAGTTACATTCACAATCTCATCACAAATCCAGTTTATAAGGATACCTCTTTACTAGGCTGGAGAGCTCCAGCTCTTCCATATAACGTTAACTCAAACTGTGTCAGAATTAACTATGAACACTGACAGGAGGCTGGAGAGTTATGACAAACAATTGACTGCTGTGCAGATTTTAGGCTGCTTTCTATAAATATTTTATACAGCTGACACTGAGTTTAAGATCTCTCTATGCATTAAAAAACATGCTTGTGCTGCTATGAGCTATGCATTCATATCTCTTGATTAGCAGCCAGGCTAAACAGAATGGACTTGCATCTAATTAATTCATGAGCACTTTCTCTGGTCATTTGAAATAGGCCATTATCCTTCTATACATGCCAGCCGCAGAGGGGAGGATCATATGAAACCATTCTGCCGTAATTATCCTGGGAGCTCTATGGTAGAAAAATAGGATCCACTGACACTTTAGACAGGGATGAATAGAGTGGTATATTGTAGACTAATATGAAGCTGTTAAGCCTTGCCATTGTAATTATTCAATATTAAACCATGAAACATGAAATCAGCAGGCTTATGAATTGTTAAAGAAATCCTGTCATGTGTTTTTGAACATTACTGTGAAAAAGCCCAGAATGAACATTATGCTTCTCTAATAGGTTGTAAGTGTGTGAGACATGATTTGTGTACAAACACTTTTAACCAACAGCATAGTGCGACTCTTTGATGAGTAAGGCGAGAGTGAAGTGTGCTCTCATTCCTACTCCTCCTACAGAGCTCAGTGTGTGTGTGTGTGTCTGGCTGCAGTACAGCTGAAGTAACCAAAGAGTCACTCACCCATAGTTTGCTCTCATAATAGAAAGCATCCAGCAGTTTGACTATGTAGTGATGGTCACAGGAGGCGAGGATGTCAATCTCCACCATGTAGTCCTCCAGCTCCTCTTCTGTTTTCGTATCGATCACTTTAGCTGCAGCCAGGATCCCGGTCTGTTTGTTCTGAGCCTGTGATAAAAGCAACCCAGTGAGAAACATTCAACAGGTGGCATACAATGTGTTCTATGATGCTGGTTCAAACAGCAGCTCTTGCAGCACTTTAATGTAAGTGGCAGGGGCTTCTTCATTCTTTAAAAAAAACTCTGAGCTGTAATAACTCTGCAAGTCTACATATCCATGATGCAGTGGCAATGCTACATAAGTATCAGTATGGCACTGGCCTACTCAGATTAACGGCTAGTCCAGGGGTGGGGAACCCTGGTCCTCAAGGGCCGCAGTCCTCTAAGTTTTTCATACAACCCTGCTTCACAACACCTGACTCAAATCAAATGGACCCAACAGCCAATGAAGTTCTGCACAATCACTAGTTAATTTGAATCAGGTGTGTTTGTGCAGAGAAAAATGAAAACCTTGCAGGATGAGGGTCAAGGTTCCCCACCCCTAGGCTAGTCCACCCAATGTATTTATGCAAAGCATAAGTAAAAAGTAATTACATTTTGGTGGATGAGTGCTGCTCTATCACTGTGCATCTATTCTAAGGTTAATGGAGAAACTAGGGCTGGGCGATATATATTGAGGGATATATTATGCGCATCTCGACAGTAAAGCCGGTTCTTTGATAGCGCTAAATCTCCATCAGCTGTCTTCAAAAGGAACGCCAGCTTATACACAGAGCCGTAGATCACTGACAAGCTACGCATTGAGTTTCGCAGGTGATTCAATGGCTGCATCCCTATTTTTCCCCTAATGCATTGAAAAATTATGTACTTTAGTTTGATTGAAGGCTCTGAGCTCTTCCCCACTTCACCAAGGTCCACTTTAATATTTCTGGCTTCGTCACTGCTTTAATGTGCCTATCAGCCAATCAGGCACAATCAATAATTTGAGGCTCAACTTTACACATAGCATTTATTTAACATTTTATGCATATTTTATGCAACACTTCCGAAAAGTTTAAATCTGTCTAAATTGACTGACTTCTACCAGGTTTCTGAGAGCGTAGTGTGAGGCAGTTTTTATTGGTCTGCCAGGAAACAAAGCCATGTATTTGAAGAAAACAAGTGCCTCACATAAGATACTAAACTCTGGATTTTAAAGAATTTATAAAGGTGAATGCCAGCCTATTGTAGCAACATATATCTGCCTCTAATCATGAGATTAAACACAATCTGTTATTAGTCACTTTACATGTCAGTCAGATGGCTTCATCCGACATGACATGCAACCTCAAAGATTGTATTTTTTTACAAATAAAACAGGCTACACTGTTAACTTGGCCTCTCAACTGTCTGATATATGTTGCTTTGTACTAATGACATGATAGGAAATCTTATATTTGTTTAGTGGTTAAAGAAATGTAAAATAAAACTATGAATTAAAAAAAGGAGCTTTGGTGTTCAAGTTGCAATTTAGAAGCTAAAATGACAGAGAGAGAAACTAAATGTACCCTGAGATTAGTCTATTGCCTTTGACCTACTTCATTACAAAAGCACTTATTCACAGCTTTACTCTAACAAGAGAGCTTGAGAAGGAAACATAACCATCACAGCACAGTGGCCTTTCTAACAAATTCATTCGTTACATACTCTGTGTTTGAACAGTAAGCCAACAGACATCATATTTGTAACCATGTCATGAAATTTGTGGAATAAGGAACATGAGATATGTATAGGGATGGGTACCGAATAGTGCTGGGCGATTTGGCCTAAAATTAAAATCTTGATTAATTGAACATTTTAACTATTACGATTAATGAACGATTATTTTGTTTTCATTTTTTTTGCCTTCATAGTTACTGACAAATCTTGTACAGTAAATATGCTCACATAATACAAGTGAGAGACTTTTGAATGATGAAGGAAACACGCTCTTCTATCTATGATTATTTATTAAACATCAATGTTGAACAACTGAAATTAAAGCACACATTGACTAAAACTAAGTCACTTTGTTCTTATGAAAAAAGGAAAAATAAATAAAATAATTTGCAATGTTTTTCTTTCTAAATAAAATAACTCTTGTATATCCTGTAAATAATATTTTAAACAGTGTATTTTTTGCATCTTCTGTAAACAAATATTTTAATGTGCAAGGTATCAAGGTAAACAACATTGTTGTAATGAAAATAGAACTCTCCTAAACACGGTTGCATGAGGTGATCTTAGTGATCTTGTCATGTCACTATATATGAACATGAAGTTCTTACTAAGAAACATGAGCATGTTAACTTTTATGTCTTGTACATGTCTGGCAGTGCAGGAAAAATGTGATCGCGACGGCACAGTGTACCTTCTGTTGAGATTTATTGAGGTGTTTAAACACGCTTCACATTACTATAGCCAAGGTAGTCATCCTTTGCGATGTACAGAGACTGGAACCGCCTGGCAGAAGCCCCTCCCATGACGCAAATTCCTGTTAACTGTGAAGCGAATTTCACGTGCGAATAAAGCGAGTAAACTCAAAATGATCAAGTGTCCAACTACGCGATTTATTCGTGCAAGTCGCATCTGTTGTGCACGGAGGGTAACGTAACGGAGTGGGTCACGTGACTCCACACGCGGTATTGTTATTAAAGCGAAAGTAATCGAAATAATCATCCTGTAAAAATGTTATCGATTATAGGTTCTGAATGTCGATTACAGGTTCTGAATGTTGATTACGATTACTTTTCGATTATTTGCCCAGCCCTAGTACCAAAACTCGGTACTTAATCGTTACTGGTGCTAAATTATAAAAGATTGAAGTATCGATAGGTCCTGACATTAACGGTTCTCCTATCGGTACTGCAGTAAAAAATACATTTCTTATTTAGCATATTTTAACCTTTTCTAATTTGCAATAATATTAAAGACATTTGCCTGCACTGGATATTGACAATAAGCAAATGCGAAATGTCCGTCGGTTTCGCAGTACACAGAGCTTGCGCGCACACACAACACCAAAGCTCGCACTTAGAGTGATGATGATGGAGAAAACCAAACGATCTAAAGCAGTGGTTCTCAACTGGTTTGGCCTTGGGACCCACAGTGTCCCATGGTCATCAAGTTGCGACCCACTATATATATGTATATAGTTAGAAAATAAAAACAAAGCAAATTTATGAGCACAACGAACACGGCATAACATCTGGCAGGACAGGATAGTTAGCTTTTCTGAGGTGAGAGTCTTTTCATTCCATAACCAGTTACGAAAATAACGAATGTCACTGACAATAAACCTATCAACATCTCATCTGACCACAGACACTGAAACGGGACAGTTCGTTTTTACTTATTAAACTGCATTTGACAGAAGAACGGCTTTCATGCACGTCTTTTAAAATAAAAAATCTTGCATAAGAAAACATTTATAATTATTTATGCTAGCGGTCTTCCAACATAATGACAAACATCACACAAACAAGGTCTCTCTAAATTAGTATGTTATAATAATGTTAATAATTTAATAAATACACATTTTGGTTACATTTAAAAATAGTCATAAATATTTTGAGTATTTTATTTCTGCAGTAGCTTTTTAACACTAAAAATGCCTTTACAGTACTGCATTTACAAATAGATGGATAATAATAAACTATGCTATTTTTTGTAGTGTACATTGCAAGAGGTTCCAAACTTTTATTACTTTTAATCCCAAAAACAGTTAAAAACACATTAGCCACAGCTGATTGTTTAGCTGCATTTTGCAGCTTTTTTGGTTAAAGCTGCAGTTAAAAACTGTTACCACTGTTCATTCTTTTTACAGGAACATTGTTTATTTTATACAGTTGTTTATTTATTTGTTTCACAATCATTGTTGTGTTTGTGTAATATTTGCTCAAACATTAGTGTTTGTTAGGCTACAGATTATTTAACACTTTAAAAAATGAAGTGTTGTTAATTCTGTTCTCAATTAGATTTTTTAATTTAATTTTATAATTATAATATTTTTTTAAATATTGAAAACACAAAAAAAAGTACAGATAAGAGTGCCGTTAAAGTACAGGATCGATAAGTGGCATTGATAAACATAGTAATACCATTAAAACCTTAAGGCTACCCATCCCTAGATGTGTATATCTATGATAACCAAAAAACGGAAACGTCTTGTAAAAGATTAGCCCTTCCCTGCAACTGACACAGATCAGCAACAGCATCTATTCTTCAAAAAAGCAGAAGAAAAAAAAGGAAACAAGGCAGGGTTACCTCATCTAGAGGCGTGCCAGAGACTGTTTGAGGAAATACATATCTGCATTAAGCTTTGAGGTCATCCCTATGAGCAACAATGCACAACCAATTAAACTCCTCCAGTTGTGTT
Organism: Enteromius unitaeniatus; assembly: GCA_032359435.1. Classification (NCBI taxonomy): domain Eukaryota; kingdom Metazoa; phylum Chordata; class Actinopteri; order Cypriniformes; family Cyprinidae; genus Enteromius; species Enteromius unitaeniatus. The sequence goes on from JAUMHI010000054.1 coordinate 11,249,073, forward strand.
AAGTGTTTGCATTAGCTAACCATTCCAGAATATTCTATCCAAAATAGAAGTGACTAACGGCGGGTGTAACGTGTTATTCCATTCAAACTCTTTCCATCTATGCCAAGAAACACTACTGTTTCTATTATGAGATCAAGCTCTTAGTGTTTACAGCTACCCAAAAACACAGAGGAGCAGACAGAGAAAGGAAAGCGTCATGTGTACAGTGAAATGTGAGAGTGGGTCAGTGTATTGTAACAAAGTCATTTCACTTTGTACATTTTCACACCAGTTTCTAACCCTCAGACCAACAGGAAATTAACATAGCATCTACATATCTAACACACCCAGGTATTCATTCTGGTTTCCACTATTGTTCCACAGAACCAGCGAGTCTGGGCGGGCCACACTTGTTATATTTCATCAGAAGAGTAAATAACTGTTGTAACAGTATTGTACCAGTAGGAATACAAATACATACTGAAATTTAATGGCAAACCTACCTCATTGTTTTAGAGAAGATAAAAGACTGGTCAATAAAACTAAAAAACTAATTTAGGTCATATACCAGTCAAGCAAAGTTCAAATTCACAATATAAAGGAGTAGGGCCACAACCTTTCTTACATACTGCGATGTCTACAATTGTAACAGATTATCCAAAAAGACAGTTCCATCCTTTGATTGATGATTAGTTTTTGAGATTGCAGCTCACAGTGGACTGTGGAGGGGCAGGCTTTAGGTCGACTAAATGAGAGAGAAGAGGAGGAGAATTCCTCCCTACATCAGCAGAGAGAAGTCTGTTGTTTTCACTGAAAGATCCAGCTATGACTTTTTAACAAAAAAAAAAAAAAAAAAAGGAAAGAAACATGCGTAGATGAATTGTTCACAGTAAGATCTTTAACATACTTTGACAAAAACAGATAAGGCGAATTTACATTTCATGCTTACTTAAAGTTAGCAAAAAATCAGTTCTCATCTCAGAAATCCACATGCTAAACATGTAGGACGAGACTTGATTTTATCCATCAGGAAATGACTGAACGGTGGGCATTAGATTTCAGAATGGAGATGTGTTGAAAGTGAGTTTGCTATAAAAACTGCCTGAATATCTATTTGACTATTGGTTAATATATCCAACTAAGTCAGGGGTAGGCAAGTTCGGTCCTGGAAAGCCACAGTCCTGCAGAGTTCAGCTCCAACCCTAATCAAACACTGTTGGAGCTAAACTTTCCAGGGCTGCGTCACTCCAGGACAGAACTTGCCTACAACCTGACTAAGTGATGTCACTGGACAAGGTTTCAGAGGAGAGTTATTGACAGCGTATTGAGCCTGTCACTAAACGACACCTCAAGATGCATTTGTTTAACATGTTTAGTATGACACACCCAACTTGCGATGTGAGAAACACAATGCATTCCATAAACAGGAGCAGTATGGAAACATTCTCAACCAGATTAAAGCCTGACACAGGGAATGACAGGAATGATGTGAGGTTTAACTACCAACTACAACTGGTCCAACAACACCAGAAAAATATGAACTAGGTTTCTGAGAATGTTAAGAAATAATCAACAATTGAAATATTAAGTTTCACTCTCTTGTTGTAACTAATTCACATGAAAGTCATTAGGTTTCACATATATGCATTGTATGTTAAGTTATCATATCCTTGACAAACCCCCCTTTTATTCACCCTGAAGTTGCTCAAAACCGGTTTGAGTTTCTTGCTTCTGTTAAACAAAAAAGAAGATATTTTGAATAATGTTGGTAACCAAACAATCTGTGGTCACCATTGACTTCCATAGTATTTTTTCCTCACTAGTTACCAACACTCTACAAAATATCTTCTTTTGTTAATCTTCTTGTTTGGGTGAATAATCCCTTTAAATATGTATAATAGTATCTCTGAACTCAAATGACCTTTCAGGTCTCGTTTGGTCAGTCTAACGCTATGCACTACAATGTGCAAGAAACTGGCTGACATAAATTTGTTACCCTGTTTTATGTTTTAAAGAAAATCAAGTTTTAATGCAGAATGACTCACAGTCACCATTTGCTTTCATTGTATGGAAAACAGATGCAATTGAATGGACTGGTGCTGTTAGTCTTATAAAACATTTCCTTATGTGTTCCCTAGGTAAAATCATAAAAGCCATACAAGTTTGAAAATAGATAAAGGTAGATAAACAATGACAATTTACTTTTTGAAAGACGTGACATGTGGCCAGGTATGGTTTCCCATACTAGGAATTTGTGCTCTGCATTTAACCCCTCCAAGTTCACACACACATAAGTGAACAACCATGCACACACACACCCCGTGAACACACACCTGGAGCAGCGGGCAGCCAGTGCTGCAGTGCCAGGGAGGGTTTGGGGGGCACAGGTCTTGCTTGCCCACCCCCACCCCCACCTACAATCCCTGCCGCACTTGGGACTCGACCTTTTACAGTAGTTACAAGTCCAACTCCCTATCCATTAGGCCACAACTGCTTTTTGGTGTGCTCCTTGAAGATCAATCAGCAAAGCCAAAGAGAAATACAAATACACTCAAGGATGACACAATCACCTACTGGTTAATATTTACCTTATAGACTTTCCCAAAGGCTCCATCCCCAAGTTCTCCCACGATCTCCCAAATCTCCTCTGGGTTGGTGTCTCTGTGAACGTGCTCATATTGTTTCTTCTTCTTCTCCGTGCCCAGCTTAAATATCTTCCGAAAATTGAAAAAGGACATTTTCTAAACGCAATCTAAAAGACTATTGGTAAAAAAAAAATAACATAAACTGTTAATACTGCACTAAACGAATCACTTGGGGGGGGAGTTGGCTAATGGGCTAGCTGTGGATGATCGATCCCTAGCTAACTCACTTAACCATACAGTTGCAGACAGCTCCAAGTAATCTTGTAAATGATGGCGAAGATACTAGTCTCTCTGGAAGAGGCAGAGATCAGCCTTTATGTGGCATTTCGCGTCTCCATAAGAGTGAATCATCAATGCGAGCGCCATACAGGGATGGAAAAGTAACAGTCCACTTCCTCTGCTAGCTTCACAACGGCTACATGTGTGTGTGCGCCGCTGTATTTACTTCACCCGTCTGATAAAAACACAGCTTTCTAGTCAAACAAGCATCGAGTGTTCAAATGTGTCGTTTAAAAAAACTACGGTACAGTAAAATCCATAAGGGTGGAGGCGGATAGGTAGCTAGCACAGCGTAAAAATGCGGAGCGGATGCTGATGACCAAACTCCTGTCTGAGCTCAGTCTGCTCCTCACGGGAGGGGTGTGTTTTACAGCTTAGCCAACCAAAACTGTTTCGATAAAACCGATTAAACAAACCCCAGCACACCAGTAGGGCCTCGCGGTGATAAGTAGGAGCTTTGTCTCGCCTTAATCAACGGTCGCTCGTGACTAACTTCTCGAGGATGTTGCGGGAAAACTCGAAGCGCGAGCGTTTGGAGAGGGAAGGCGCGTGCTCTGCGGAGGAAAGATTAGCGCAGGCGCAGTTGGTGCTGAGCCTGGAGCCTTCTTACAGACTGCGACCAATAGTGGTGCTGGGGGTTTGATTCATTCCAGTAAATCGATTCTCTCAAATCACTCAATTTAGCTCAATCTTTCCTTTTAGTTCGTTCAGAAACGACACTTCCCAGTTCAGTTCCGCTCCGAGTCTCGTTCAGACTCAACACAGACTCGTTCAATGAAGGGGCGTATGTCTTTAGCATCATTGGTCCATTAGTGCTTGTGACTAAATTACAGTTGGGCCTACTACTTATGAAAATGTTACTGTTTGCAAATGGGGTTACATTAGAATATTTTTTTGGAATATCTTGTTATGGTTTTAAATCTGTGATTAATGTCAGAACAATCTCAAAGTAAGGTTGATTTTGTTGTGGCTGCGCTTTGAAATGAAGTTATTACAATCCTAATTTAAGTGATGAAGGATTTTGAAAGTCTGATAGTAATCAGTGTTGAGTCCTGCTGTAATCTTGCCTGGTTTACATGTTTTAAAAAAAGATTAACAGTTCAAAACATTACATATTTAGAAAAGTATATCAAAATGTTGGGTTATACTGGTTTAATAAAGTAATTGAAATAGTATTACAATACAAATTGGTTAACTTGTACATTTCCAAAGTAAGCTTCCCAACACTGACCATCGATAATGTTCCTTCACAGCGCACGCTCATAAACTTGTTCAATAATCAGTATTTGAAAGCAAAATAGCTTTTGGTTTATTGTCAATTTACTGCACAAAGGCACACTTAGAGACTAATTAGAAAAGGACATACTTGTTGAATGAATGGGCACACACTGACATCTACTGGGGTAGCAAGTCTAATACAGACGTGTCACACCTGGAAATGTCACTCATGTAGCTTACACATAAAGCCACTGCTCTTCTGTTATTCCTGAAAATGGAGCATGTGGATCGAATTTTGTCTGAAAGTCCCTCTGTTGAAGAGCTGGAGGATATTTTACATGGGGGTCAGCTATCCTGTAACCATGTCGATGAAGTGTGGCCTAGTTTGTTTCTGGGGGACATGTAAGTGCATTTATGTGGGTCTTCTCTTAAAAGATAACAATCAGCCTTTATTATGCTATTCCTTCTCAGGTACATGTCTCACGACAGATATGGCCTGTGGAGACTGGGTATAACTCATGTTTTGAATGCAGCACATGGAAAAATGTGTTGCAAAGGAAGCGAAGATTTTTATGGGACAACCGTAAAGTACTATGGCGTACCAGCAAATGACCTGCCTACATTTGATATTTCACCCTTTTTCTACCCTTCAGCACACTACATTCATGATGCTCTCAGCACAACAGGTGGTATGTACAACACACAATATCTATTTTAAAAACAGTATGACATTTTTAGACATGAACACTGTTTTTATTTACTTTTGAAAATGTATTTTATTTGATATTTTTTAAACATTTATTATTAACAGAGAACAGATAAAGTACTGAAGCATATTTTTTCAACAGCTAAAGTGTTTGTGCATTGTGCTGTGGGAGTGAGCCGTTCTGCTGCTCTGGTCTTAGCTTACCTAATGATATATTTCAATTACTCTCTGGTGGATGCCATCTTGAAGGTGAAAGAAAGAAGATGGATTTTTCCGAACCGAGGGTTTCTGAAGCAGTTGATAACTCTCAACAATGAATTAAATTACAAGGCGCAGTCAAAGTGAATGTTTTTTGAAAGAGTATGCAACTTAGAAATCTGTAAATTAAAAATAGCCTAACATTTTAATATGTAAGAATTCCAAAGCAATACTTGTCCTATGCATGATCAATAAAGGGTCATTTTTCGTTTAACTAATGAATGATTTATTTTGGTTTATTTTATTATTATTTTATATATAATTAATCAAAACTGAAGTAGATTTAAATCTTTAACTGAACTAGTAAGCCAATGCAAATGTATTCAAACCAAGCTGATCAGCAAACACTGTTACTCTTTGTTTTACTATATGCAGTACAATACTCCAAATGTTCACTCAACACAATTGTCACTTATTGTCCTATTCTCTCGTCATCGGATGAATCATCTCTAAACTAAACATGTGGAACTGACCACAATGTATTACAGAAATGGAATAAGCCAGAATAGAAATATACACTGAATTTTCATATATAAAAATAGCTGGGGTAAAAAAGTGTGTAGATAATAACAAAAGTGAATGCTTTACAGTATATTGTCAATTAAAATTTTCAATGTTATTTTTTTATTTTTTTATTGCAAGACAAAAAAAGGAAAACAACAATATACAGCACTGCATAGAAATGCAATAACATAAAAGAAGAAAAGAAAACAAAAAGCAAACAGCACCTCAATCAGTAAGAAAAAGATGATTATATGCCTTAAGAAACGTATTGTTCTTGTTATCATCGATAAGTTTAAGAGAATTAACAATAAGCTAAATCTCTGCGAGAAAGACATCAAATCTAGGTAACTTATTAAGAAATTTGGATTTATGAATAAAAAATGTACAATGCAAAACAAAGAAATTAACAAGTTCAATAGCATGGTCACTACTAGAAAAATATAGAAATATATCTTTTAGTGTAAATTTTAATTTTTTTTTATAAAAGACGATAGATCTTAAGTTCTCCCAAAGACCTGATCGCAATGATAGAATAAATGAAGTAAAGTTTCTTCCTCAACTTTACAGAATACACTTAGAAATATCAAACAAAGGAGCAATTTGGGAGTTTGTTGGGTAAACATGCAAAATCTTAAAACGTATCTCTCTGATTCTATTAGAAATGCATGTTTTTTCAGGAAGTAACCATGCTTTCTTCCAATGTATACTGTCAACAAAATTAGTCCAGAAAAATGTACATCTAGGACATGTATATACTGAATAGTGTAACATTCGCTTTATATATATTTGATGACATAATTGAGCTGTTTTCAATGTTATTACCTATGTATGTTTAAACCGATGACGATATATCACAAACACGTATGTGGTGCGTGTTATTTTTTCCCGCGCTAGTCAGAATGGACCAATCCGAGTCATTTGTGATTACTGGTCCACACATTTTTTTTTTAAAGTAGGCTAATGTGGTAATATGCTGTTTGATACCATGCTTTGGGATTCATATATTAAAACATATTACAGGCTATTTTATCAGCGTAAATATATTTCCAGTACGATAAAAACATCCGAAGATTTGAATGCGATTCGACTGATGTTTTTGACTCTGAGCCACCAGGCGCCCCCTGCAGGAGATAATCAGAGCACGGCACAGACTCATGATGTGTTGCAGGCAGACGCCTATCATCGGCGGAGGTCTGAGATGCTCAGTGGGATCTGGTGACCGAACAGCGTCATAAAGAGCACCTGTTTGTGTGTATCACGGCGTGCCAAACCCGTTATGTATACTGAAGCCTCGGGAAAACAACATAAACGTATATTCACGGGCGTAATAGTCTAATCTGGGTCAATTCAGAAGAATGGCAGCTCAAAAAAATAAACACGGTCTCCTGGCTATTAAGGAGTTAGAGAATATTCTGGATACATGTAAACTTGATCTAAATCCAGTCGACGAGGTCTGGCCGAACTTGTACATCGGAAATGTGTAAGTACTAGCATACTATATAACTGATCATTATATGCAACATGTTTATTTAAAGATTTAGCACGCGAGCAATGTCTGTGGTTTATATTTATGTCATTGTTATCTTAAAATAATATTTTAAGCTGTTCCACGAAAGTAACTTATTTGTTTGAGATTGAAACATACATATACTGTGCGTCCCTCTATAGAGACTATAGTGAACTCAATTCTGAATCACTTTTAATGACTGCCAGAGTGGTTACCCTGTTTCATTACATAACACATCTTTCACTTGTTCTTTAGGGCCATTGCTCAAAATAGAAATGCTTTGAAGAAAATGGGCATCACTCATGTCTTAAATGCTGCTCATTCCAAGCAAGGCAGCATTGGTGACCAGAGTTATTACGGCAATACTATTGTGTATTATGGCATCCCAGCAGAAGACTCTTCATCATTCGATCTCAGTGCATACTTTAAACCAGCTTCAGATTTCATCCACAAAGCCTTGAGGAAGAAGAATGGTAAGTGGCCACAGTCAATGATCATAATGTAATGCAAAAATAAAACAATGGCAATCTTGATTTATAGAAACACTGATTTATATAAATAGTATTTATACAACTTTTAACTATTCTAAATAATAAGACATCAATACTAATTTGACATATAATCCAATTTCTTCTACTGTTTTGAACTTAAGTTTAAGTTTTGTGCTAAAATAACAAATAGGTCTGTTTTACTGCACATATAGGCGAAAAGAAAAAAAAGCTGGCTTTCCTCTTTACCTCATTTTCCTCTGAACTCATTATAATGTCTATTTTTAAGGAACTGTTGTGGTTTGTTTCCAATAGTCGTCTGCTCCTGACAGTTCCGGTGTCTTTTATCTGTAGGAAAGGTGCTTGTTCATTGCATCATGGGAATGAGCCGGTCTGCCACTCTGGTTCTAGTGTACCTTATGCTGCGTCAGCGCCTTACTCTCCGCACTGCCATCCAAACAGTTGTACTGCGAAGAGCTATCTATCCTAACAGGAACTTTTTGAGCCTTCTCCTGGATTTAGACATTCATCTACAGAGAAAACGAATGCTGTGTCCTATTCTCTGACAGAAAAACACAAATGTCAAGAACATAAAATCCACGTTCATTCATTTTTATATAATATAAGAGGTAAGGAGGTAACCACCATCGGTATGTTTACATTATTTATGATATGTATATATATTCTGTTTCAGATAGTAAAACTTGTGCCTGGAAGGTTTTGCGTATGTATAGACCATCTTTGTACTTTTCCGTACATTTACAAGGTTCTTAAATAAAGTTTGAGAATTTAGTTATAAAACACTTTAATATTGAATGAAGTTTTTCATATACTGACTTAAAAAATTGTTTTAACTTATTTTACATCTGACATGTTTGCATAGTTACATTAACAGGTGGTTTTAATGTACACTGTAGTCTACATGAAGGAAATGAAAATGGTAAGTGTATGTTTATGTATGTTTAAGAAAGTGTATTATATATTCAAGTTGCAGCTCTGTGAACCACAGCACACAAGTGCCACATGCTCCTCACACTGCAAATAACACTTGTGGAGTCAGCATATAGCATAGAATACTAAGTGAAGCAGTATTAAATGATTGAATTGTGCTTTATTATTCAGCTGCCGAGAAAACCCTCACTGTGAGCAGTATTAGCTTTTACATTGCTTTTGGCAGCCACATTTGAGAAATATACGGGCCAAGCACAACACTCTTCTGTTGACTCAATCCTAAAAGCCTTGTTTAAATGATTGAGCAGCACTCGCTGATGTGATTTTAGTGCACATTTTTGTTTTAATAGCAGAATAATGTGTTTAATTCAGCTCATTGATTCACAGAAGTTCCTTTGTTATCTTGGAGAATATTTCGTCTAGTTTTGTCAATGCACTGTATACTTACATTTAATTGCACATTAGACTCTAATGATCATGAGCAGGGTGAATATTGAATTTTTTGGCTATATCTGCCTATGTGTGTTTTTGAAAGTGTAACAACTGCACTAGTAGATTCGTGTTCAGATGTTTAATACAAACAAGGTGCCAAGTAAATGTAATATATGTATTTGTTCAAATAAAATAAATGTGGAAGTCTTTTGGTTTTTGCTTTTTTTTTTTCTCATATTCATAATACAAAATCTAATGCAAAAAAGGTATGTCCATTGATTTCTGTAATGCTGAGAATAAAAAGACACATATTCCTCCAACTGCAAATAACAGAGCTAAATGCACGTGTCAGTTACAAACTGTAAATGACCCTGTCTAGAGTACAACATTATTTATGTGGTTTTGCTTTACTTTCCATTATGCTTCTGACATCTTCCAGCAGGGTGCAGTGCTGTGCCATGAAATGTTTGCAAACAGGGTTTTCTTCCAACAGTGTAACCAGATTAATTAAAATCTTGCTGGTTTTTATGCTGAGTGTCCTTCCATGACATTTTCCTTTTCATGTGCTGTCCCTCATATGCTACATTAACACGGGCATCTTTTGTTGAATACATTTAAAGAAATCTAAATAGGTTACAGATTAACCTGTTCTTTATCACTTGTCAATGACATTTCATAATGCAGATGTTCTTGAAGGACCTCATTACCCAACCTACCAAAACCGTAACAGAACAGCATTAACCCCCAAAAACCTTGAGGAGAGAAACTAATTCCCCTGGACTTGCTCTTCCTGTCGTCGCCCTGACAGCGTGACCTGCAGCTGTGCAGCCAGAGGAAGCAGGACCAACACGAGTCCCCAGACACACATCGCTTTCAGAGAACATTTAATTAAGACACTACTTTGCTTCCTGATTAGCTGCTTGGCATACGGTGTATGATGATAAATCATGGAAAGTGTCGAGAAGAGAAACAGAGAACAGACGCAAGCAGCTGAGCCAAGTGTGTGTATATATTCTCAGCTAAGCTAAGTCATCTCCTGATTTGACTGTGAAGAACCAGAGGCACAGAGGGGGTGACGTTGATGACCACATTAGTGTCACACAAGTGCTCTGGAAAGCAGATGCATCTGTACATGCTTACATTGTGTCAGTGTTTTCTCAGGGAAGAAATCATGGATAAGAAGAACAAACCAACAAATCAGCCCATCACCAACATATATTTTGGCGAAAACAAACCATTTTGGAAAAAATAGCAATAGTAAATCAGAAATAAAATGCATGCATTGTTTTAGCTTTTTAAATGCTTTTGAAAAAAATCTGTTATGCTCGACAAAAGTGCATTTATGTTATTAAAAATACAGTAAAACAGTTTTTTAATTAGTTTAATGTAATTTATTCCTGTGATGGCAAAGCTGAATTTTCAACAACCATTACTCCAGTCTTCAGTGTCATATGGTTGTTTAGAAATCTAATATGCTGATTTGGTGCTCGAGAATTTTTTGATTATTATTATCGTTGAAAACAGTTGTGCTGTCTAACATTTTACTGTCACTTTTGATCAATTTAATGCATTCCTCAAACAGTATATTTTAAACAGTAGAGGATATGTTATTGTATGACTGTTAACTTTGAATTCAGGAAGTCTCCATGACTTTTAAAAAACCACAAAAGAAAAGCAGCCTGAGTGTTTCATGGATTGGATCTACCACTGCAACTTGAAACTGGCAAATTTCGACCACTTAATACAAATTACATACACTGCTTTTCCAAATACAGATGAAAGAAAGTCAAGCTTAGTCACTGTAATGCACTTCAATATATTATTTGATTTTAGCAGGACTTTAAAAAAAGACAGAGAAAAGTCTATTAAAATCCATTAAATATACTGTGCTATTGTAATTCTTTCGTATACAGTATAAGGTTTCGATAATAGTGAGTAATAAGCAGATCTTGAGGAGGAACAGGTGTATGTGGCTTTCACACCCAGGCCATTAATTCCTTTTTATTAGCTTCATAAAACCATAATTACTACGGGGCTCAAAGCTTATTTTACCGGCATGGAAAGAACAACTCTTAGTTAAGTCTTTTCCTGCTTTACACATATAGCCTAATTTACTGAAGCATTTGAGCACTAACTAAACACTTTCAGCTGGAGTGCAAAGAAGACAGCCTATCTTTGAGAGGGGTATCTGACACGCTCCAATTACCCAACATGTCACTGCACTCGCATGTGCAAAGATCTCACCATTTATCAAAGACTCGCCCTCAAGGCAAATGAAAGGAACATCTGGATTTCAAGAGTGTTTAACCTAGCAGCTGGCGAGACCTCGTGAGATTATGTGTATTTCCTTGCACAATGACTCATGATAAAGATGTATGCGTTCAATGAAAGTCGCTGATGACCCACCTTTACCTTCGACTGCACTGCAAGAGTGATTTACAATATCGGGAGTCAAGCCAAGATATACACAATATGTGCAAAACATGCTCAAAAGATCATTGTCTAGGGATAGACTTCTAAAAGCAAACCTGACTGCCCACTAAGACCTGGAAGAGCTCTTTGTATCCAGGGAGGTTTATAATTATACACCATTTAAAAAAAGAAACAGCCTCTAGAGACATATCTGTGGACTGGCTGTCGACAACGTCCCTGACCAAGGAGAGAAGAGCAGGCAATCTGAGAACGAGGGACAAAAAGGGCCACCGGCTGCAAAATGTAAGTTCACAAAAGGAAGGGAGATTTTAGCGGTTTTTAGAAAGTAAAATTTAGGTGTTTTGGAGAGCTATTATGGAAGCTAACCTTACTGAATCGCTCTCAGCTCTGGCATCGCACATTTTCTTTCCCACACCTGAGCTGTAAACACATTTGCCACAACAGTCAAGGAATCCTAAGTGGAATGATATTCCATAAAAAGCCCTCAGTATTCATTTTAATGATGTTAAGAGCTGAAGTGGAGTGTCAGTGTGCTCTCAGCCTCTTAGCAACAAGAAGATTTCACAAGCAACGGCCTCAGGTGGGCTTAACAAGTTTGATGGGCTTTTCGGAGAATGCATCTAAACTGCATGTCAGGCAGCATGATAATATCCAGTGCCTTCAAATAAAAAATGTCCTTTTTAAATATATTTTTGGTCCAGGATGTCTTTCAAGGAGCTGTGTGCCTACGAAACACCATCCGTTACTGAAATGCAGAACTTCATGTTGGCTGACAGACGGCCCACTGGACATGTCAACCAAGTGTGGCCTAATGTGTACATTGGCAATGAGTATGTATTATGTTTTCTATTCAAATGGAAATTAGATGAAAATGTACAGATGTTCTCTTGGTTTGTGTTTTCGCAGGGTTGCGGCACGAGACAAGTCAATGTTGTATCATGTGGGGATCACACACATTGTGAACGCAGCTAGTGGACCCCCTCATGTCAACACTGGACCCCGCTTTTACAGAGACATGAATATTGATTACTATGCAGTGGAGGCTGATGATTCCTCAGATTTCATCATAAGTTTGTTTTTCTACCCCACATCAAGGTTCATACGAGCTGCGTTGTCAAGAAAGGGTGGGTTAAATCGGAGAAAACTATGTGATATGTTTTATGACATATAACTGGCAAGTCTTTATAACTATCTACAATATAAAAAAATCAGTATTTGCTTAATTGAATGGCGAATGACGCTGCTTCATTTTCCCGCCTGCCGTTGCAGAAGCCGCGTGCACTACGACTGCTAAATATTGTGTTTCTACCTATGGTCGTCTTTTTTTATTTCCATTTACACCTTCTTTTTCTATTTTTTTTAAATCGTTGGCACAGTATATAGTCACCAGATTGTGCATTATTCCAGGCTCACAACGCGTAGTCGCGTAGAAAAAAAAACTTTTCGAAAGTCATTATTCATTTTCCCAAAGCACCGAAAGAAGCACACAAAATTCTGCAACGTGAACATAATCCAATGATGCATAAAAAAGCGTTTAAATTAATCTATTGTAGTAAATACCAATATACAAGAAGTGTCTTTTTTTCTTGTAATTTAGAAAACAATTACATTACTTTTTTCATAAAATGCGATTGCTTATTAAAATGTAAACTGACGTGACCTGTGGTTTGAAGGCCTATAACAACCTAAAAAAAACTGTTTTTTTGGCTATAGCTTACTAAGAAGAATCTACACTGTAAAATGTTTACATCAATTCTGTTCTGCTTTTTAGGAAGAGTGTTTGTCCATTGTCTGATGGGAGTGAGCCGCTCTGCCACCCTTGTGTTGGCCTTCCTCATGATCTGTGAGGATCTTACTCTAATGGAGGCCATTAAAGCAGTACGGCTACACAGGGACATCTGTCCCAATCCTGGCTTTCTTAACCAGCTTCGACACCTTGACATGAGCCTCGTCCGAGAGAGGAAGAAAAAACTGGAAGCTTACAAATTGTAACTGAAAACTTGGTAACAATGTGATGAATCCCATTTCAAGAGCACATCCCTTAAAGGCCTCCTTCCCCATGGCCTTGACCCAATTCTGTTGGGCCAGATCGTATTTGCTAATATCTATTGTAGTGCAATGGTAAAGTGGGTATCAGAAGGCAAAATTGAAGAGTTTCCTCATAAATAGTAAATAACATCCAAAGGTCAACAGGGTTGCAAAATAAATGACAGTTTTTAAAATTTCTTCCAGATGAGATATACTTTGAACTTGTCTTGAAATGATCCAGCAAGCATGTTTTTTTGTTTTTTACTGGAGTGAAATGAAATGGCTGTGGCTTGCTCTTTATCATGGGAAGGTGGCAGAGCCATGCATGGCTACATGACTTAAGGGTTGGTCCCCCGTAGTGAGTTTCTAATGGATATCATATGCTTTGACATATTTATGGTTTCTGGTCAAAAACACGGGTGTTGTGACTTACGGACATTGATGTCCAAATAAGAATGTAATGATAAAGCATTTAAATTATTTCTCAGTTCAGTGAAACAGACCAAAACATATCTTTTCTTGTTGGTATGTGAAATAAACGAGTACCTTAGGAATTATATTTTTGTGTTTTTTGTTTTAGGAGAAGGCATCTGTTAATTTTCACCTAATTTCCCACCGTGGACTGTGAAGGCAAACATGATTACAGAAGCAAATGTGTAATATGCGTAAATACAAACTGTCCCATGAAAATGTGCATTGATCATTCTACTCAGAACACATGCATTGAATGAACACAGGCTATATAAGGCTATATCATTGATTCCAGAGATTTCTAACCTTTTTTTGACAGAAAAGCTCCTAAAGACAAACCATTGGCCTTACAACTGCAGGAAGTTCATGAGACGGCATCTATGTCGGATCTGCGGTGTCTGCTGCTGACAAACAGACAGGCTTTTGGACCTGTCAGTCTTATCTGGCCCAACCTCTACATCGGAGATAAGTAAGTACTGAACCATCACAGTTTTGGGAGTAAAACAGATAGAACCAAGATACTGCTTGAAAATCCAAAGTGTCAAAATATATGTGTTTGCGTTTACAGTTTATTCTATGTAAATAATGTAAACACAAAGACGTGTTCAACAGCCGCTCATTTCAGGTCAACGGCTCGTGATAAAGGACTGCTCGCTGATCTGGGAATCACTCATATTGTAAACTGCCGATGGGCCACATCGCATTAACACGGGTGCCCAGTTCTACTCAGACATGAGTATAAGTTACTGTGGAGGGGAAGCTTCAGATCACCCACAGTTTGATTTGAGCCAGTATTTCTGCTCCACTGCATCCTTCATTAAAGCTGCACTCACTCAAAATGGCAAGTCTGACTTCCTTGACCTTTTTGAGACTAATTTTGTCAGTGATTGTATTGAAATTAAAAGAAGCAGAGCAAAAGAATAAATGGAGCAGTGCAAAATCAGCAGGCAATACCGTAGTTTTAATAAGTAAAATATGTAAAAGGTAACCACTGTCAGAGATACAGAATAAGTTAGGAGGTTCTTTGTGTGCTGCAGGGAAAGTGCTGGTTCGATTGAACAGGGACATCTGTCCCGACTCAGGCTTTCTAGAACAGCTGAGAGCTCTGGATAATCAATTAAAGAGATAGCACACAAAAAAATGAAGGTTCTGTCATTTACTCACTATTTTATATTTTCAAACCTGTATGACTGATTGCCATAGCTTCACAAGATAGTAATATGGATACCTCTTATAATACAGACAAATATATTTATTTGAGATATTAGAAAAGCATACATTATATGTTTTATCATTTCTACTTTTGTGAAAAATGGACTGTAAAATCTGGAAGGATAGAAGGTTGGGTAAATGATATGATGACATTTTGATAATGTAATGACATTTTAAGATGAACAAAAGCACTGAGCAATTAAAACAAGTTTCAAAGTTTGGGGCTAGTGAGATTTTTTAGTCTTATGCTTTCAAAGGAAAAACTTATTTGATAAAAATCAGTAAAGACATGCAATTCATTCCGGTGAAGGCAAAACGGAATTTTCAGCAGTTATTCCTCTGGTCTTCAGTCACCTTGTCTTTCAAAAATAATTCTATGTTGATTTACTGCTCAAGAATAATTTCTTATATATAAACATTTTAAATATATAGCTTCATATTAAATTATAAATCAACTTTAAGAATAAGATGAACTGCCGTAATAGCTATACTGTTTCAATAGAGAGAAGCTATAAATAAGGTCATCATTGTGTTGCTATCTCAGGCATGAAGTATGAACGTCACTCCCCACATACTGCACACATATATTTTGACATTTTCTATATTTCACACATACGCTAACGTACTTTAAAGTAGTATATAAAACATAATGTCCAATGGAAATGTTGCTAGAGAAACTAAGTTCTTTTGGAACATATGTGCTGGAATGATTTGAAATTCATGAAAATTAAGACCTCGTCTCGCAGTAATAGAGCTGCTTTTGTGGGAAAGAAAGAAGATTTCAAGGTTGAAGGAATAAGTGAACCTGACAAAACAGTAAAAGGAATTCAACATCGCCAATTTAATGACTTCCCTGTCAAGGTGAGTGATGGTGGTGACTGAGTATGAGAGGAGGGGAAAAAAAAAACATCCAGTGCTGATGGTTTTGAAAACCATCCCTCTCCGGAGATGATTCATGTGTCCTTTTCACATATCTGGGAAGCGAAAAGCAATTACCATTCCATTTGCAGCGGCCAAGCTCGCATTACAGAGACTGTGTTAAACTCGGTTCAAAAAAGAAACACCTTTTGGATTAAATTACAAGCACAGCTCTACAGAGATTTCCTATTTTTGTCAAATTTAGTCACTGGGCGCCAGGAAGGACAGCTGCCTGTAGGAGGGCTCGCAGCAGGCAGTGTAAGGAGGGAATAATTGGCCAAAAGTCAGATTCACTGGCCTTTGACTGAAGCTGCCATCTTTTTCCCTTGTATCTGTCACAAACCACAAACATGACAACACAAGCACGATCCGTGATGGGAACATGATTTCTTTCAAATTTACATAATGATGTGATATTCCATTCCTCAGGGCTTATAGGCCAATTTTTCCCATGTAGATTTTGAGCAGTTTTTAAGGAGCTAACATGCTGTGCAGAGATGTACAAACAAGCTTCTCGGTTCATAATGGGGTTTATACTGACAGTGAGGGAGCAATTTCACATTTTTGGGGTTGGAACGTTTGGAATAACTTATAGCAGGGTTAAATTCTGCAGACGCAGGTGATAGACCACAGCAAATATAATTTTAGTTTCAGCATTTACTTTAATAGCAAGCATGGGAAAATAAAGCAATAGTGTTAAAAAATTAAATCATTTTTCTTTAAACCTTTTTTTATTGGATTGGACAGCAGTCTATTGTAGACAGAAGGCGAAGTAGGAGAGGGGAATATGCAGACAACATAATGTCTGTTTTAGTTCACTAGTAAGGCATCACAAGATACCTTTTGATGTTCATTCATATTTATTTCACGCTGTAAAGAGATGATCAGGCACTACAGTGATCCGACACACATTAAAGAGCCACAAAATTGTATTGTTTGAATTGCATATATATATATATATATATATGAACATGACATTTATAAAGCGAAGACAGTTATTCAGCTATGAAACAATCTTGTCTTTCAGTTTGTTGAGAGCATCAGACGTACCAACATGAATGAAAGGGGGCGGGTCTTTGTGAAGAGTCATTTATGTAATTTCAGTTATTACAATAAATGTTTACTCTAGTGCAAACAATTTTAGTATGCACTACATAGTAGTTACAAATGTCAACATAGTTATATTTATGTACAGACAAACAATTTACTGATAAACACTATCCTTATGACATCATAAGGATGTTGACATCACATGTCTTATGACATCACATGTTAGCGACACACACTCAACTTCTTGTGAATTAGTAACAAAGTATGAGTGCAGAAAGTGATCCACAGTTTGGATACCAGTCAGACTACTTACTAGACACTTATTGATTTAATCACTTTAGTCACACAATTTAGAGTTACATGAATCTGGAGCGAATACATTGTGCTGCATTTGTGTCTACAGCTGGAGGTTGCAAACGTGCCACTCCCCTCATCTGCTCCTGTGCTGCGAAGGTCACAACTCATAGATCAATAGCCTAAAAATATCATTTCAAATCAGCGGGCTATTCTGGGCCAAGCAAACATGCCGTGTCTACTTGGTATAAACGGACCACCTGAGGCTGTTAATATTGGAGACAAGCACCATTAGGGGGACAAATGTAATCTTTTTTTCATGTTTACACATACAATCATTGATACGCTAAGTGGTGTGTTTCGGAAAGCCAATCTTGTGTTTGGAGAGAGAGAAATAGTTCAGACTGCAGGGAACACGGACCTAATCTTGATATTTCCACAGGCTCCAACTACAGTTAGCAAAGTTTAAACACACTAGCTTAGAAAATGAATTTGCAACCATCTACTGAAAACTGACACTTGTTTTGACAGAGCACTTCAACTGTCATATCAGTGTAATCATGCATACTTGCAAAGTTTTAAGACTCTGACACCAGAAGCCTTGTGAAAATAATTAGTCAAGTGTTTGCTTTCAGGCTGAACTAATAGAGTCTGCAGATCAGAAAACAGCTTTGACAGCTTTTACAGGTATTAGCTGCATTTAAACCATAATATGCTAACATACAATTACAAAGCAAATGTTACATAATGTTTCTTTTTAATTCCTCCGTAAGGTATAATAATACTCACATGTCCAGCAATGGGAATTAAAAAGATGATGACATTCAAAGAACATGCACACTAGTGCACAAATAACCAGAATATAAATATATATATATATATATATATATATAAATAAATGTATGTATGTAAAGCATCCACAACTATGTCAAATAGATAAACATGTAAAATGGATAAGTGAAGTTAAAGTATGGTTTGATGGAAGACATCTTTAGATTGCCATCAACTTCAGAAACAAGGAACGAAGCGTTCTCACCGTGGCAGAGGGGAAATGGAATAATGTTGCTAATGCTACCTAGGCTTGAACATTGATTACTATGGAGAGGACTTAGCGCTACTTTAAACCTCTCGGAGTTTCTCTACCCTGGAGCTCAATTTATTGACCATGCACTCAGCAAAGCAGAAAGTAAGTAAAGAGAGAGACAGGGCATGTTAAATCTCTTTAGATAAGAGGGAAGTAACAGGCACTCAAGGACTCAATCAAGTGAGCCCTGTAGAATTCAAATGAGAGGCCCAAAAAACTGATGGAGGCAAGTGTTCCTGATGCAGCTTCTCCCAGGAGAGAACGGTGCGCTCTTGTTGGATTATTAGCATTGGCCTATAAAGTCAGAACTAATATCAGTGACTGAGACGCGTGTAAACCAGAAAGTGCAAGGTGAACTGAAATTCAATTGGATTATCCTAAAAATGGCTTAATCTCTGCAATTAAGTTTACACCATTTGGCTTTAAGTCGATTAGTTCATTTAGGGAATGGTTAATGGTTTACAGATAAAGCATATGAAATATGGAATTTCTTTTCAGCACAGCCAGCTACCGTCATATTATTCACTGATTTGTAATGTTTGTTCTGCAAGATTACATGGTCTAAAAAAATAAATAAAGGCACTTCCTTTGGCTCTGGCACACTATATTTAATATTTGTAGTCAAGCTCTATAATGGTTCAATTTTATTGCCAAGGCAGCTGTGCTGTTGCATTAGATACATGTTATTTAGCTTTCCAGCTAAATGTATCCACCCTCTACAGTTAAAAGCATCAGTTTTTCTATTCAGTAGTAGTCCCTGAATTGTTTCCAACAATAACAATGTGTTTGAAATCTGTAATAGATCTGTTCAAGAAAGAAAGCACGAGATGAAAGACTCCATACACACTTTTAAGTCTGTCAGTGGCTCATCATAATTTATTTTCTGCTAAAATGTACAGCATTTAAGTGACTGACTAAAAAGGTAACTCATAAATACAGGACTGTTGCTCTGTTAATTAGTACAGTCAGGATATCCCTCTTACGTCAAACTGCCATTCTGTACAGGTACAAAGGCTACAAAATAAGCTATACAAACAGACACAGATACAATTTACCTTTTTACATGCCATCTGTTTTGTCTATCAACAAGGCTACTGCTCTACATTTCAGTAAAATATAAATCAGATGTTTTATAAAAAAAAAAAAAAAAAAAAAAAAAAAAAAAATACAGATGAAATGAAAATTTAAGTTTAAAGGCATTTCATAAAAGACCAACTTTGGAGTAAATTGACACTCATAATAATAATTTTGCAACTCTGCCCCATTTGAAATTGTTTCGTTTCCCCTTCCCCTTTGATTTAGATTTCTACATGTACAAATACTGACATTGACTGTTCTTTGCTATTGTGACAGAAATTGCTTTAAATTGTATAAAAACAGAAAGCTGCCTCAGGTAAAGAAACTTGTTATAAAGTAACAAATTATACACAATTAGCAATAGAACCTTCCAAGCCAAACGTGACGATGTTTTCAAATCTTTACAGTATTAGAATCAACAAAAATAGAGTTTAATTTTTCCTTCCGTATGAGGGAAACCTAACCAAGGCCATACATTTAATATAAAATTGCTTGCTATTAAGCACAACACTGTACAGTACTACTTTGATGCACTGTCACTAACAAAGACGTTATAGCATGCTAAGTATAACCTTACATTTAAAAAAATATAAAAGTAGATTTACAATAATTTAAATAATATGAAGGCATGAGTACAGACTTACATATATAACCTTGCGATTGCTAAAGGTACATTGAAAAGGCTCTTTTGTCCAAAAAACATACAATGCAGGCACATTTAAAGGTTCCATAATGCAGGTTCCAACTTAAAGAAAATGTAACCTCCATTCAACTGCAATGCAGTTCATAGGAGCTTATTTACGCTTACACAAATGTTACATTTTAAATCTTATGCTGTAAGGCTTCCCTTAAACAGGGGAGAAAAGCTAAAATTTAGCCAATAAACAAAACTTTTTTTGCATTCTTACCAAGTGCTGGTTCTTTCAGAAAGATCCATAAAAGCGAACGTTAACCATGAAAATAAGAACAAACTAAATACCTCAAGTCAACTAGCTGACTTTTGCAACGTTACGACCCTTTACTTTCAGGTCGTTGATTATCGTCTCATGTAAGGCCCATTTAAGGGTTGTTTGGACATGCCAGTGTTCACGTAACCATGATGACCGGCTGGGCTGTACATCATATTGCCATGGGGAGGGGCCTGCATGGGCTGCTGTGGGTAAGGCTGAGTACCCATCATGCCCATCTGCATAGAGTACTGTGAAGATTGATTCATATAGGTAGGATTGCCATGGTAGCCCCCATTCATCATAGGCTGCGTCACTCTGTAAGTGTTCATCGCCATATTGACGTTCACGTTCATTGAGTTGACGTTGTAAGCCGGAGCGGGCATGAGGTTTACCCCCATGTTCATCCGCGGCGGCATAGCTAGCGTCCTGCCAGGAGCCTGCATGGTCACAGTCTGAGGACCCCTACCGTACATCTGCTGCTGGTGGTGGGGCAGAGGGGCCGATTTGGAGCGGATCGACACGGGGTGGTGGTGGTGATTTTTGGGGGCCATTTGCGTCTGCAGTCTCTGAGACTGGGCCAGGTTCATGTTGGGTGTAGCCATGTTGCGCTGCAGCATCATGGGCGGTGGAGTCATGTTGGGTGGAGGGGTGACGGTGGACTGTGACTGAGGGCCTCCGCCAGGTTGCGACAGTGACACCAGCGCGGGATTGTGAGGGCCGAGCTGCGTGGGCAACGAGCCATTGTTGTTTGCATAGGATGAGATGGAGTGCGAGGCAGAATGGCTGAAGGGCAAGGAGTGGTCCATGATGGTGTTGGTGAGCTGCTGTAGCTTATGCAGGCTGAATGTAGCTGAGTGCTGACCGTAGTGTCCACCTCCATACTCCCCCTGGCTCATTCGGTCATACAGGCCCAGGTTGCTTGAGGGGTTGTTGGACTCTGGGATGTCAGGCAGCTGCATGGGTGGAGGGAAGCTGGCCGGCATGGAGCAGTGTGATAGAGGCTGCTGGTACTGGTGTTGAGGGTGTTGGTGATGTTGATGATGTGGATGGTGCTGGTGGTGACTGTGGTGGTGACTATGGCTATGCCCGTGGCTGTGGCCATGTCCATGTCCGTGCGGATGGCTGGGCTGCCTCTCTGGCACACAGCCTTGCGGAGACTTCACACTGCATCCCTGAGGGGAGCTCATGCTGGTTTGCTGGAGCATGCTGCAAGCGCCGGTATTGTTCACCACAGGACCGGCCATCTGCTGGGACACAGCACAGCTGCTCTGACTGTGGCTGCCACCGGAGGAGAGGTTGCCATAGGAACAGCTGCTCTGGGAGGAAGTGCCCGCTCCTGCTCCCGTGCCACAAATGCTGTTACCCAGCGTGGAGTCATAACTACTGGGATTCTCGTAATTCTCTGTGGTGCTCTCGATACTACCTAGGTCGCTGAAGCCACTGTCCACCACCTGCTGAGAGTGGTCTGACACTGAGGGCACATCCATTATTGGACTAGTCTCCATGTTGTTATGAAGCGAGTGCACCGAAACGGTGCCCTGATCGGGGCTGATCTGAGTGTAGCCACTTTCTAGAATGGACACCGCTGGACTGTTGACTGATCGTACAGATTGGCTTGGGTGAGAATGGACAGAAGACAGAGGACTGCTGTGATCCGACTGCTGGCAGTCGTCCACGGGAGTCATCTGAGGGCTCTGCTCAACGTGAACATAACCCTGTAGGCTGTGACAGGCCTCCTGAGTCTCGGCGCAATCCTGGAAGTGCCTATCCTGCTCAGACTCTTGAGTCAGAGACTGCACTGCTTGGGCTGTCTCCATGTCAAGCTCAGGGCAAATGTTGTGGTCCTCTTTTATTGCCGGGGTCAATGGGCCCATATGCTTTTCTTCAGGCCTTTGACTGTTATCCTCTTCCTCGGTTTCTGAGTCTGGAGGATGATCAGAGTCCACAGTGTCCTCCTGTTGCATGCCCAAGCTCACGAGAGTGCTTTCAGATGCAAGCTCCTCTGAACAATGAGGTGGGGGGTCTACAGGGCTTGGCTGCACTTCAGGATCTTTATTGTTATTACTAGGAGTTGGAACTGGCTCTGGGTCTTCTGCATGGTCTCTTTCTGGTAGTGGCACTGGGTCGTCTATTCTCTGCTCGTGGCTGTCATCTTCATCATCTGCATCATGATCATCCAAATGAGATGGTTCTGGCTCCTCTTCTTCATCCTCTTCTTCATCACGTTCACCTGAGCTCTTACCAACCCTGCCTTCAGGATCACCCTCTAGCTTCAGGTCTTTGACATTCTCTGTATTTTGAGTTGATTCTTCAGCATCATCTGTTGGACATGATTTTGTCTCACTGGTCTCATCAACGCAGGGTGAATTTTCCACTGTGTCAGGTTTGTCCATTGGTTCACTCTCTTTTATTTTGTGCGACTCGGGTGGCTCAGGACTGTGGGGCTCTGAATCGCAGGGATCCAGCTCTGGGTCCTCTGGTCTGCGCTCTCTAATAGACTCACATGGTCCTGAGAAGGAGGCAGGGCTGACATCCTGTTCCTCTTCTTGCTCCTGCTCCATTGTGACCATTGGCGTCTCAGGAGGTGTGTAGAGGTTGAGCTTAAAGCCCATTTTGCGCTCCTTTAGTCTCCATTTGGGAGGACCTCGTTTTACACCTTTGGGCCAGCCTTTCTTCCGTTTTAGAGGTCGAGGATTGTCCTTTTTCACTGCTTCAGAAACAACAAAAAAAAAATGTTCCATGTAAATTTCTCTTGTAAACATGCAACAAAACAGTATGTTGTAAATATTAACATGTATATTTTTACCTTCCACATTCGCTTCTTTAGATTGATTTGAGTGATTGTCATCTTCATATCTCCTTGGTCTTCCAGGCCGAGGTATGGCTAGTCTCCGTCTCTTCTCCTCTTCCTCATCCTCGCTGCCACCCCTCCTGCTGGGCTGTGGCAGAGGGCTTTCCACATCAGAGTTTTCAAATGGCTCATCTAGCACCTCTGTTCTCTCCGAGATGGTCTCGGTTGTGACACTGCTGTTGATTCGCGTTCTCCTTCGCCCTCTCTTCCGTCGAAGAGATGGAGCCCGCTAAGAAAAAAAACAACACCACCACCACCACATTTAAGGGGGTTTTCCTTTAACAGAGATGTGCATATTGTATGATTGAGAACAACTTGTGCTTGAGAATGGAATAAATACAGGGAGATGTCAAAGACTGTTAGACTTAACAACTGTCATAGCAAGAGTTTTTTTGTCAAACTGTCCCTGGTGCCCTTTAATCCAAAAAGCAGAGGTTTGGAGGAGACAGATACGGTCAAGGGTGATGCTAAACATAGGGAAATGTGGCTGCGTTGTGAATGGGTTGCTTCATGATCTAAATGCAAAAGCCCATCATTTAGACCACAGTGCCTACACCACAGGCCATTCATTTGGAAAGCTTAGCCTGCCCAAAACCCCAAATGAGAGTGTTCAGAATCAAGCTGACCACTAGTTCCTCACAACATACTCTCCCCCAGGCATTCTGGGATAGCAGTACCCCAATGCAAATAATCAGCAGCATTACTTAGTGATACAGAACCAAGCGTTCCCACACAAATCATGAAAGCAAAATTACGTAATTATGGACTTAAGGACTGATGGAAATTTCTTATTAATGGATAGTTTTGGGTCTTTTTCCATCCAACTAAATACAACTTCCAAATCATGAGGGAAATATAATGCGAACAATGATGATACAGAGAGACCTAAAGAAATGAACACTGCTATTGATTCTTGTGTTTACCTTTCGCTTGAGCCCTTGCCCAGACTGGGATTTGATTGCATCTTCACCATCATCGTCGTCATCATCATCGTCATTATCACTGCTGCTTTCTTCGCTCACTTCAAACTCTTTCCCAGCACTGTTGGCAAACAGCGAGTCTGAGTATCTTCTGCCGAAGTTCTTGCACTTGGTTAGCGGAGGTCTTGAGCTAGCGTAGCCCATCCCTGTTACCAAATTCCTGGTTGATGCACTACAGCCTGCGCGACGTTCTCCTGCCTGTTGTGCCACAAAAACACAAACATGAGCTAGTCTGAGCTGCTCTGTACAGACTGAAGCCAAGCAGACAAATAACATCTCAGTTATCCATTTTGCTTCTGCAGCGCCCCTGCAGTGCAGAGATTGTCTCTTGATTAGCCGTTGAT
Source organism: Enteromius unitaeniatus (assembly GCA_032359435.1). Taxonomy (NCBI): domain Eukaryota; kingdom Metazoa; phylum Chordata; class Actinopteri; order Cypriniformes; family Cyprinidae; genus Enteromius; species Enteromius unitaeniatus. The sequence continues at coordinate 11,273,732 of JAUMHI010000054.1, forward strand.
CTCAGCAACATTTATTTTTAAGCGGCTGTGGAAGATTACATTTCATGGGACATTCAGAGGCATTAATAATACAGGGCTTTGATTTAGGTCACTCAGGAAGCTGGGTTACTGTTGAAAGTGCTTTCAGCTATCTCTGTGAACTCATCCTGAACTCCTGAAAGGCAAACGATGGGATAAATTTAGCTCACTTTTCATGGAAGCATCATCTTCTAGCTAATAATGCAGAGCCAAGGAAGGAATGAGTGACCTGCGCTCACTGTGATCGTCATGATCTGCCTACTGAATAGGCTTGAATTAAAAACATAAGCTCTGATTTTAGACTCAGCCACTAGAACAACCTTTGATCATCTTACCGATTCTTACCGTCAAGTTCAACATTATGCAAAAAGAGTCAGGGTGTATCAGAGACCAAAAGGAAACGACAATAGGGCATTTTATAAAGTCTGTAGTTTTCATTGCAATATCTGTGGCAAATGTTAACAATGCATACAGAACATAGTAATTTGATGCAAAACAGATGTAATTATAAATTGGATTTCAAGTCACCCTGTGGAAGGTACTGATCAAGTCTCTGTATATGCCTGGAAAACCACCTAGATGTTTCTTGTATAATTATATAAAGGATGTTGCGCAGGTTCATTGTCTATGAAATATGCAAAATTATTAAAGTGCCCCTATTCTTATATATTCTTATACTTCTCAAATATGATCTTTCATGCAGTGTGTCATGTAGCTGTATGTGAACAAACTATCTGCAAAGTTTTGATGCCAATAGTGCACGATAAAAAAAAAAAAAAAAAAAAAAATATAGTAGTAAAAAAAAATGTGAGTCGGCTTACATTCGCCTAAGTGAGTCATCAGCAATTTTAATCTTTTTCTGTTACGGCCACACGTTACAAAGTAACATTTGCATAATGCCCACCCACGTTCTATGTCACAAACAACTTGCCCATTCACAAACAGTACAATTTCTACGTGGACTACATCATGTCAAGACGACGCTGTACCCTGCTCTGCCATTCAGTTCTGGCAATGGGCGTTTTGTTTTCTGACACATTCTATAGCGGTAGACCAATCATAAAGGATTGCGCCATCTGACCAATCACAGCAGTGAGGGCTCATGGAAAGGAGGGGTTTAGACTGACTGATTCTTCGAACTGCTTCATATGAGGCATTTACATTTAGAAATGGTGTAAAATTAAGTCTATTTTTGGAGAAACCTAAAGTGTTTTTTGACCTTGCATACATGTAAACCTGTTTTAAGACCTTTAAGGCTTTTCTGACATTTGAAACAGTATAGGTATACCTGTGAGTGTCTGTTTACCACAACAACTTAATCACTGATAGCGAGTAGAAAAGACATGCATTTGTAAAAGTAGTAGTCTGAGCTGCCATAGATCTTTTCTTTGTTTGTGGACATGAAGTCAACAGAGGGAAGAATGACAGAAGCCTGATTTTATACCCAGACCAAACCTGAAAGCTCTGAATATAAATCATTATTAAAAGCTTGTAGTGACTACAGGGCAAAGCAAAAATGTGTTTTTAAACAGATTTCATTTATGAATTTGCAATGGCTCGATAATTAGTTTTTGATGGAAAAATTTAACAAGAAATCCTTGATAGTTTAGCTTTAAGTATTAGAGCACTCTGTACTGTGGACAGACAAACACATAAAAAACTGTTCACTAACATTATGTGTGTTCAGTTCCTAATCAAATCATGAATAGACCTTTAGGCCTACCTGTGCTATAGCACTCTTCAGCTCCCCAGGAGGGCTTCTGCAGACTGAAACTGGAGTCCAGCTCAGGCAGTCAGGTTCGACCTCATGAAGCCGTGGCTTCATTCTTAGTCTATCCATGTGATCCTCAATCAGCTGATGTCTTCGAATGATTACAAACCTAGAAAAATGTGTTAGAAAATATTAGAAAAGAGAAATTGCCATTTGGTATTGGCACATGTAAATATAACCATAATGTGCCCACCCCCTCCCCTCTCAGGAATGTAGTAATGTCTTTAGAGATGATGCAGTGTACTGGAAGCATGTGAGTGAATTGTCAGATTGACAGATACCACCACAGTCAAACCCACCTGCCATCCTGGAAATCAATCATGTTGAGCTGCTGAAGTGTGGTAGCGATGTCATGTGGACACATGCCCGTGGCTCGGCTCATTCCCCTGATGCTGACACTCTTATCTGGGTGGTTGTGCAGGTACTCCAGTATGACACTTTTCCAATAAGCCAAGTAGGACAGACGACCCAGATCAGATAGAGGCTTCTCTGGGGAGCCAGCCTGGCCCTCTAGCCTGGAAAGTAAGTAACCTGGAAAGACAGGAAAGAGAGAGAGAGAGAGAGAGAGAGAGAGAGAGAGAGAGAGGAGATGAGGAAAGATTGTTTATGAGTACTGTTGTCAGATCGAGTTTGAGTATCACTGACAAAACATTAAACAACTCAATCACAATTTATGAAGACATGGAGTAATGCCTATATGCATCAAAATCAAACAGTTATATGTAATGAGGTTTAATGTGGTTTTAGTTCTTGTGATGTCAGTGATATTATATGATGAAAGCAATATAATGTAATGATAAAAGCAATATTACATATATATTAAAACAATATTTTAAGAAAATTAAACAAACCAGTCTAGATAACCATAGCAACAGATGTACATGTGCAAACACACACATTATAATTGTATATATATGTGTGTGTGTGTATTATGTAATTTTAATATTAAAATGTCTGAGTTAATTTCACATTTCAAGAAAATATTTGTTCTTTTCTTAATTGGTTAAAGTTGTAGTTGATCTTGTGCTAAGCTAAGTCAGATTTAGATTACCTTTATACTCCAGTATTTTAGTCTTTTGCATTAACACAAAGTATGCAAATGCTCTTCTGATTCTAAACAGAGAGCAAATCAAAACATTTACAAGCAAACAAATTATACCATGTACTACATCCAACTGTATATAAGAACATGCAAACCCAGTACTCAGGACAATGAAACAGGCAGTCTTTCCATCACGAATGTCTAGTCTGAAACAGATCCTCTTTTTGCTTCCATGCAGAACACAGAAGCATCTGTTCACGATACAAACAATCTTATGCTCACATCTCATAAGACTTCCAAACCAGTTAATGAATAACTTACTGAAATCAATGAGGAACCTTCCAAATCCTTGCCTTTGGTACTGAGGCATGATCATTATGCAGGAGACATTGTACTTCTGCTGGCAAAGCTTTTCCTGTGGGAGAGAAAGAGAGAAAGATAAGAGTGTCTCAGCGTACTGCCAACGCATGCAATTCACTGCACCTGCCGTTGTCCTGACCTGAACCAAACAAACACACAAAACCCTTCAAACAAATTGCAGAAAAGGTTCTGATCCAGAAACAAGTACCGTACAAGAAATGCTATCTTTAGCAAACCACTAGATAATACTTTTACTTAACTGTCGTATAATTTGGTATTTATTTAAGGGTTGTAATACCTTTGAGAAGTATCCAACAAGATGACAACCTTTCTCATCATTCTGTGTTAGAACGTAGAAGAGAAAAGGCTCAACGTCGTAATACAAAGTCTTGTGATCCAGAAAAAGTTTTGCGAGCAAGCAAAGGTTTTGGCAGAAAATTTTACTGATATTTCCATCAACCTAAACAAAGAAGACAAAATGGGAAACAATTAGTCAGGTATGTCATAAAAGGGCATTTTCTGCTTGTGGAGCACCTGTGAAGATCGCAAATCATAAAAACAGTTCAATGGCAGGTCTTTAACACTTTTGGAGGCCTGCTAAAATTGATGCATTTCCTGTTCACTAGACAAACAAGAACCTTGAAGAATTGTTTTAATCTGACATGATTCACTGATGCAAGTCCAGGTCACATCTATGCTGCTGAGATGTGTCTTTCAACAAGCCTGGCACTTCATAGCCTTTAATCTCTGGACATAACCCCCTCTTGTTTTAATTGCAAATGTAGATGATAAATCGGATGCGGATGAAGTTGTGCATGTGCTCCTTGTGCAAGATTTAAGAGCAAGCACTGACCTCAAACACAGAGAGGTTATCCTTCCTGTAGATCTCATTAGCTGGCGGGTGAAACCACCCACATTTCTTTGAATGCCTCTGCAGAATGTCTTGGCTTTTCATGTACTTTAAGCAGAACTCGCAGAGATAAAGCTTCGGTAATCTGAGGAGGTGAACAGCAATTAATCACAACCAAGAATGTAGTATAAGTAACAGGGGAGAAACTTAAAAAAATAAAATAAAATAAAAAAAAAACACATACTAGTTTATATTTGCTTAAGGTCATATGTGGCAAACATTTTGACTGCTGTAAAAAGTGTTTCTGAATTCATTTCAGACTTACCTTGAGTATTCTGGAGGGTATGGTGAGGAATACCAAGTTTGTATTTCATGTTTCCCGAATTCAATCAAAGGAGGGGATTGTCCTTGATCGCCACCAGCTTTCTGTTTTTGAAATAAATCACAAATTAGAATTAATAAGTTTTATATTACAAGTTATGTCTAGATGCTCTATTAAAGCTCACTTAAACCAGCAGGGCCCGGTTGTATAAAACGTTAAGACTAGTCTTAAAAGTTAGTCAGCCAAATGTTTCTTTAAGACTGATCATAGCTTTTTCAATTCAGTTACATAATGTAGATTAGGCCAAGTTGAATCCATAAAATAAAACTGGCTAACTGCTAGTTGGTTAAACTAGCTCTTAAGACACTGTCTTAACATGGAGGCTAAGTTTATGCAACTGGCCTGAAGCTAATCTGGTTTGCTGATCTAAGGTGAGTTATGCTGGTCTCTTAGTAAGAAGAATGCTCAAAACCAGTCAAAAGACCATACTGGAAGACCAGTTAATAGGGCTGTACAATTTCAGCACAATTTACTTTAAAAAAAAAAAAAAAAAAGAAAAGAAAGAAATATTACTATAGCAAATATAAGAAAGATTAGTATTAGTATTTTACAGTAACTAAGATTGTAGTAGCAATGTTTAGGTCTTAATTGCTTCAACTAATTGCTTTTTATTCAGCTTTTAAAACATCTTGTGTTGACAACGGGTTGTTTAATCATCATACCTTTGCTGTGATCTCCTTGATGCGTCTGAACAACTTCAGATCTTCTTCAGCCACGTGGTCATTGAGTAAAGCCATCCTTCCTTCCTGTGGTTCTCTTCTTGAGCATCTCTCGGCATTAAAAGCTGTAAAAGGTCAGAAAAAATAACCTTTAATAGTTGATATTTCAAGAATATAGCACAAAAGAACTGAAAAGATGCTGACACAACAAAAACCCAAAGCTAATATAAACAAGCACTAACTAACTTAGACTCGATAACACCTCATTCAAAATCACAACTGCTAGCATGCAAATCACTACTATCATGGAAAGGAAGGCTGATAGGAAAGGCTCATATCAACATTGCTGGCCAACACACTAACCTCAAACCTTTAACCACACATCAGTTTGTTTCTAGGCAACAGTGACCTCTAAACAAATACTCCATTTGTGCAGAGGTTGAGAGGGAACCAAACCAGGAGCAAGGGCATTTGAAATGCAAACACTTTACATTAAAGTGCTTGTTACTAAAGGGAAAAAGCATTAATAACTTGGGTTTGAGAGGCAGGTGTGAGCAGCATGAGGACGTGAGCAGAGAGCAGAAATCTAAGGCTTTAGTGGCTTCAGAATTAATAGAATAAAAAAAGACTGAAGAAAAAGGTTAAAAACCAAAATGCAGAGATGCAGTATTAGTTGAAAAACAAAAATCTCAAAATGTTATTTTGATTCTAAAAAAATGAGGAAGATGAGTAAAACGGTTGAAGATGAAAAAGCCAGTTGGCCGTTTGGAGGTTCAGGCCCCTGTGCTTACCATGGTTTGGGTCTGGTTTTACTCTTCCGTCTGCCAATCTGCCCTTCCCTGGTGTGGTGTTCTCCCTCTGCGGGGAGGCCTTAAACCTAAACCTGCCTAGCAGCTTGTGCTTTCTCAAGAAGGGTGTTCGTTTGAAATGGAGCGCTGACTTAAATGGCCGGCCGCGCTTGGGCGCCCATCCTGAGGCTGAACCAGACAGGGATGCTAATTTACTACCGAAACCCTTGACAGACTTCTTTCCTTGAAGCTGCAGGGATGTTTTGGGTGAGGTGGAAACGTCCGGGCTGCGGCGCGCTCGCTTGGGCGGTGCGTAGCTGGGGAGTCCCTTTTGCCGGGACTGTCCCTGAGTGGTAAAGATGTGAGACAGTCCATCAAAGAGTCCCTTCAGCTGGTTGTTGCCTGGCAGGCTACTGAGGGATGGGTCACTAGACTGGGAGGAGGAGCTGTGGGGGGAGTGGGCAGAGGAGGGTGAGGATGACTGGGTGGGGTTCAGCGAGATAGGGCTGTGTCCTTGCGAAGGGGATGGGGTAAGGAGAACGCTAGATGGGGCGTTTAACCTCACACCTGGTGTCGTCAAGCTGCCATGGCATTTCCGATAGCCCCGCTTCCTCGGCCTGTGCTGTTTCGAGGAGCCCAACGCCTCACTGCGTAACCGGCGACCCAGGGGCGATGGCGTGAAAAATTTGGAAAGCCCGTCAATGAGACCTTTGGTTTTCTTGTTGATTGGGGGCAACGTAGTGAAGGTGGGTGTGGATGTGAGGGGGTCAGTGATACTCCTGCCGTCTGTGGTGGGTATAAAGGTGCTTGATGAGGGTGGGGTACAGAAAGTGCTTATGGAACCCCTACCATGCCGTGCTTTTTCAGACAGCTCAACGGATCCCGGGCCACCACTGTCAGACCTATAAAAGCAGATGAAGGTTGCATTTAGAACACAAGCCACAAATAAAGCGGAATCAGTGTGCACATCTCAACTGTGACTAAGCCCGAGCCCCCATTTCACAGTTTCACCAACACGTTCCACCGTGTCTATCAGCGCTCATCAAGCCTTTAGGAAAGATGTAATCCCTCAGGTCTTGCGCATTTAAAAGCTTGCTGACCCAGACTCGCCCAGACTGACTGACAGCGTTCCGACTGAGCTTTACTACACAGCCATATGTTAAAAATAGACTTGCAAAGAATGCCCCAGGCTAAAAGTACATTGTAGCAGCCATGCTAATTTTAAACCTTTTGGATGAGAGGGTATGAAACCTACATATACTCTCAAGGCAAGGTTGTGAAGGACAAAAATCAGAGTAGGCCATCAAAAAAAAAAAAGAAAAAAAAGCATTTACAGTTTAGGCAACATACTGATTGTGAGACCTGTAACCTTAAGCCCGAAGCATAACAAAAACCATAGATGAAATGACTTATCGTACACTGTTGGATGTGCTAGATTTTTTCTTGGCCTTCCTGGCTTTGCATATCGCCTTTTGATCTGGGCCGCTGTCTTGTGTAGCAACCGTTTTCCCTCCTGCTCCTTTGGCCTGCATACTTGGCAGATCCACATTCCTGGGGGAGGTCCAGGGAAAAGAGAGAGAGGGAGAGAAAGAGTGGGAGAGACAAAAAGAAAGAAGCATTTCAAGGATGGTTCATCATGTCTGCAGCTGTGACACTTTTCAGATATGTCTTTGTAGTGCTGAGAGGAGATGACCCGCTGTGCCTTTCCCTTCATTTCCACTGTCTTTAGAAGAGCAGAGAGAGAAAAAAAAAAAAACAAGCTTTCTGCAGGTAACATACCAACAAGGAAGCACTGAATAAATGGCTTTGAAGTTGTGTGGGGTGCTCTTTTCCTGACATGGCTTCAGCCTTCTCATCCTCTTAGAGAGGAAAAAAACAAATGAGCATATATTAAACTATTCAATTTTAGTTTATCCGATTTCACACAACTAATTAAAGCTAAATTTGCACTGATGTGTAGTATAGAAGATTAGCATCATATATTGAGAAAACAAGAAAAATTAATCCTGTAATCTCAGACAGGTAGACTAATTATTAGAGGCCTGATATTAGAAAAGGTGTCTTGGTCATTATGAAGTTTAGCTTCCTCCATATCATTAAAACACCTAAGGCTGAACTACAATCCACGTGAACATAATTTGCAGTCACAAGAATACAATTTTGTCCTTTTGTCTGAAGTAGACCGCCAACAAAGTCCCACAGGGCCATTTACACAGGAAGCACTCATAGCAGAAATGCAGGCAGGCGTTTTTGGTCTCACTTTTCTGTTAGCGTCTCTCACTATGATTATCTGCGTTATTTTTGCTATAATTAATCACACTAATTTCATGTGTTAAATTGACAACCTTAACATAGAAGTTTTAAAGCATTTGCATTTCACCCATAACAAAAGCCAAATGAAATTTGATGGGATTTCTCATGGCAGAATGTCACCTCCCTCCAGCAGTTTCAGACATTCAGCACTGTAGGCTCTTGTAAAATTAAGTGAAATGAACCTGTTCTGCTCTATTGAAACACTTTATGATGCTGCTCCCTTTTTATCTTGGCACTTACATGCCCATTTCAGACAAACTGCCATTAACTGAAAAGGACAAGCACAGTCATTTGCAAGCCAGAGGCGAAATCATTAACAACGAGAAAGAGACTGGAAAGAGAGGAGAGAGAGAGAGACAGCCACTAAATAGTTCAGGACGCAAGGTACATATCATCTTACTATTATGTAACCAGAAGCCTTTGTGTAATGGCACATTTAACAGCTTCACCTTCAGAATGGAAAAATCCACAGAGGCAAACAAAAGCCTAATGTACCTTTTGGCATTCTGGAGAGTGGTGGGTCACAACACTCCATATGGAAACCCCTGTCACAGGAGTCGCAGAAGAGCATCTCGTCCTGGATCCACAAACACAACAAAAAATAAGAAGCAATCTACATAACACAAGTAAACAATATCCTGCAGTAAAAGTGTCAGAACACAAGCAGAGCTCTGACACTATAAAAGATGTCAGCAGGAACTGGGCCAAGGCCATCAGTGCATTTGAAAAGAACTTACAGCATTCTTCCCCTGAATCTGACAGGAACTGCATGTTTTGCATTCGATGCATTGCCATCGCAGGGCCTTGACATTTGCAGTCAAATCAGCGGAGAACTTCAGGCATGATGGATGGCCTTTGAGGAGAAATGTGGAATAAAACAAACAGGCTTTAGAGAGAGAGTCTCCAAACATGCTCAATTAAAAGAGCGACATTACCTAATCCTTTAACTTTGGCAGGAAACACAAAAGCCCTTGCTGAAACATTACAGGATAAATGTTAACAGAGACTTAATCAAGCGGAGAGAGAACATCAAAACGAAACAAATGAAAGATTCCCCCGACCGTGGATCAGTTAAATATTTACACGTGGCATCAACAATGCGAAGAACCATGCGTGAAGACTTTCCAAAATCGGTGTGTAAAAGCACTGTATTATCAAACACTTCTGAGCGGCTAATTAAGGATAATTTGATCTTAACGAGGCAGAAATGGTACGCGCGTACACCGTAATGGCAGTCGATCCGTTATAGTCATGTAAAAGCATGCACTCCTGTCCCTGAGGGCTGCGAACCAGCTGCGGTTTACAGTGGGAGAACATTTTCTATACTTTCATGAACACTTAATGAAAACCACCTCTGTGTTGTTAAGTCAAACTCAGCCATAAAAATGTCACAGGGAGAACAATTCCTTGTGGCATTTCAAAATCACTGTTCAAAACAAATTACGACATAAGAGCAGGTAATTTAACAGGAACATGGCAATTCTGTCTGGAGGAGGGAAAAAAATAAATAAATGTGTAAAAGAAACAAGCAAGCAAACTTGAAACACCTTTCAGCTTGAATCCATCTGTGATTGTGTAAAACCGTTCTGCCAATACTTCTACAGAACAGACAATTTTAATACTTTAAAAATATATACATACGCCTTCTCCAGCCTTCAACAATCTTCCTTTAAGATCTTTTACCACATTTTTTATCAAACATACAGTCCAACACAAATTATCCCCCAAAAAACCCACACTTGCATATAAACTACCATCTTTCTCATCATTTGGCTGGACATCATCTGGGCTATTTCAAAGATTTGAACATCATTCTCATTGCACTCTGACTTGTGATGTACAAAAATGTTTTCAATGATATAAGAACTGCAAATTAAGCAGACGAAACAACAAAAATTTAGACATGGAAAAAAAACCTGCATGTAAAATGATCCGGGTAATCATATGTAATCCAAACACTGGCTAATGAAGATGATGTCTTGTCAGAAAGAGTGTTTATAGTTGATGAGACATGTGTGATGAGACACACATACATCGCTCTGAAATGGGATGATGAGAGGTGTGCAGAGAAATGCGGATGGACAGTAAACACTGCTGAGCATCAATTTTGTACAAAAGTGAAAGCATATTGCGGTCAAAATTCAAACTCCATTGCAAATTGAGTTGAGATTTGTTTTGCTAATTGTGCATGCACAATGTGTGGCAATTCAAATACTTAAAGAGAATGCATATTTTGAGTTTGCATTTTCCTTGATCCTGGTTGATTATTAAAGAGCATTTCCTGTTCTTAAAAAGACTGCACACATTCACTTATCTACCCCATGCACTCATACAGAATAAACAACTGATGGAATAAAACAAATAAATAAAAAATACTTTGAGGGAATTTATCCTTTTACAAACAGAAAATAGTCTACAAATTAGAAGCTCTGCTATGAACTGTTATGCTAATGATTGAAATACTGTAGCTGTACTGCTGAAAAATCATTGTGTTAAAAAAAAAAAGTTCCTCAAATTTCAACACTACTGACAATTATAAGCAGTTAACCAAACAAAATAAAATTGCTGATTTGGTTACAGCTAAATGGCTAGTTTCAATGTTTGACTTGCACTTCAACCAATAGCATTCCTAGTTATATGATAACTTGCTTTTGGCCACTTGGCACAAGCGTTCAGATGATGCACTGTCCATATATAGGCACCACTCTGGCTGAGAGGTCAAAGATGGGTCTTACCGCTGCTCCCACAGTCAGCACAGGACAGCAGCTCCTCTGGCCTCTTGTCCCGATTGGACTCCTTTGTGCCCAAACAGAAGCTGCATATTGGTATGGGATCAGCACGTGGCTAGAGAAAAAGTGAGAGAAAGAGAGCATGCTTTTAATTGACAAACTTTAATTTGAATAAAACTGCCAACAAGGTGCCAACATTCCCTCTTAGACCAATTAAAAAAAAAAAAAAAGTCTATGTGTTTTACAAAACTAAACACTGAAGATGTACCCCAGCTAAACCCCCAACAGCTGAATGAGTGCAGTGCCTTAAATCATATTATGTACACACACCAAAATTTGAAACACAGCACGACTATTATTAAACACAAGGCACATGAGTGCCATAGACAATGAGTACAGATTGGAAGATAAAAGATTTGGCATGTGTTTTGATTAGCTTTGTTTGAATATCGGGTGTCAAACCAGACAGGTGGTTACAAACCCAGGGAGCCGGCTAGTTATTAAGCATGTGATTATAGAGGACAGATATGCGGTGCCAGATATAAAGCAGTTCCTGGCAGAGGAAGGGTACTAAACATGAGTCAAACCGATCTCAAGTCGCTCTATTAAATGAAAATCACATCATAAGAATGTTCGATAAACTGATACTTTAGTACCAATTAACAATATGACAATAAAGATACTAGTAAGAATGACACTAGCCTTTCTGGAGTATTGATAGTACAGACAGAATTGAGTCCTGTCTGACTGGCTATAGCTGGTGATCCAAATCATCAGCTCTGTGAATTTGACATTGCTTGGTTTTAATTAGAATTTTTAAATAATTATATATCACCACTAATAGGTTGCATTTTCATTGCAATTAATAAATTTAGCCTAGAAAAAGAATATTAAAACCTCACATCAGTCTACACTTAGAAATACTACTTAACAGACTATTATAAAGTTTAAAGGATTTAAAAAAAATAAAATAAAAAATAAAATAAAATCAACACTTTTAAAATTGTTACATGTAAAGCTTTTCTATTTCAAATGACATAGCCATTTGAACTGTTTGGAGAAAAAAAATAAAAAGATAGTTTCTACAAAACATTAGGTGGCTTTTTTTAACATTGAGAAAAAATTCTTGAGCACCAAATCAGAATATTATGATTTCTGAAGGATCATGTGACACTGAAGACCAGATCAATGACTGCTGAAAATTCAGCTTTGCCATCACAGAAAAAAAACCCCACTTCAAAATATACTTAAAATATAAAAACCAATATATTCCAATATTATTCCAAATTGCAATAATATTTTCATAGCATTAGTGCTTTTACTGTATTTTCGATCAAATAAACGCAGCCTTGGTAAGCATAATAAAATCAATAGGGATGTATGCTATTGCATACTAGCACCAAACAGTGTAGAGTGCTCAGGTATCCAAGATCTCTGGAGATCAGATGCAAATCTAGACGCAGAATCCATGAGGAGTGATACCACAAACAGGAAATTAAATCCAAAAGTCTCCTTTGATTTAAGGCTGTATGTGACTACTGTAAAGATTACATTCTTGTGTAAATGCCTTCTTAAAGGCAGCAGCCAAAACAACTGACATCAAACACACATACATGCAATATATCTGGTGCTACTGATGAAGGATAAAGGATGCCCAGCAGGATGTGTGAGCACGTCACCTCACACACACACACATACGCACACCTTGCCGTATCACCAAGCGCTGTGATACACAACGCTGAGCCTGTGTAAATATTGGCAATGGGGATGTTATACAACTGCGAGAGGTGTAGCCAGTGCCCTCTGAACGAGGGCAACGCAAGGTGCTGATGCCAAAAGAAGATTAGAGGGAACCGAACAGGCTCAGCGAATAGCTCTGGAGATAAGACTGTATCTTTCCTCCCACGAAAGCCTGTGGCATGCAGGACTCGTGTAGTGGAGATCAGTAAAAAGGTTACATGGAATCTGACGGGAAAGTCTACCACCACACCCTCACGTCTCCAGACAGTTCTGTCTAAATCACCGCACGGGTTGCGTAAGCCCATTCAAACCAGAGCACTCAGATTCAGCATCAGACGCTCACAAAAAACACCAGTCTCTTGAGAAGAGGAACCGGTAGAACTTGAGAGTAAACAAGCAAGCAATTCGGCTCAATTCTCTCCCAAAAGGCTCGTCAGCAAGAGACGGAGCGTTCTGTTGGGGGATGGTTTATATTAGATGCAGATGGGGCATTAGAAGACGGAGTAAAACTACATCTAGTGGGTATGTTCTCTGTACCATCTCAAGAGAGCCACTCAGGCTGAGCTCCCGCTGTGCCGTGTTGATAAATATTGAGTGTCTGTTCTGGTGAGAAACCTGTTGAGAGTAATGCCAGACTAATTGTTTTATGCAACAGGCAATCAATCCCTAGCCTATTAATCATTTTGGCAGACCATCAATTTGCAGATGGGTTATTCATAAACATTTCAAGTTTTCATTTAAGTGCCAATTGAAAGGCTCCAATCGATGGCCCCTGAATGATACGCACAGCTCTTCATACAAATGACGAGTTGGTTAACGCTCAGAAATAAATGTGCGCTTATTGCTTATAAAGGACTTCTCTCCCTGAGGGCAACGTAATCACGATACACAACAAAAATCCCACCATGCGCATAATGCTTGACCTCAATTGCCTCCAAACAATACATCTGTATTCACGCACAGGAGGGGAAAAGCACAGGCACCGCCGTCTCGTATAAATACAAATAAACCCTGTACTGCAGCTCTACACACCACATCATTCAATAACATTAGAGCTAAATTGATTTCAATGGCAGAATTCCACTGCCTCTCGTTGGATTTTTAGCAGCACATGAAACGCACGCATTTAACTCACATGCATAGTGTGTTCATGTGCACAAAGATAAAAAAAAAAAAAAAAGCATAGCTACTTGAAAGCCTGGCATGCTTGACATTGAGTTAGATATGATCTGAACGTAAGCTTCGTGATATATAGGAAAAAGAAAGAAAAATAAATAAGTAGGCAGATTCTCAAATGATTTCTTAGCACTCGAGTAGTGTTGTCACGGTACCAAAATTTCAGTATTCGGTACAAATACCAGTGAAAATCCATGGTTTCGGTACCAATTTTGGTACCAAAGCAAAACACAAAAACACTTTTATATAAGAGGACTTATTTAATCAAACAGTAACTATATTTCATAGATTAAAACTGCTTTAAACGCTATAGGAACATTAAACAGTTAATAAAGAAACTTTATTCTGATAATGTGCTTTATGTATTTTCTAAAAATAAGCAGGAATTTCAAGCATGCAAAGCTGTTACTGCTGCAAAATATTCTGACATATCAAAACATATTGGATTAAACGGAAAATATGTGCTGTAGAGAGCTGCAGCAAATGGCTTTTAATTGAAAGAAAACATGTACTACAAAAAAGCTCTTACTTTCACAAACAATATATTTCACGAGGTTAACTTATACCCTCCGTGTGGTCAGTCCGCACAAGCTTGTTTTATTAGCGGCCCCTTTAAATACAAAACAAGCAAGAGCGTCCAAAAATCTCTGTACAGCGGCGTTGCCAGGGCGAATTTTGACGCTCTCGTCGGCGGTGGTATGAACACACAGTATTAGCAAATTGCAATGTTTGAGGTGTTTTATAAGGTTCTATGTATTTCCTCCTTTTGACATCAAACTTCGATGACACCGCTTGCAGATGGGTTTCTGGTGATCAATGATGTTGTGCTTGTCATCAGCCTCAAAAACAAAATACATAAATCCACACATGGCTCCTTCTTCCTTTCTTTTCAACAAGCAGATTCAGAGCGGCCTCATCAACTGTCTTGGTACCGAAGTACCGCTGTCTTTTTACAACACTACACTCAAGATATAAATATATATGATGTGAACTTCTGTACATGTTGCCAAACTCATTATAGAGGTGATTATATGCACTATTTATGCAAATCCCACTAGAATCCAAACTGTTCTCCCATCAGAACTAAAAGGACCATCATGTTTTCTCCCCACTGCAATTGACAGCTCAAACTCACACCAAACCTTCAGTATAAATTTAACACCTCTAAGAGTGGTATTTACTGCTAACTTAGTGGAGATCCAGATCCACCACAAACATTTAGGCCTATTAAATGTTTGTACATTAAGTACTTTTGAGGTCCCCATAGGTTCTCAATTGCAGACACTTGAATTTTTCTTAAAGGGACAGTTTCACCCAAAAATGAAAACTGAAATTTGCTCACCGTTACATCATTCCAAACCTGTATGACTTTTTTCTGCAGAGCATGAATATCTTTAAGTTGTTTTTTTGTTGTTGTTGTTGTTGTTAATACAACAGAATTCAATAGGGTCCAGTGTGTTTTGGTTCCCAAAATCTTTTCTGTTCCACAGAAGAAAGCCAGCAATGCAAGTCTGGAGTGATAGTAAGACAAAAAAAACCCCAGATGATTCCTTTGACCATCCCCAAACATGAGCATTTAGGATTAAGTTTAGAACAGCACACACATTTTACTCTTGCTGAAGTTTTTAGTATGTACCATTTATGCCATGAACAGTGCATCTACAGTTTCATATAGGTGTCTTACTAAATTGGCTAAAACTGATGCAAAACAGAGATACTGAAGAGAATACAATAACGGACTGTAATTGACTAAACCTTCTACTGCCATTGTGATGGATTACCAGTAGTTAGGTCAGTCACAATTTTTAACCTCTTTCCTGGCTCATCATTTAATAATTGATGAGATTGTAAGACATACAACAATTTTGTAAACCACCGTTTCAAATATGTACTACGAAATATCACCAAGAATTTTTTTTTGTATTTAAAAGCACTACAAATTAATTTATCATAAAAAAATAATAATAAAATAAGTCTTAGTATTCAATTCCAATCCTAGTCATGGTTGCATGTTTGCCTGAATGCACACAAACCTAGCAACTAAACCAGCGTTTAAGCTTGCTCATAAATCAAATTCAATACTTTTTAGGTAACGACCGAATTGCCTCGATACAATAGTTCAAATACAGTATCGAAAACGTCTTGTCATTCGGCACCCAATATCGATACCTAAAGGGGCTAATCTCATCAACGACTAGGGTTTTGTACCGAAACCCGGTACCATTATAGCACCGGTATCTACCGAACCAAATCAAAACGTGGATTTCAGTGCCTCATTTCGGTTCCCTGCCTAAATGACAAACCTAATAAATCTATGGCATTAATAAGTGAGCGCACCACTTATTCTGGTGCGCGCAGTAAATCATTTCCGCGAGAGGAAAACGGATGTATATGCAAAGAAACGGGAACCCACAAGCTCATTTCAAACCCTCGCTTGCACATGATATGTCATCTGCCCGCGATTATTCTTGCGTTCGATCTTCTCTCACTTGCTCGCACGAACATGTTTATTTTTGTCAGTCGTGTCAGTATTGGATGCCTGTTATAAGATTATTTATTCATTTGACTTGAGACATGGCATTGAATCAGATGTTAGTTATTGTTTCATAAGCTTAGTTTATTGATTCATTAATGATTTTGTCTTTATTTAATGTAATGTATTGTTTATAGAGTAAATCTTTTT
>JAUMHI010000054.1:11294576-11306383 GCA_032359435.1 Enteromius unitaeniatus
AAGGAAACTCGGAAGAACAGATGAAAACTGAAGAAGAACAGATGAAAATCTTTACAGCACAAACCAGCACATACGAAGCACTAACGATTGAGCCTATTTTGGGTTATATCCTATTTTGTTGCGTCCACGAATGCATTTATTGATTTTATATAATCCCAACACTTGCTTTAATGTAATCGCATAGGCTGACATCGCGATTGCAATATGATTAATCGTGCAGCACTACTTTAAACAAATGCAGAATAACTTAATACAGCGACTGCCAGTGGGTGTGAAAACAGTGGAACAACATTCGTAACCATTACTAGCAAAACAACAAATAGGAACAACTCGCAACCATGAAGTTTTTGGTGGTGTACCTCTCAGAAACCTAAAAAATATTTCAACAAATTTTTGTTGAAAATCTGTATTTTGTTACCTGTACTTAAAACGCTACTTTTATATATTCATATATATTAACTGTGGTGCGTAGTTATATTTTTTCCGTTTCTTTTTATGCAAACGATGAATCGCTAAGAATTATATTCATTTATTAACAGACCTTTAGCAAATAAAAATGGACTCGTTTACAAGACCGCCTCTGGTTAGGAATCAACCAAGTGGACTATTTGATTAACCCCAAGTTAATTTTATGTACTTTTGGTTGCAACTAAACTTCTAATGCAAAAATCTGTGGTTTCTTAGGGAGACTTAAGTAAAATGCATGGCTAAGACCATAATGCCGTAATGAAATTTCTAGAAAGTGAGCAAATTGCATCAGCCACAGCTGGTAAACAGCGGTCTAGTACTGTTTCAACACCATTAGTGAAGAACAGATGTAATCAGCAAAGCTTTAACAGACCTTCATTGAATTACTATCTTTTAAACTAAGCAAGAGTTTCAAGAACCTCAAAAAGAGAGGCCAGCCATGAGATCTAATACACCTTCAACGAAAAATCTAATCCTGACAGCTAATGGGACAAAAGAAAGCCGGATTTGGCCCTCTCTTTTCTCATAATTTAACCCCTCGCAGAATATGATAAAGAGGCCTGGAGCAGCTGCAGACTGACCAGTCCCCAAGCACACAATTAACAACAAAAGAGCCCTTTTAACGCATTGAGCTAATCAGCAGCCAGCCCACCACTGCAGTCCCCCTGAACCATCTGCAAGACGGCAGACCGTCTCCGTGATTGTGAAGAAAAAAGACTGGCACCATGCTATCATGTCCTAGGGTCAATGAAGCACATTGCTTAGCAACAGTCAAGCCCCCATGCGTGGAAACCAAAAGCTTTAGCTTTCAAAGAGCAACTCAATAAAGAGTGGACAAGGGAATGTGCTCCAAGATTTGATTACCAAATGGCCTCTGATTGTTCGCTGACCACTGTAGGAAAACAGCATTAAGAGCCACCTAGCATGGACCTTAAGTGACCAGCAAGTGACAAACGATGAAACACTTTTACATTTAATTGGTTTATAGACTATAGCTACATTGTGCCTAAACTATGTGAGACGATAGAGATAAAGAGTTATATGTAGTCCAAACTGAGCAAATGCTATATGCGAAGACTGGAAATGTCAGTCTGCAATGTCACACCTGGTGATAGAATAATTTAAAAAGGTATTATAAAAAGAATTGAGCTTTTAAATGTTTAGAGGGAAAGGTCAGACAAGGTTGAGCTCCCGCTGAAAACAACCAAAAACACAGGACACCAGAGGAGAGGAATCTACTGTAATCCTAATAATCCCTGTAATAATAATAATTAGGTTATAATGAGCTGCTAACATTTCCTAACCAAATTTGCCGAGAATAATGTAGAAGTCACCATCATTACACTTGAATGTCAACAGAAAAATAAACACCATTTACTTTAATAACACACAATCATGGTTTTTAAATCATTAATCAGGGAACATTATTCCAAGAAAAAAAGCTTTATTTTAGAAATATTTAATTGATTGCCGAGACATCTGAAATTTTGCTGCTTGAAACTCTTACTTCAACCCATCTCCCCCAACCAGCTTCATCACGCAATGGCAAACCATTTCTAAAATGAAGAATTTAGTTCACAGCCTACTTTTTCACTCATTAAATACACTTAAAAATGTTTTACATTTCAGATGTAGAATGGCTTGCAAATACTGTTTCTTGTTGACTTAAGATTTTTAAATATGGAAATCACACCAGCGAGGTCTGAATGATGAAGCTTCAGGCCAACAAACACCAGTGAGATCTGGATGATGAAGCTTCAGGGAAACAAACAGTAACTCAAACACAATACCTTAGTTCAATAAAGCACATCTATAGCATCTCATGCCCTCATTTAGAAAGCCATTTTGAAGCAAAACAAAGATGATTTAGGAATAAAAACATGGTCTACACATTTTTGACACAACATTTCAATCACACAAAGTTAAAATCGAAGCCAAGTTCACTCAAACGTCAAAGTGGTTTGGGGCCAATGGTGAAGAAACCCTTTACTAAAACAATGAGTTAGGCTATGGTTTCAAGATATTTTAACAATTTTGAATGACAAAGCTACTTTTGTATAGTTAAGCCCTAAAAAGCTACAAACACTGAATTTAAACTACTAACTTCCTGAATGTTACAACCTCTAGCCTAAATGACACCACTGACTCTGATACGCATGTCAACATAGGAGTATTTCTGGAAGGAGTATTTCTGTTCCTGACACTTGTTGTGTACACCAGATTTTGAAACACTGCTGAGGTCTCATAACAACAGACCTCGCTAACAAGCTAAACTGTCTGGATGAAAACATTGCTTTTATATATATATATATATATATATATATATAAATTCACAACTTTTCAGACAAGCACACAGAGCCTTTATGGATATAAAAAGTTCTAGACGTACCTGGTCTCTCTCATGAGGGAGTAGTGTTACAGGTGGGAGGTCGACACCAAAGATCCCCACGCTCCTGAAGCAAGCCTTGCCTCCCAGACCACCACTGTTCATCCTGTAGAGCGGCCCATCCTTGAGCAGCCGCCCGTTGTTAACTGCCCGCTTAGCAGCAAGCCTCAGCCTCTGCTGAAACCTGGGGTTCGCCACAACATTCACCAGGTCGCCCTGGCTTCTAAGGAATCTCTCGATGTTCCTTAGAGAGGAGCCAGCCGGGACACCCAGACCTTCGATAGCCCTCCTAAGGATTTTATTCCAATCCACATGACGCAGATCTCCAGCAGGTATCACAGATCCAAGCGAGACCGGGCCAGAGCCTCCAAGCTTGAAAGGCACAATCCTTCCCGGGTTATCCGGGTCTTTGTATGAAGCGCACCCTTTACTGGTAACCTTAAGGATGGATCCATCCTTCACAGAGAGCTCCAGCTGCTGGAGTACGACGCCCTTGTCTAGTCCATGTGAGGTTGAGACAGCATGGCAAATCCGCTCCTCCGAAGGCCGCTGCTTCTGCCTTTTGATCTTCTGAATAGCCTCAAGAATCCACTCTGTGTACAGGGGATTGGCCAGTTTCACCATGGTGAAATAAGTTGTTTCATTAAGGTGTGATCCATGAATACATTCCTTTTCTTTTAAGAGCGAACAATACGCATCCACAAACAAAAGCCTGCCATTAGTACATTATGCCAAGCAGGATATGGGACTGATGTAACTCCTCAAAGATTAGACTGGCTATTCATTTCTTTTTCCCCTCTGTCAGAAAGAAAAAAATCCCTTGTGGTTGTAAATCCAAAGTCAGAGGACTTGCTGAAAAATCCTTTTGTGTTACACCTGTGGGTGTGAAGGGGAGAAAAACAGAAATACATGTTACTTTGCAACAAAACAAACACTCTCTCCAAAGCTAGTTACACTGGCATGGCAACCCGATCCAAGGGGTTAGGCTAACCAACACTACCACTCGTTTACATTAGTCATGCTATTTTACACAAATGTGAAATAGATTTTAAAAACACAGTTAAAAAAAAATAAACCAAAACATCCTATATACGTTTCTCTGTGTATAACTAATATATATATATATATATAAGAAATATAACACATTCCATAAAATAAAAGAAATAACCAGTCCAAACCAGAAAGACCAGCATAACCATGAGATTAAGATGGACATGTTAATTCACATTTTGATAAAAAGCTATGAGTGTAACTGGTACTCAAAACCTGCCTCCCTACACAAAATGCTACACGTGTATATGATACCAATATATACAGTCTAGCTAGGGAGGTCAAAATATTGAGACATTCACTCCAAAACAAGGCAACAATATACTTTGCATTATATATATATATATATATATATATATATATATATATAATTTTTTTTTTTTTACATTTAGCTACAAGATAAAACACCGCACACTGTGGATAACTTAACATTTTACTCAGCTCATTGATTTATGATGGTGTTAAAACCCAAAAAGCATAAGCAGAGGAAGAACAGTGCTGCGAGCAGCCAGCAGGTGACATGCAGTGAACAATTTCTCAAGAATTCCTCCGCTCGCCAACAGCAGCCGTGTAAACTCAACCGCAACTTATCTGCCATAATATTGTTATATAAAAAGCCTCGCACACATACCGAGGGGAACACTTGACCCATTCCTCTGAGACATTAGATCCGGCCTAAACACATCCAAGAAAAGCTACGGTAAATAATTGAACGGCGCAACTCGGTTAGCCAGCAAAATAAGCACTAAATAACTCGAGTTGGGGAGGCATGACAGCACACAGAGTGTTAGCAGCACGTATAAAAACAAGTCAACCGATGGTAAAACAAAGTGTTACTTATCAGTTGACACTCACTCGTTGTGGATGTTCAACTCAAACTTAAAAACACGACATGTAGTGTTGTTAAAGATTTGACACTTATTTCATCGATTTTAAATCTCGTCTACGCTCTTCCAGCTTTGGTCACAAACTACGACTTGGCCGTGACATTTCACATTAAGAGTCTAGCAACATCATCTCAAATGTTGACAGCTAAAACCAAACACAGTATCATCACAAGCGCGTACTGACAGTCTTACTTCAGCTCGAGTCCTCTGATTAAAGCCGAGATAGTGAGCTAAAGTCGAATCTCAAAAGCATTCGGCTTCTTATCTCCAGCATCGGCTTTCTAAACAGCCCCGGAGCTCAAGTCTAGCACGCTAAGCTAAAGCTGGCTAAATTAGGTTATGCTTTATGACTACTTCCGACAGATGACTATCTATAATTTATGATGACAAAGTCAACACGTCAATTAACCTACGGTCTCGCAAACCTTGTTTTCTGGACGCTTTAACACGGTGGACAGGTCAGGTGACTTCGCCGCTTTGCCCGGTCGCGTTACTAAACAGACGCCATTTTGTTACAATGTTGTAGTTTACATGAATCCGACATGACACTGATTACAACCCAATGGAGTCTCATTAAACCTTACCTTCACAAAGACGGTCCCGCCCAAGAAACTTTAATATTGGTTAGAAAGGGCAAATACTTATCCCTGGTTTGATAACCAAAGTGTCAATCACAAGGAAACAGTTCGGCCTCTCGAGGAATCGGTTGGCTTCATAATCTGTCAATAATCACTTGACCCGCCTCTTAAAGGGATAGTTCACCGCCGCTGAGCATTCTGTCATCATTTACTCGCTCTCATGTTTTTCCAAACCTCTGACTTTTTTTCTTGCACAAAATGAGACGTTAAGCAGAAAGTGAGGACTCGACAGCCTCAATCATCATATACCTTTAGTGTTTTTATGCATACTATAAAAGTGACAAGTAACCCAAGGCTGTCATTCCTCAGATCATCACATTTTTAGTCAGTCGGAATTATTACAAGGAGAGGTGGAGTAAATGACAATTTTTTTTTTGACAAAACTATCCCTTTAAGGTGTCAACTGCTCTTTAGTCCGTGCTGCGTATGGAATGCGATACCTGCTATTCTATCCGCATTAGAAGTACAGTTAACAGGGATAGCGCGGATATTTTATCACCATGCAATATAATGAGTTTAAAACTACTTGATGGCTCTTTAACGTAAGATCAGCCGAAAGTCGCTCTACACCTTTAAGAAGGCTCCCCCTTATGAGCATCGCACAACACTGCAATATGAGCAGATCGACCCAGTCACACTTTCTGGAGAATAATGTAATGGTGAATAATTAGTCCAAGTGCTCGAGTTATCCCTGGCATTCCCCGTGCTGTGTGCAATGCAATCTAATATTATAATTAGTTTGCACTTTACAAAAGACACGGGAGGCCACGAACTATCGAGCGAGCCGACATCCTCACGAAGGTTCAAACAGACAACATTTATAAATCCTGCGAAAACCTAAGCGGATGATGGCATATGATTTCTTCCGTTATCCCGAGACGCTAAAAAGCAGCGGCGATGACTGCCGTGTGTTTACGCGCTTCTGTCTAAAGCATGCAAAATGCACTCATATTTCAAGATCAAGCAACTCAGAACAGATAGCATCTGGAAAATTCCATTTATGCGGGTCAAGCAGTAGCTTGCGATACTTGCGCGGTTCGCGTAACCCAATAACCTTAATAGCCCGAATTAATTTCTCCGCTCGCGTCAAGTTACATCACTCACGACAACTTAAACTTGAACGATTAAAACATGCCACCGATAACGAGCCACTCAAGACGCCGCCGAGATAAATGCTCGAGAACGCCTGGCAAAGCGAACATTTACCTTTAAGTTCCTCGCGCGATGTCCCCCTCACTCCTGGTATAAGCAATAAAAAAACACGCTTATTTGCGAAGCTGATGATATATGGGTAAAGTAGCCTGATAAATCCAATGGGGTCCTGTTTGATTCGGAAGATGAACGCACGCGTAGGCAGAGGGAACCTGATAACAACTAATTGAAAGGTTAATCTACATAGGAGTCTGTGACAAAGTAGTACCCTCCCCTTTCGGCACTCCATCAGCCACAGAGGAGGACTAACTCGCTGTAACCGCTATGTGACATCACATCGCTCATTGGGAAACAATGTACATTGTTTCAGACTACATGGCATGGGTGGGAAAAGAGGAGACATAATGTGCCCTGTCTGTGAAGAGGAAAAGGAAACTTTTAATATCGCTTATTGGGATACGAATGTATGCGTACAAAATCGGTATTGCAAAGTATGCAATTACGCAAAATTTTTTAACTGTTTGGGGGAAAAAGACAAGATAATACCTGATATACCATGTTTTTGAAGAGCAATGCAAACTTTTAATATGACCCAGCACAAATCATTTTCTTATGAATACAAGCATTTAGCGTAATTGTAATACAAGTTTCACACTGATTAATTGTACTTGGCTTTGTAATTGCTGAGAAGGTGTTGCGAAGTTAATTGATATTTGTTTGCAATATAAATACCAGCATCGATTACATACAGTGAAATGTGCTTCACCACAGTTGGAACAACAAAGCCGGAGTAAATCTAAACCATTCCATTACAAAATTTGCAACAAAACCCACCTAAAAAGCCCATGGCTTCGCCCTGAGGTGAAAATTTGGTGTAGTGCATGCAGGGCAATCTGAACCATGGACATGTTACTTTTTACTGTGCCTGAAAGGAAAACAAATTGCACACTAAATAAACTTGAGCCATGTAGGATGTGGTTACAGTTTGGCAAAAGCCTTCATACTGGCTTCCAGAAAAGCCTGAACAAGGTGATTTGACACCAAAGGGTTGTCTTCAGTTGTCTTTTTTGAGACACACCGGGCTTCTCTGGGTGTTATATACTAGCACAACACTACATATTGTGTTATAAAATAATTAAACTGCTTTCAGTTGAGTCAGTTTTGACGTTTTACATGGTTACTGTGCTGTTATTTTAAAGTTAGGCATTGCTGTTTTGGATGAACTGCAGTGGATCATAATACCTGACAATTCTCAGGTGAGAACTGGTGTTATTTCCAGCCAGAGGCCTTTTTTTCCCCTAGCACTGTGATTTGTGTGGATATTCCAAGTCAGTGCTACTTATTTGTATGCCAAAAGGGAAGATACATTTGTTTACGGTTTACGCAGATACATTGGAATTATTCATGTTTGCATATTTCAACCACTGGCACATTCATATTCACATGCAGACAGAGGCAGGATAAATGCCCTGCACAAGGGTATAATAGCACTAAGGTAAGTAGATTAGCTCAAACTGATGACCTTCCTGATACTTCTGCAAAAATACAACCGTGTTGAATGTTTCAAAGATGAACATTCCCTAGATTGCTGACTAGATGGATTTCTTCTTTATATTATAAATACAACAATATTTGCTATAGTGGACCAAACCAAATCAAATAGCTCGAAGCATATTAAGCATCAATCATTATGAAATGTACAAACTTTAAATTAAGTCGCACAGTAGCTGGTCTGATTCATTGTTCCTGATGCTTTCCAAATAATATGGCATTGTATTTACACTATACTTAAAAAAAAATGGTTGTAATTAATTTGTTAATACATCTGTAATTACACTCTTGACCTCAACTTACCCCTCAAATGTCAAAGTGAAATTATTTATATAGTGCTTTATACAACACAACTTGAAATTTAAATCTACCCATACCACTTAACCTGCCCCTAACCTTAACCACATCCCACCTCACATACATTGTACACAATCTTTATGTACTGTATATAAAGAGGAACCAAAATTTCCACTATATCAGAAGTGTTGTTTTTCTTGTTTGAGTAAGTTTTTAACTCCTCCATTATGTGTTCTAGACACACTGACAAAAAATTTGTCCAACAGCAACACACCTGTGAATCAACTTATGTTTTATAAACCTCACAGGCAACTTTCGCAGGTCTTAAAAACACCCAGCATCATTGTAAAAACACAGCGGGAGGATTAGAGAAGAGGGAGAAAAAAAAAACAATTGTGACTGTGTGTGTGAGAGCTGAAAATGTGAAATTGTGCTCAAGGACTATGTCCTTCGCTGTCATTAAGGATTTTGCATGGACTCGCTGGTTGTTTAAAACTATGTGCTCTGCCCTGAACAGGTTTGTCAGTGACAGAAACCGAATCTGCTATGATTGCTGTCACACACCGGGACAAAGGGTCAGCTGTACCTTCTGTCTCTCTAATGATGCTCACAAATAGCTACTCCTCATCCCATATCACAGAGATGAACCAATGCAGACCTGCCACTGTCATCAAGAGGACAGGTAGAAGCTGGAGGCTTTCTAACATTCCAGGAGGACACAAAAGTTGAGAGAGTAAAATAGGCCAAAAGTGGAGTCCAGGTTCCCTGTTAAAAAAAAAAAGACAGATCATGCAAAATATTAAACATTTATGCATTTTGCATAAATAATTATAAGATTAGGAAAAGAATACAAGTGACAGCATAATACAGCCTTTTTTAGTTTATTTTGGCAGTTTGTGACACAAAGTGTTTCCCACAAATACATTTGGTTTACAATATCAAGACTAGCCAACAAAATTTCTTTGACATAAAATGGGCCTTTGATTTCAATAAAGTTCATCTGGCTTCTGTGTGTTTGTAATACCAGCTTTAGTTTTTACAGCTAATTACAACTAAAATAATTTTGTTACCAAACACGCTTAAACGCGATTCTAAAATGGCTTTAGTAGTAAAAACTATTCAGTATTTCCAACAGAAAATCCTCTTTTGTAAACATTTTTTTATGTGAAATATGTCTCTGTGATCGCATTAGGCTGTGAATCAGAGAAAACAGAGGCACAGCAGAAGGCAGGCAGTGAACGAGAAGAGAGGAAAGAGGAACAGAAGATAAAAAGTCAATTAAAAAAAGGCATTAGTCCTATAAAACACTCAGGCGGCTGTATCTTCCGGTCTCTCAGTGGCCCATCAGTGGAAGTCTGGCTTTTCTGGGAATGTGCAGCCCGCGTGGCGAATAATGACGTTAGCAGCGTAGTGTCCAGCGCGGATGCACTGCTCAAAGGTCTTATCCTGTACCAGCTGAGACAGGAAACCTGCACACACATGCAAACAGACATCGAAAAAAAAAAAAGAAAGAAAAAAAGAAGACAAATCAGATCTGCCACTTGCAAAATACTGGACAGACAGAAAGCATGTGCAAACATATGTTTAATGAACGCACACATGCACACACATCCGAGTGCGTAAACACACATAAACATATGCCGGCGAATGTTAGCTCAGAAAACCTAGTCGGGTATCGATTTTGCTGCATGTACTTTCTTTTAAAAAATTAAGGAAATCAGGCTAAAGGGGGAAAGGTGATGCAAAAGGCGCCCTTTAGTGATGTGTGATACAGAAATCCTCCAGCTGCCCCCGGGCTCTGAACCCTCCCACCTAGATCTCTGCTCTCTGCAGCAGCGCCGGAGCGCATTGAAAAACAGCTGGCAAATTCATTTTCCAACACGGCAGAGCGCTGGCCTCCAACCTCTTGTTGGAACGGATAAAGGAGTTAAAAAAAATCAATACGACGTTTGAGCAAACATGCTCACAGCTCTATTAGTCGCAAGGTTGTCCTGGAAAAGCTACAGGAAGACATGTTAGCAAATCAGGCTTGTGGCCTTTGAAAAGCAGAGGGCCGCAGAAGAGGCGTCATATGAAGATAAATTACACGGACCCGAAAGACCCGTGCGAACGAAGTGATCAACATCGATATTTCTGTTTTTCATGGAGAGCCAAACAGCGTTGCGCTTTACGCTTTTGATGGATGGCTTCACAGTTCAGATTGGAGACGCAGCAGCTATCTGAACGCATGGTTATTAGCGAAACCCGCAGATTAAAGATAACGGCTGTGGGGAGTCTGGAAACTCCACTAATCCATCATGAAAGTGATCAATTTCCCTGTAACTGTGTTATCTGAGGTTAAATAGTACAATAGTGCATTGGCGGCTTCATGTGACTACACTAAGCCAAATGAATGAAGTATAACTACAATTCATCTGCAAATTGTCATTCCAGAGCAGCTGCGCAAGAAATAAATAAGCGTTGCGTGTCAGAGCTCTTGCATCATGGTCCGGTTTCCCAGAGGTTACAGATCAAACCTAATCCTGGATTAAATTGTCCTGTCAATAGTGATTTTCCATCAAACATACTTTCGTCCTGGACACCTGTTTCAACAATACAATCCATTTGTGTGCAGACAGAGATTTCCTCCTCCTGTGATTTATGCATTAATTAAATCTATTAGGTTATTACAATTTGTGTTCAAGAGAAACTAAAATATTTGTAAGAATGTTTGAATGTTTATAGTGATCTTTTCTTTGACCATACTAGCGTTTAAAAACAATCTGTGTCAAAATTTCAGTTCATTTGCATGCTGACTGGAGTTTCTTTTTCTGTGATTTTTCTTTGACGCATTACATATCAGGTTAATTAGTTTAATAGGTTATCAGTGTTTTAGAGAGGCTTAATCCATTAAAATAATGTTTCAATATTTGTATGAAAATTTATTTTATGCCAACAGTAATCCATTTGCTATTATAATTCAATCAATGTGTACCAGAATTACATTCTTCTATAAGTTAATTAATTAATTATTGGGTTCATTAATCTATTAGATTAGGCTATAAATATTTATTTTAACTTAAATATTAATAATAGTAACAACAACATTACTATAGAATTAATCGAACACAAGAAAGGTCATTGGGGTCCAAATATTGTTCTGGACACCATTGGTTCATTACAATTATCAAAAGATTTAAAGATTTATTTTTAGCCATTCTTTAGCAGTTATTGTGATAGGACAGATCAGTATTGACAGGAAATGAAGTGGGAGAGAGAGAGAGGGGGCGGGAACGGGAAAGGTCCTCGAGTCGGGATTGCAACATCACAGTATTTCAGCGCACTGCCCACAAGGCTATTGGCGCCGGCATCAAAAAGAAAAGTTATACAGGTTTGAGT
>JAUMHI010000054.1:11310810-11353263 GCA_032359435.1 Enteromius unitaeniatus
CTTGCTCAAGGGTCTCACCTCAGTCGTGGTATTGAAGGTGGAGAGAGCGTTGGTTATTCACTAACCCCACCCACAATGCCTGCCCGACCTGGGACTCGAACCCACAACCTTTGGGTTACAAGCCCAACTCCCTATCCATTAGGCCACAACTGCCCCCTAATAGCTGTTCTATTGACAACTCAATGTGTGAATCACAAATGAATCAAACGCCTTGATAACAGCATAAGCTGCATGCATTATGAAATGTTTTGAGTCATTATTTCATGAATCGGTGGTTAAACTTTACTGCTTAAGCTGTGTGGGTTTCATTCATTACAAAAAAAACTGACTCAGAGTCATTCAGACTATACTGGCATATATTTTTGATTCATATCAACCAACCAGTTAATAAGTGTCATTCAAAACAAACCACTACATAAGGTATTTTTACTCACTAAAAAGAACCATCCATTTGTTAGTGATTCAAACTGCAGTAGATTTAGTAGAGTTGTTGGAGCAACCCTAACTGTACAACAAAAAACACATCCGCATGGGCGGAAGAATAAACACAAGGAACCATTAACAGAATCAATCATTCAATTCCCATACTTGTATTTTTTTTTAAAAAGGAACAGCTAATGACCAGAATACTAAGCCAACTTTTGAGTGTCAGTATGAGGGAAAGGACAAGTCAGCTGAACAAAAGAAAATAATTTAAGGAGTAAAAATGAATCATTTCTGAATTAAGGTTTTACAAGAGTTTCTGGTCCAATGTGAATGAGGACAATTTATATAAGCACGCAAGAGCAAACTAGGGCAAATAAAAACAGAGAAATTAAATTCCTAAATCGCTACATGCTGCTCTCATTCCCCCCAAAACCATCCTTGATGGACATCTCCTTCCATTTCATCAAACCGGAGAGAACACATCACATCTTTATTCAAAACATATTATTGAACTTGGCTCTCAACATGCTGCTTTGGTTAGTCTGAGAGCGTTCCAGGACCAATTTCATGTTAATGTATAACACAAAAGAGGCCATTGGCAGGGCTCTTTAATAGGCATGGCAATTAAAACTTTGCTGCCAAAACCTGTCTTTGTTGTTACTGGCTTGTGGTCGTCCCTGTAAACACAGTCTCTGGGCAGTTCACAGGGAGTTCCATCACTTTTGTGGTTTTGCCATTCTTCGCTTTACATGTTCATGCAGAAAGTGAAAATGCTTTCCTCTGCGTGACTATCCAGAGAGCGGAAAAAAGAGGGGCAACAAAGTTACACCTCCCGAGCGGTGAGGTTATATTAATAGCTCCTGTACAGCTGTTTCTTCTTGGTGCTGTGTTTGACACTTCTGTGCACAGATCAGAAGTGAGATGTTGCTTTCAGGGTTTTGTATCCCTTTGGCACAGGTCTCTCAAGAGGAAGAGGAAACCACGGCTCTGCTCGCAAAGGCACTCCAGGAACAAGCAGCACTTTAAACACGTATTTGACCGGCTCAAAATAAAACCGGCCGGCGAAGACAAAACATGCACGTGAGACTATTTATAGAGGCCTAGCGTCAAAAAAAGCCATCGTAACATTTACAGCGCTGTGGAGTCACGCCAATTACGTGCAATAAATTCTCTTGTTATCACTAGTTATGTGCGCCATAATATGATTATGCTCGTAATGTGACAAGCCAAAACCATGAACGCCTCGGGTCACGCGATAATTATTCTTTTACTGTATCTTAGGCATTGTCGTTTCCAATATATCACTGCAACTTTCAAAGTGATCACATGCTGGATAATTCTTCTGCTGTTCAGACAGCAACAGAAATGTTTCTCCAATAGATACCTGAGCTACTGAATGACAAGCTATTCACTACACAATGAGACATGACACAAAACCAATGAGCGGGAGAGAGACTCAAGGCCTTCAGACAGCTGCGGAACGGTGAGAGATTATTCCTCTCAAATCCACTTCTCGTCGGCTCCAGAGCCAAACAAAAGCTCCAAGGAGTAAACAAGGATGGCCCTCCTCTTGGCAAACAGACTGAGGAAACTGCCCTCGCTTGCCTTCTTTTCTCTGATCCACTATCTCCACGCTAGGGCTGGTCAGAGAAACATGAGCATGACAAACACATTTAGCCGCTAATAAAGGGCACCCACCATGCCGAGAGTGGCAGGAGATAACCGGCACAAATAATCAGAGGAGTCTGGGATGGAGAGAGCTTTAAGAGGCAGTTTTGCCCTTTTCAAAGCGAGACATTGATCAGATCCCCTCGCCTCTGAGCCATGCTAATTAGCTGAAGACGAGCGGTGATGATGTCACGATCGATTTGGCGGATGTGAGGAGGTCTTTATCCATTGCCCTTCCCATCACGAGTGAAATACTGAATGAATTTGACACACACGCTCAAATTTCATGAGGTCAATTCAAAATCAGCATTCAAAAATAGACTAAATCTATGATAGCTGGTTTCTACCTCTGACTAAATAAAAAGCTAATTGTGAGTTTTAAATAAAACATGAGGGAAAAAGGTCACAGTTATAAGATATAAAGTTGAAATGAAATTTAATAAAAACTGAGATGTATAACTACAGTATATAATAAAGTTAGTGGGGAAAAAATAGAGATGAAGTGTCATATTTAGAGATGTCCGTTGAAAAATAAGTTTACAGTCGTAAGAAAGTCAGCTTATTTCCACCTCCAGTAAAAGTAAAGGTAACTGAGTTTACAATAAGAAAAAAACATTAAAATACAAAAGCGTTGCATTTTATATTTTGTTATCTAAAGTTAAAATGATGAGAATTTAAGACTGGGAGATACAAAGTATCAATTATGAGATGTACAGTCACTATTAAGAAATTTGAGCAGACAAATTTTGTGAGAAATCAAACAGAAACCAAACCCCACCAAAAAATTAAGATGCATGTATGAGAAAGAGATCAAAATACAAAACTTTCTCAACTCACGGTGACACACTGTAAAATGTCACGAAAAATGTTGAGAAATAAAGTCCCAACTGTAAGGAATATTTTCAGATAAAAATAAATATTATAGATATGATACATTAAATCCCAATTTGTGATAATACATTTTGACTGAGATACAATTAGGTTACTTTTAAATGTTTTCCTCTGACATCCAAACTACGGTGCCTAAACACGCAAGTTCAATCCACCTTGCATCAGTAAAATCATCACAAATGCAAAATCAATGCTGCGTCTTAAAGCTCTTTTCTTTCACTTTTTTAAGCCTATCAAAACAAGCAGCCACTAACTGACTGTTTACAGCGTTTCTGTTTTAGCTCAGCTGCGTCAAAGGTGCATTGCATTAATGAGACACAAACAAGGACGGGCAAACATTACAGAATAATAGCCCTAACATAACAAGAAAAATGTGAGAGAGAGCATGAACACTTGCACACACACACACACAGGAGCGTGTGCGTTTATGAGTGCATAATGACCTTTGCTAAGGGCTCACCGAGATGGAGGAAAACAGACTGAAACGAAAAGCTCCTCTAGGGAGTTTATTAGGTGCAGGTAAATCTGACAGCACATTAGACACATTCCTCCCGAATAAGTTTCAAGACTCACAGCACCTCTCCAGGAGCAGGAATGAAAATGTTCCTCTCCTTAGTAGGACGCCAAAAACAAAACAGATTACAATGAGCGACTTTAGAATTATTCACAACCGAATTAAAGGCATTTTATTTTTCTCACTCTTCGAGTCACAATGACACAGAAGTAGCGACAGAACTATTGTTCCACATTGTGAACGAACATTTGAGTGAAACAGATTATAAAAAAAAAAAAAAGTAGGATAGGACTTAGTTACACAGACTAAATAAATTAGTCTATGTAACCAATATAAATTTAATTTAATTTAAATGACACCATGTGCTTGCGTTGGGACAACCACATCCAAAGCTGAGTGTTTTCCAGCAAAGATAAGATAAGGATACGCTCACGTTCAGATAACACTGCACAGTGGAGTTAACAAGTCAACTGGAAATAAACAAATGTGCAGCAGCCTCTCTCTTTCTCACTCTCTCTCTGCAGAAAGGCAAAGACACCCCTCCTGTTGTGGTGTTAGTTTCACTTCTTGTGATATTAAAAGAAACACAACAAAGGTTCTCTCTCTCTCTCACCTCGGGTTCCAGGAAGTCAGAGTAAAGTGCGACAATTATGAGTCATGACTCTGCCCGAAACTGTTAGCCTGCTCTCGTTGGGCTACATTCCTACACATCAAGTAGTTTGGGATTAAAATGGGACATTCTATTTTGCAAAGCGGTCACGAAGAGTGCGATTAAGTTAGCTTAATACGTGAACTCACGGAGGAGGGAAAGTACTAATAGAACATCACAGGCTCTCTTCCTCCCTGTGACGCCGTGGTCCCTGCCGGAGCCCCTGGGCGACCCTGCACACTCAGCCATCATTAGATCAAAGACCGTGGGCGCCGCACTCTTAATACGAGCCTGTAATAGGTGCGCCAGCAGGGCCGCGCTCTGTTCAGCGATGTCACAAAGGTGCTTCATTAAGGGCTCCTCTTCTGGCAGCTTTCATTAAGGAAATTAATGTGGAGGGGCGAGGACAGCCTGCGTTTATGCCGTGAGAGAAAGCCGGCGCGCACAAAGAGGAACTACACAATAACAAATCTGCATCTCTTTGGAGCGTCGCCCCCAGGGCCTATCATCCCAGCCTTCTTAATCACCATTAAAACAACTTCATTGTGACATTCAGAGCCTGCTGAATGATCACATCCCCACATAGAGAGCAAATTGCAAATGAAATGTAGAGATCAGACGGCATCAGAGCACAGCCTCTGGGAGGTTGAGCAAATCTTCAATTCTCTTTTATATTGATGTTTATTGGCGGAGGCAGCGGGGAGCAATAACGTCCCTCTCCTTCTTCGTCGCCCCTGCTATTTGAACCCACTTATTCGTCGCTCGTGCGGCGCCTGACATTTTTTACCGCCAACTACCTTGTGCGCGCCGTCCTCGTTCACTTTGCACAGGTTCGCCGGGGGTTGCCGCCGACCCCGCGGCTCCTCATGAAAGGGCTGCAGGAGGTTAGCCGAGCCCGCCTTTTTCCTCAGCTCAGTGTAAAATGCCTCCAGGAGAGTATTTTCTCTAAAGCAGACGCTTAAGCTGAAAGTTAGCTAGGAACACGTGGGAGCGAGGCGGTTCTGTAGCAAAAGGAAAGGATTGTCTTGTAGAGCTTTCCTCTGATGAGGCTTTACAGGAGTAGCAATTGCCTGAGCAGCCTTATCAGCCCAGGGGGACTAATGCTATTAGCGTTTGTGTGATAAACGCAGCGCAGTGGAACCAATACAGCCAGCTTTGCCACGTTACTCTGGTAACATGTTGTGTAAATTGTATAATACAGAGCTCTGCCACAGCTCTGTTTAACAACACTTCAATCCTGTAGTGAAGACTTGTGAATAGGATTAGACCTATAAGCTAACAGGGGCAAGGGACTCTGAGAGGCCCGCCGTGTCATCAGGATATCATTTGTCAAGTCACTCTAAGAGAGAGGCATATCAAATCAGAGAACAATATTTTATTGCATTGGTGGCCAGAAACCTTAGGCACGCATGTCAGCATTAGCAAAGTGAAAATGGTTATAATGTTGTATGATTTTAATTTTA
Source organism: Enteromius unitaeniatus (assembly GCA_032359435.1). NCBI lineage: Eukaryota > Metazoa > Chordata > Actinopteri > Cypriniformes > Cyprinidae > Enteromius > Enteromius unitaeniatus. Next base: position 11,316,422 of record JAUMHI010000054.1, read on the forward strand.
TATAACTGTTTAAAAATGCTTGGCTCAGAAAAAAAGACAAATTAATACAGTTGGATTACAGTCTTATTAACAGCAAGTTAACATATACTACCATTTAAAAAAAATATTTAAACAAATTAATACTTTAATTCAGCAAGGATTAAATTGACAAAGTGACAGTTAAGATAATTATAATGTTATGAAATATGTTGTTCTATTTCAAATATATGCTGGTCTTTTGAACTTTCAATTCAAAGAATTATGAAATAATTCCACAAAATATATTAAGCAGCACAACTGTTCAACATTGATGATAATAATAAGAAATGTTATTGAGCACCAACTTAGTAATGGCTGCTATTAAACAGCTTTCCATCACAGGAATAAACGATATTTTTAGATATTAAAGTTAAAAGACTTATTTTATATAAGAGTTATTTTAAATTGTAATATTTCAGTATATTACTTTTTACTGTAATATTTGGTCAAATAGTTGCAGCCTTGGTGAACATAAGATATTGCTCCAAACGTAATTGAACCAAAATGTGACTTTATATCAAGATTTTTGTTAGAATAAACTGGTCACAGACTGGATTCAAACTTTAGTTTTTTTGCTTGAGCACCAAGGCTCAACTAGCTGGTGGTTATGTGCTAGGCCAAACCTCTTCAGGGTTTTTGCATCTAAAGGTCATGTACCATGTTTACCTCATTGTTTTTCCAGGGTCTCCAGAGCGTTGCAAGGGCAGCCTGCTCATTGTGTTCCCGAGAGATTTAAATAATGTCCAACCTCGACAGAATTCATTGTAAGAACACTGTGAAATCCAATGAATCAAAATACAAAAGGCAATAAAAGGCGAATTATCCTGAACAAATGGAATTTAGTCGAGACTGGGCACTGGCCGACTGTAAAGCGAGGAATGCCATTCTGGCAGGTGCAAAAGGAGAAGAAATGAAGAGCAGGAGAAGAAGAGCATAAACAGCTCAGCCTGTCCCCTTTACATTCCTGCCGCCTCCCCGCTTTCTACTTCAAACCCCGCTGGTTTAATCAGCTACAACTGTTATGCTTTCCCCACTATTCGCTTAAACTTATCCACTCCACAGAAAGATCCCCCACCACTCAGTTACCATAGCAATGGGACTGCAACAGCCCTTTGGATTCAAATTCTGCATCTGAGAGATAGGAGGTCATTGCCAAGGGCGAATTCATTTCACACTGAGCAACATCGAAAGCCGCCAGAGAGAACGGCATTCTATTCTTAAGATGACCTTGTTTGAGGCTATTCACTAATGTTCACAGAGGAAATCTATCAACATCATTTCAACTGTAAATAACTAAAAGTGTTTCTGGGGGTTGTGTTATTTCTTTTTAACACGAGACGGTCCTGATCTAAAAGTGTGATTATAAAAACCTAATTCCGAAGAGATGAAAACTGACCCAACGCACCTTTGGTCATTACAGTTCCTTCTTTGCCTTGGGTGAAGACAACAATCCTCTGCCTTTTCTTGTTCTCTTTGGGCAAGCTTTGGGCCTTCTTCGCAATCTCCTCAATGTCTTCAGTCTGCACAAGAGAAAAAATAAAACGCATACTTGAGGGTAAGAAGCAAATATTAAGTTCTTCCAGATCAGATTAGATTTCCTTTAATACTGCACCTTGTAAAACATGCACCTGAGTCATCGTTGTACCTACTGAGCATGTTTAGTGACTGCAGTTGGCAACTAAATCTCACTCAGAAAGGCTGTTGTGTTGAAATGCTAAATGTCATGTGTAATCACATTACTCATGACTATTGTATTCATTACAATGAAATGTTTAAATGCTAACAAGAAACTAAAATGACGCATGTATTGATCAGCGGCTTTAAAGCTATCCAATAATGTATTCAGTCTTCTGGCTTTTGAACAGCTACATCTTCAATACGCCAATCTTCTTTCAAGAAAAAAAGTTGGACAGTGTAGCAGTGTAGTTATTCGAAATACTGGGAAAGAACCAATGATTGAATAAGTTCAAATTTGAATTCGAATTTGGTGCTCCAGGCAATCACCGGGCACTCAGTGCTCATGTCCTTCATACTTTTGCCACTGGCTCTGATGTCTCTGTAGTGATTGAACATGATATATTATTGGTTTTGGGTATATTTAACAGACATTTGTGTTCTCACGAATCTATTATTTGTTCCTGGTCATATTGTTTTGGCTGAAACAATATGACCAGGAAGTTATGTTTAACTGTATACATTTATTTTAAACTTTATCATAGCACAACTTTGTAGCATACGTTTGACTGAATTGCTTTCATCCTCTTATACTTTGTACGTATACTTTTATAATGGCTATTATTGTTTATTAAAACAGACATTTAACAAAAAGAGTTGTGGGAAAGTTGTGCTTATCATTGTGCTGTATCATCGATTGCTACTCCCCGACACACACCACAAGGGTACTGTTACTAAATCAGCGTTCACTAATCAGCGTAAACCACCGCTCAGTGGAAACGAACTATAAGCACTCATAATGAGTCCAGTAATAGAGACGCCACTAACATAAATGTTTTTGTCTAGAAAAGCATTAAATAGAATAGTAAAATATATGTATAGCAGCCAGTTATATATGCTAAAAAACCTGCGCCTCGTGATCTGACCTTTCTTGTATTGCACAACTTGTTTGTCCAGTACAGTCTGCTGTTTAAGTGGACTTCATGCAACCTGTAGAACTACACAACCTCAACGCTCTCTCCCTGGAGCCTCGCAAACTTCTGCCTGCTGGTAAAATAGTCTATGATTTGGGAGATTGTGGAGGCGTTCACCAGTATCGCACTGAGCTTGATACTAAGTTGGAGAAGCATGTTAAGGGCACTGAAGAAGTCAAAGTACAAGATACTGATTGGGGTGCCAGCTTTGACCAGGTGGGAGTGAGCTCCAAGCATGCAGATCAGAGCACTGTCCACACATTAGGTCCAAAAGTATTTGGACCCTTTTGGAAGCCAAAACTAATAAACTTGCATTGCATTAAATAACAAAATATGAATTCAAAAGGTATCTGCTAATAAATAATACTATAACTTCCATATAACGTGTATATATATATATATACACATATACATACATATATATATATATATACATACACACACACACACACACACACACATATATATATATATATATATACACACACACACACACAATTAATATTAAATATCAGTGAATGTGAAAGTGATATTCAATTAAATATTAGTATACTAACAGTGCTTGATGTGTGGGGAATTGAGTGAGATCATCTGCATTTCCTAGTCCTCACACCTCCCAGCTGGCACTGGACAGAAGGAGCTGGGGTGGGGGGTGTGTGGAAGGGGTGGTGCCGGTGTTGGGGGGTGGGTTGGTCTAAGGGGTTGAGTGCTGGTGGTTCGATACCATCCCCCCACCTCCAGTCACACAAAGCCCCAGTAAGAGGGTCTGAGGCAGTCCAACCCTGCCAAAGCTTTGAGTCTGTCACATGTCCACTCGTCTAACTGCCAAAAGCAGGCTAGAGAGGCTTGGCCATGGCAGCCACCAGTCCTTGACAGTTTTGTTAATGGCGAGGTAGTGTGGTGTCCCAGGCAGGCCCAGCTGCCTCATCACCTCTGTCTCCCTCCACACTCGACTAAAAGGGTCCGCTTTCCCGCAGTCTGGCCAATCAGCTGAGCGCCGAATGGATTCAATCAGCTTACTGCAGCACTTGCTGTTCAAGATATTGACTTTGGTGTAAGTTTACACTGCCAGGCAGTTGTTTTCATTTGCATTTATTGCAAGTGAAATTCGCTCATTGATTTACATTTTTTAATAACAGGAAACTAAAGGTGCAGGCAAAAATTCCTATTTTTTATTGTCCATAAAGTAGCAAATGTAAGAAGCACAGCTTACACAGAAGAACCTTAAAACATTGTTGGTGAGCACATTAAACTTTTGTGACCAGCTGAACTACTTGAAATCTTTGTTGGTAATTCTCAATTGTTTGAATTCCTATTGAAATGACTAGATTTCAAGACCTTGCAGCATTTAGACATGTAGTGCAAATGAGCTTAAGGTGACGCAAGATCAACTATCCTATCTGAATAAAAGCAAAAATGCAAAAAACAAATCTCAAAAAAACAAAACCCAAATAAAATCACCAAAAGGGAATTTACAAAACAACGATAAATGTGATCTTGAACCACAAAAACAGCATTAGGTCACTGGGGTTTATTTGTAGCAATGGCCAAAAATCCATTGTATGGGTCAAAATGCTGGATTTGGCCAAAAATCATTAGGATATTAAGTAAAAATCATGATCCATGAAGATACTTTGTAAGTTTCCAACCGTAAATATATTACAACTTAATTTCTAATTAGTAATAAGACCTTCACTTTTACATTTTTTTTAAAGGTGATTCTCAGTATTTAGATGATTTTTGCATCCTCAGATTCCAGAAATTAAAATGGTTGTATCTTCACCAAATATTGTCATGTCTTAAACCATACATCTATGTAAAGCTTATTTAGTCAGCTTACAGATGATATATATAAATCTTAATTTAAACAAATGGACACTGGTTTTGTGGCGCAGAGTCACACCTTAAGACCAAATGTACAGTGAAACTTCAGGTTAAAATGTAATAATCACCCACATTTTAATAAAAATACAATAAAAAGCAATTTTTTTTTGTAATAAAATAAAAGTCCCCCACTCTAACAAGTATAAAGCTACTTCATAAATATGGATGAAATCATTAATACAGGCTGCTTTGGGGAAGGTTAACAAAGTGTTCCGATCGGAACCGACACCAGAATGCAAAACTAACTAGATAATTACGTCTTCTCTGGAAAACTCAACCACAGACAGTACAGGCCCAAGGCTAGACCCAGAAAGCAGGCGAGTACGAATGTGGTGGCTTGTTTTAAGAAGAGCCCAGGGCTCTATAAAAACCTTACTGTTTTACCGTATCAGCTGACTATGCACTGTAAATCTGTCAGGGGCTGCGGGTCTATAGGTATCCTATGACGAGAAGTGGCTGTCTACAAGCCCGCCATTATCCCGTCATTATAACTATCAAACACATGATAGCCATGAGAGAGTGTTGCTACACATGCTCATGAACACTTAATCGCCAGGAGACCTAGAGGGGAGGGGTGGGGGGGAAATGGTTGTACAGGCACCTATGGAGTCATATTCATATGGAGCTCCATTCAACAGCGCAGATTAAATGTCTGACGTGCTCGAATAGAATTACTCATTCATAATTTACTCTCTTTCCTTGGCCTTGAACAACGCAAATCAGAAATGCAAACTCTTTGTGTCAAAGCAGGTTTTTTTGTACTCCTCGAAAAGCAAGGAGGTGTTACATAGGGGGTCTGCACACATGAAACTTGCAAGGCGCTTGTAAAAGCCGAGAAGTCTGTTACATGTATTCAGGATACAGCGATTGCCCATTGAAAAACAGATGTTTAGCTGGAATCCGAGGACCCTGAGCTCTGAATAAAAGCCCCCAGCAGCCGCTGCCTACTTGTTTTCTTTCTACATATATCTCAGCTCTGCAACATCTGCGATCACAGTTTGTCTTTAACCCTGCTTGGCATTTCAATTATGATTACAGTGTATGTCTGTGACTTATTAGAATGCAAGGCTTCATTAGCAGAAGTAGAACACCTCTGCAGCTTCATTAGATTAATCATTCACTTCTAAAGTGTCGTTTAATTTTTAGTAGCATGATTTTTTTTTCGGTGTGGGGGGGTGAGTTGGATGCAGAAGAGTTGGGAGAGAAAGGGAGGATATGGGAGGCATGGGGTATAAATTAGCCTTCCCGCCTCACTCTCAGGCACTTATCTCTGCATAGCTATCTGCTGGTGTGAATACATATATGCCTGAGGGACCGAGAGGGACCGAACGCCTGTTCGCTTTGATCTGAATATCAACTGTCAGAGCTATTCTCATAATTAACCCATCAAGACACATCACAACTGGATCCTTCAGTCCAGACAGAGAAAGGCAAGAGCCCTTCTGGGAATAAAGAGGCTTTCTGTACATCTCTCCTGCAGACAGGTGCTGCGGTTGGGGGGCAGAGGGCTGCGGAGACTGTTAGGAGCAGCTGCCGTGGGATGCACGCTCCCATGTTGCCGTTTCTCCCACTGGCGCTAACTTGCTCTAGCTAAATTGCGTAGGGGGCTTTTAATCACTTCCCCAAACACAGCCTCTAATCACCACTAAAAGGTTGATCGTTCCCAAGGAGGAGAGTAGGGAGAGGTGTTGTGGGAGTCTACAGAGGTGCTAATGGAGAGGTTAATACTGTGATACTGGATTCCAGGGCTTGTTGAAGGCAATTTGTCATTGAGACTATATGTAAAAAGTGAGATGAGTTGAGGCCGTGGTTCAGAAGTCGTTTCTTCATTGTCTTGAAAATTCTGTTATTTACAAAATGACATTACTTAAAAGTATACACTTGTTGCTTGAGATTTTTTGTTACATTTGTTACATTTCATATATACACACACAGGCCAAAATAATTCCTGGAGTTCCATCAGAAAGTTACATGACTTTGCCTCAAAGTATGTGGTGAGTAATTGGCTCAAGGAGAAAAAAAAAAAAAAAAAAAAACTTACTGCTGATCTCTGGGAAACAAAGTGGTTTGCATTTTGAAGTGTTTTGAAGTAACTCCTTAACTAAAAGCTGGGACGGTTACGATGGGACATAATTTGCTGCTTTTTCTCAAATCCTTTTCGCAATTTACCATTGGCTTACTTTCCTCTGTGTAACAACAAAGGAGATTTTTTGGAAAATGTTAAGAGTTGATTTTGGACCCCATTAACTTTCAATGTATGAACACAAATCGTTCAAATATTTTCTGTTGTTTTCTACTGAAGAAAGTCAGTCAGTCAGGTCTGGATTGACATAGGGGGGAGTAAATTCTAACAGATTTTTGGGTGAACTAACTCTTCAGTGTAAAAGACCAGACTACTCTGCTAAGGTCTCAGACACACATTAGCATATTCATGGCTTTGACTACTTGCTACTCAATAACTGTGTTTGATCAGAGGGGTGTGTAATGAAGGTTTTAAGCGTAAAAAAACATAATAAGCACAAGCTTAATTAAGCTTAACCATAATATCTCTCCATTCACTGGTAACCATCAGTTCATGAAAGCCATAATGTAGCTGTCAGTGATTATCATAAGAGATGTTCTCCTTTAATAATGATAAAGGCAGGCGAAAAAAAAACTCGCCTTATTAGGGTGTCCAATTCTGTGTCCATATTAAAGCTAATAAAACAGCTCCTTCATTGTAATCTGTAGGAGGAACAGCAGCCAATAGAACATCAATTACCCTGCGGCGAATTCAACATCTAAGGGTATTTAAGTAAAACAGATGAGGATCGGATCACACTGCGAGCCAGATCTAATGCCGGCTCAATACAGAGAGAAAATAAGACACTCTTATCTACCTTCTTGAGATGTAAATTGATTTATTAACAAGGCATCTCTTTGAAGCAAGAGAAATGGATTGACGCTAAGCAGACGTGTTTGATTTTCACTTTCATAAAGCGTGTAGATTTTCACGAGATGTAGAGCTGTATTGTAAAAACACTCTTCTTTCACACTTCTGAATGTTGCCACATTGTTTAAGATGTGAGAAAAATATTATCCTTACAAAGGTACAGCATGTCTAGCAGCGTCTGCTAGGGAGTTCTTTGGATAATCACAGAGCTTATTGGAAGTTTGTATTTAAGAAAAGGCTTCCTGGGAAGACTATGAGATTTAGAGTGCCTACAACCACAATAATGCATATTATTATCCAGGATTCCATCCATGTATTTTATGCAAATTCTGAGATATTGCAATAAAAATGCTGGGAGGATATATCAATATAATGAAACAAATTATTATAAATCTAAAATGCACTTTACAAATGTTTACTTTTTTCACAAAGACAATTTGTTAAAATCTCTTTAATAAACGTTATATTATATACATAAAAAAATTGGCAAGACCTGTGCAAACTACAATAAAAGACAAACGTTCCTGAAAAGTAATAAATTCAACATGCACCTTAAAGTATAAATCTGGTGGATGATTTTTTTTTTATTTGTGTTAGAAATTATATATATATATATATATATAAATAATATGTATACTTTTACTTCTTCACACTATTCAGGAATAAATTTCTAGATGTCCATTTAAAAAGTCAGAAGTAATTAATAATATAAATACGATCACAGCTGTTACAGTTTTCATTTCTATTTCATGCCAAGTGACGACTTCGTTCTCCTAAATGATTAATTTGCAAACTGTTTTCACAATATTATGATCTTTTGAATAAATGAAATTCCCAACTTTGGTGCTCAAACAGCTTTTGTGGCTTTATTGCTTTATTACCCAATAAAATAAAACCTCGGTTTTCTATCTAGGTACAAGTGGGGTACAAAGTTTATTGCACTAAATGAGGGGGAGCACGCCTGTGATGTTACAAACCACAAACTCAGAATCGGTCTGCAGACATGCAGATGTGGAAAGTCAGCTGATGTGCGGAGGCGTCTATGAATAAGATCGAAAGACAAACGATGACATGCTTCTTACCACGTTTGGGGTCTGAAACTAGAGCGTTTTCTCGATTTCTCTCAGTCCTGTCACTAAATGCTTACATTTCAGCTGCTATACTCTGTTGAGATGTTTATTTCTGAAGCAAAATCAGGGGCAAAGACTCGTATGTCAAAGATTCCCTTTTCTCTGAGCCCTAAATCAACATGACGTGTGTGAAATCAGTGAAGAGGTACTCACAGTGTGTGACAGTGCTTGCCATTTATATATTTACTCTGTGCGATGCAAGCTCTCGCCCCCTCCTTTATCTCCCTGGCTCACGAACCACTCCTCCTCTCTCTCTCTCGCCCCTGCATGCTCTCTATCTCTCCCTCCCTCCCTCTCTCTCTCTAACTTACTCTGCTGCCAGAATCTGCTTTGCATTCCAGTCACGTCGATCGCACCTTGAGTGATCCTGGAAGACAATTATTCATACTGAGACGAAACACATTCAGGCGGATAGCACTGCATTTGAAAAAAGATAAGCCACTTCAATTATTTAAGCGTGCTGTTCCTAAACTCACATTTACTTTGCTTATGAATTCACATTTACCCCCCCCCCCCCCACCCATGTACACTTGTGAATATGAGACGAGAAACACTACTATTACATTTGCATTTCCCTGCTATTCTGAGAGATAACTCATATTGTTTTGACGCGTTATGTGCAAACAAGGCCAATCAGTGTTTCCACATTCTGAGACTGGTGATCCAGTATTTATGAGCGGATGCGGCGCGGTATAATTGAGCGTAATGCCACAGCGGATCCTCACGCAGTCTAATGAAGCTAACAAGGTGGGTTCCTCGACAAAGGCACCTGCCAGCCCTGCCCAGTACACTGACAGAATTGAAAGCAGCCCCTGAGGATTTCTTTTTCTCCTCCCAAGAGCATTCTCAAAATTCAATAAATAACATCTGTAGGCGATGTTGGGTGCAAACCTGGGAGGAATGCGTCATAACAGAAAAGGAGGGGGACGAGAGAGAGAGAGAGAGAGAAAGAGGAGAAGAGAATGTGTGAGAGTAGGGGAGAAAATGTGTTTGTGTGTGTGTGAGTGTGTGTGTGTGTGAGAAAGAGAGAGAGTGTGTGAGCCGAAGTGCTGGCTGAACAAAGAAACCATGACGACTGCCAGGTTGCTATGGCGACCACTGCAAGGGGGCCAAGAGAGTATAATAGCACATCAATCACTGTCCGAAAAAGAACTTCATTATCAGCTGAAAAATAATCCTTTAGGATCTGTTTAGTGTGTGATCCTCCATCCACTCACCTCAAAGCCCTGTTCTCGCGCAAACGCGGCAGCCTCCTGCAAAACAAAGCACACATGCAGCCTTAATTAATGAGAGCTCAGTGTAGCAATAATACTATTTCATTGAGGACACATTTCAAAGCTCTGCTAAAATATGTAGCACAGGATATACATTTTATTACCTTCAGCTCTTTCTCCAAAATAATTGAAATAACTAGAAAATTAGTTTTTCCTTGATCCAGTTATTTATCAAATTTGTAATTTTAAAATTAAAGAAACATGTTGATACAATTATATATCAATGGACGTTAGTATAAGGACCAATTATAACTATTAACTAGTTGTGTATTAGCATGCCCATTTTAACATATTGGCTGTTTATTAGCATTTATAAAACAAATATTCAGCAAGATCACATCCCTACATCCCTATTCCGACCCGATACCTATTAATAGGCAGCAAATTAGAAGTTGTAGTTAATGGTTTATTAATAGCATAAATTTTTCAGCTGTGTCTATGAGATACACATACAACCATGTGGGGTCGCTCTCATGCATTTGGCATGCTTTAAATTGCGAATTATAATATGATTAAAATATTTTGATTGATTACAATATATCCAATGCATGTTTATGGTATGATAAGCTCGTATAGTATTGAAAGCAACAATAACTATATTAGTTATAACACCATTGGACGATAACATGCTGCAGTTTTGTCAGTTACAGACCGGTGGATTTACTCCTGGATTGTGTGTACATTAGCAATGATGCTAATGGTTAAAATTACTGTTACATAAAATCCCACAACATTACCTAAAGCTCAAGTGAGTATGAATAAAACAGCTTTATTTCAGATAATAAAAGGGCTCTGTGAGGGTTAAAAGATTCCAATTACGTGTGCTGGGCTTCGCCCTTTGCTCAACTGAACGGCTCTAGGGACCAGTTGTGACAACCTCGGCCTTTAGAGAGGATGTGGGGGTGGAAAGAACCAGTGCTTCATGGATGTAAGGGGCCAAGACCACCTGCAGTCTGTCTGTCTGTCTGTCACAGGCACTGCATAATAGAGCCTAGACATACACATTAATCTATGATAGACAATCTGACATCACTCAAAACACTCCAACCTGGCATTTAGCTGTTTGTATTTGGTTCTATTCGGATGATGTTCCCTTTTCCAGGTCACAGAGCTGCAGCTACACCCATGTTTGTGTTCATTGCAAAGAGGTCAAACACTCCAAGGTTAATCTTTGTGCCATAAAGTTGGGGAAAAACTCCAGTCCCCATGGAGATAACCCACCACTAGGTTTCATGACACCAATTACAGCTCAATGATCTGATAATGCAGCCATCCAGCAGCCAAGGTGAGCCACTCTTTTATTAAGAGTGATTAAGCAGCATTATTTCAAGATTAGCTCCAGGAATTAGAGTTAATGCAACCCCACTGGAAAACTGTAATAGAACCTCTTTACTAGGCAAGACTATGGAAATTATGGATCTACACTTTGAATTCACTCTACTGGCACAACAGACTAACCAGAACCATATCCAAGGCTGTGTGTTTAATAATTAGGAAGAGGATACAGAGACATGTCAAAAGACAGAAGTCAATCTCATCATATGTAAAGAATTAAAAGGCTGCTATTACATAAGACTTTGTACTCCACTGGCTTCCATTCATATGTATGCAAACATAATTTCTACATTATTATTATTATTAGGAGTCAATTTGGAATACGCAAATTTATTATTATTTGGTATTTATTATATGCTAAAAAGGAAAACCCAAAGGCCTAGAGCATGACAATAAACATCATTTATGGTAGGTTTAGAAAACATTTTACATGCGCAGAATGAAAACAGCTTACAACAGCTAAACATTTTCCTTAAACAACAAGCCTTTTATGTATAATTCATTATAAAAGTTAATGCATTAATTATCTTTTAATGAACATTATAAAGTATATAAAGCATTATAAATCGCAAATAATTGTGTTTACAATTACAAAAGCTCAGTTCAGCGAAATCACAGAACTGGTTTGGAATCAGCAAGTATCTACAGTTAAATATATTTTTTAAATGAAAGCTATTTGGGTACATTTGTCTGTTTGTTATTTTCTTCCTTCACAAAGTAATGTACATGGTTTGTTTCATGCCTTTCAGCTCTTTAACAAAGGTCTTTTAAAAATTGCTATAAAAAACACATTGGAAAAATATTTCCATTACCAAAGCAGCAAAAAAAATGGCCATGCAATATTGCACTTCATGTTGTCATGTCAGGCAACTGAAACAAAAAATGTTTTTAAGGCACCACAGAACCACAGTGTTTGTGCAGTTCTTGGATTAAACCTACAAATCGCTAACTTGTTGCGTCTACAAATTAAACTTGTTAAGTATGGTGTATACAGGAAATGGTGTAAAAAGAACCCTTATGCTCGACAGACTCTAGTATGGCACAAAAATAGATCTTGAAAGAAGATGGACGGAGAAGAACAAAGGTGGCAGAGAGGAGGTGAGGAGTGTCAGGGTGAGTGCACACTGACATCTGGTCTGGGTTAGAAATGTGGCCCTGACAGACCGGGCCGGGGAGCTCGCGAGGGCCAACCTCACTGGTTATTTACTCCAGCGCCCACTTTCATCTCCATCCTGTGCGGTTATCCATGTTGTGAGGAAGCTCAAAACAGAAAATGAAGAGAGTATTTCTCTTTGTGAATCGGGCCAGTGGGTTAGCCATGCCAACTGAAAACGAACAGGACCTAAAAAAGACAGTTCAACAAAACGCACACCCTGAGGGATGGGCTGAGCTCTAAAATCATCAGCTAGCTAAACGAAGAAGAAAATAACAGCAGCTGAAACACACACACAAAAAACGAGAACCAACCTGACCACACGGTCATAAGATGTTATTTTTCCCACATTGTTTTTGCGCTGGTGACATAAACATTGGTGAACCAGCGGGAGCCCAGACAGAAAGAAAAACAAAGATGCAACTGTTGCTTACTCACAGGCCAATCACAGTGCAATTTCATTACGTTGTCTCAAACGTCCCACGTAATCCTGCATGAGGCAGGACTGCATGGCCACAGGCTGTGACTGTACCAGGGGCAGTGCTGTCTGAGGGGGCCGGCAGATGGTTATTGATACAGTAATCTGGGCAGGGGAAGGGGAAGATTAGAGAGAAGAAAGCCAGCACTGCTGAGGTGTTAAAGGTACTCCCTTGAGAATGCAGCAGGCCAACTGGAGCGTGACGCGCAACCGACAACAAACCAATAGAGAGAGACAGAAAGACAGACAGACAGACAGAGAAAGAGAGACACTGAGTGAGCGACAAACAAGCCACAGAAGACAGGCCCTTTTGGTGGAAATTTATCTAAAGCCACTAATCCTATACTTACCACCACCAGATGCAATTACTGCTAAAGAGCTAAGAGTAAGCGAAGCCTGTCCTAGACACCACTTCCATTACTGATGACATGTCGCCCAGATATAGCCGCAAACAAAGCTTAAAATTACATCAGGAAATAGCTGATCGGCAGTGAATGACACAGCAGGGTGGTTACATCGCTAGGCTGAAAACCCAAATGTCACAGCCTGAGGTTGAAAGCGTAAAAGAACCCATACATGAAGTTACTGAGACCACGGTGACCTTCAGTAAGAGTTTTTCTCACATTTTTCCAACTGAAACAAAAAAAGTTAGGGCAAGGCATATTATAATGTACCGCGGCCACCTACAGTGTATTTAGACAAATAAATAGTTTACATCCGAGGGAAATATCCACCTAGTGGAAAGCGTATGCTTGCGTTGTGATGCACTATAAAATGACAGAAGACGTAGCTCAATGAAGAAGAAAGGATGAGTAAATTATGTTATATTTGTTTTCTTTGTGCAAAAATTGTATTCTCGTAGCGTCGCAAAACTGAAGATCTGCCACTGATGTCACTTGGACTGTTTCACCAATGTAACAATTTACCATGTTACTGGAGCTAGATCATTTCAGGTGTACTGCTGTCTATCCAGGGTCAGATTCCACATGTGATCACAAAAGGAAGTTATTACAAACATTCGATGGTGGTTTAATGTGAGTTTTGAGTAAAAGTGTACTATCAATCTCACAAATTGTCTTATGTACATTAGCATGACGCTAATGTTAGCTCTAATGCAGCTGTAAAAACAGGTGCAAGTCTTCTTCATAATGCATTTTGTCATAATCTTGCACAAAAGGTCGCAAGAATATGTTTTTTTTGGTATTTACATAGAAATAGTTTTGATAACAGTTGGTTAAAAATTCACTAGGACTGAAGCAATGTGGCTTGGGAAATGTTTTGTTGCCAGTATAAAAGCTGATAATAGATTAAATAAATTTTATTTTATTGTACAGTTAGATTTTTTTTTTTGTGCATGAATGCATCTATATGGCTATTTGTTTATTTGTATTGTTTTTTGCATGTTAATGTATATAAGCATTTATGCTACAAGTTTGTCTCATTATAACCTTTTTTTTGTAATGTAGAGTTAAAAGCAAAAAAGATATTTAAAAATATCCATCCTTCCATATCTATCTGTCTATCCATCCTTCCATCTATATATCAGTTAATCCATCTATCCATTCTTCCGTCCTCAAAGCTACATAGATATTAGAGATTATTTCAACACATTAAAATTCTCACGCTTTAAAAAATATGCAGCTAAACAATAAATTTTGCAGCCATGTGAAAATGTTGGCAGGGCAGACAAAAAATCACTACTGGCTTCACCAAAAAAACAAATCTTATTACTGAGTGCAGTTCTCTGTATCCCTGTCACACTTGGGTTTATGATGCTTTATTTTAGATACCACAGAGATCTGAGAGGTTGAGAAATGCTACGGGCATGTTCTGTAATTCGGCGTGAGATGTGTTCTGGTATCCCGGACGTGAGCGTGTGTTGATGCTGTTTAGAGCGTGTGGGATGATGGATGTTGATGTGGCTGCAGATGGCGGGCGTCCAGGTGGACTGCAGACTGCAGAGGCAGTGTGGAGGAGGAGGGAGGGGAATGGGCCTGCTTTTCCTGCGGCTCACCTCTGCTAACTGCTCTACTCCCGCTGGCGTAAGTACAATGAGCATGTGACAATTCTGAGGAGAACGAAAATATCCACAGGGTACATCATCAAAACCCCCCACACTGCAGTCATGATAACAAGATCATCAAAACACCCCATCTGCATATAAAGTGGCCTGATCTAAACCATGATTAAAAATGTACAAGTGCATTTAATTGTATTGGATTTTAATTGTATTTTATTCTTGTGATGCATAGCAGCTATTAGTTCAGCTCACGTGATGGATCAGAAATTATTCTAATATGCTGATTTTGTGCTTTATTATTGGTTCTAAATTATTATTAACGATTCTTAAGAAATTTATTTTATTATTATCAATATTGAAAAAATTCTGGTTTGGCATCAGAGGAATACATACATTTTTTAATTATATTAAAATAAAATTCACTTTAAATTGTAATAATTTGTATTGATATTTCACAATATTGCTTTATTTTTTATTTTTTAATAAATGCAGCCTTGGTGAGCATAAGAGATAAAAAAAAACCCCAAAACAAATAAACTATGTATGTATGTATATACAAGTACGAGTAGCAACATTCAAACAACATTCTATGGGTCCAAATTTGATTTGGGTCACTATAGCGCATATGGATAGAGAAAGAGTGTTGAATAAAAAAATAAAAATAAAATAAAATCAAAAATAAAAAAAAACCCTTTTTACATGCTGTCATTTTGGGATGTTAATTTAACTTTCTTCTCACTGGCAAGTGGAGAGCTTAAAAAGGTGTCTCCTGCTCTTGATCTGCTCTCTGCCTTTTGATTCAGCTTGCAAGCTGAGAAAGCTCTGCCTGAGCTCTCTGCTGAGCACTTCAAACATGTCTTTGTTAAACAATGCATGAGAAGCAATGACTAGCTGTAATGATATCATTACCAGAATCATGAGTGCTGACTGCCGTCTCTCCTGGCCTGTACGGCACGGCCTGTTAGAGAGGTGGAGAAACAACAACAACAACAAAACTAAAACACCCCCGCCCTGGGCACATGACATCTCCCTCAATGACAGCCTTATTAGCGCAATCCGAGTGCGTTCCGATCACTTTCAAAGCCCTCCATTGTCCGCACTTCATCTCAGGAATGCAAGTTAGCACATAAACAAGGTTGTGGGAATCTGACAGTAGTTCAAGCTATTGCGTGATTAACACAGGCTAACGGTAAATATAGAGACCACGCACGCACACACACAACACAAGGCCACAGAGTTCCAGACTGGTCTGATACACACATACAGATGAAGAATGACATGCTGCTTCAGATGAGTCAACGGCGCTTGTTCAATGTAGTCATCCTCAAGGGAACGTCCACACAAACAGGATAACAAAACTTACTGGAGGAGCTGAGATGGCTTAAAATCACTACATATCTAGCTACATTTAGACAGGTTGCATCATAAATCATTGTTATTCTTACATCATGACTATTACTTAATACCTAGTCATTAAAAAGCAAGGAACTTCCTTTTCTTTTGTTGAGGCTCTTGACAAAAAAAAACAATGTTTTCACTTATATAAGCTTTCAAAAGAAGTACAAATTGAAGTAAAATAAATTAATTGGCCAATTTTCTTTTTTTTACAGTTTATGATTAGCATTAGCACATTAACATATTTAAATTCATTCAATAATGAATAAAACGAATAATGAAAAAATGAAAGGCGGTGGTCCAGGTTCACTCTCACCCTTAAATCTGTGTTATGGAACTCCCCATCAAGCTGAAAATGGCCTCTGTGGCTCAATATGAGGGATATTCTGGGGAAAGCCTCCTGAGTCCTCCGATTATAGTGGTTAGCTCAACTTCCCTATTGTGACCCTATCTGATCCAGCAGCGACACGTACAAGCCCACAGCTATCATCCCTGAGATATAAAAACAGACTAGAAATCTACAGATGTATGTGTGTTTTATATACTAAAAAGACATTTATAATGTTGTTAATATATTTTTATATTTAAAAATAATTGTAATAATTATAATAATATTTCTACTAAAACTACTAAAATAAAAAAAAATAGTATTCATACATTGTGGCAGTAAATCAAAAACAGAAATTTATGGGGCTTTTGTACATAATTTACATAATTATATAATATACATAAATATTACTGATACTACTATTAATAGTTATAAAACCAATAATACTAAGACCATTATCATCTAGAAACAAACTTTGTCCAAACAATATAATTTAATCAAATTGGGCTTATAAATAATATATATATATATATATATATATATTTTTTTTTTTTATATAGCATTTTTTTATATATATAATATTTTCAGTATTTTGTGGATTGATTTTTAAATCAATTTCATTGAGACCAATTCCTTAATTAATTAAAAAATAAACAAGGATGAAAGAGCATTATTGCCATATCACATTTATAAAAAAGTTTCACTGATAGTTCTGCAATTTTTTTTAAATATATTCATTTACACAACTTCCCCAAGATTGAAAATATTACTATTAATATTATAATTTTACTAATAACAATGCTAGCTGCTACTAATAATATGAATAATAATAATAACTAAATAACAATACGTTTTCATGTTTCTTCAATGAGGCAATACAGTTTTGGAGAGAAAAAACTAAATCTTCGGTAGTGTTTTGTTAGCAGCTCTTGCTCCCTGAGAGCAAATCACTTGTCCTAGCGCTCCTAACTGCCTCTCCACACAGCGATGTCTTGCAGGTCATTGTATAGGGGTCGAGAGCGGACAGACGGCTGTAATTGAGTGCAGTGAGTGATGCAGTAAAGCACTCGTGTGTGCATCGCGTGAGTCTCCCTGACAGCATCCAGCTCCTGCATTGTTTTAATTACCTCACCTTGCATCTCTCTCTCTCTCTGCCTGTTCCTCTTTCCTTCTGCTCTGAATTCAGACAGCTGCTTCCAAACTACTTTAAAACATTTTTTTTTGCTAACCATGTAAAACATCACCAAATGTCTCAGGAAGACTTCTAAGCATCTCAGAGGGGGCCTGCCATGGCTCAGAGCTCTGGAAATGTCCGCGTTTGATTGTCAATAAGATTTTTAGAACTTGACATTTGTCTCTCAATATTTGTGTGTGTGCGTGCGTGCGTGCAGCTGTCTGAATCAGCTGGGAGATGGGGGCCCAATGTCAGGCATATCCCTCATCGCCTCAGGCTTCCTGCATGAACTGTCCGTCACCTACACGCAATCAGCGGGGGAGGACACACACTCCAGCACAAGAAAATATCACTGTACTGTAGATATGCAAACATGCACGTATCCTTCCACAAAGAAAACACAGTGGTTACAGTCAACAGATAAGTCTAGATGCAGAGCACTAGTCAGGGTCATAATTACGGCCAGACAGATTCTGGACGTTTTCTGCATTTTCTGTCCTTATTATAGAAGAAAATCTGTGGAATAGATTTACTTACTTAAATATGGTAAAAGGTCTTAATTGGACCCGAGAGTACCGCAGTTTAATCACACTGGCTAAAATATTGACTCCGCTAATATAATGACTACAACAACGTGCAATGAACAATTTAAGATTGAGTAATAAAGATTTTAGATTAAATGTAGGAAGATACTTTGAGCCAGATTTACTTAAGCCTAGAATACACTACCTGATTTTACCCGATTGAACAAGTTGATGCTAGTTGAGGAAAGTCAGGTAGTGTATTATTGTCTCAGAGTTTGATATTTTTAGCCAATTTTAGGACGCATTTGTTTTCATTTGTCAAGACTCCTAGTAAAAGGAAAAACTTTAAAGTCTGGTTGTATGATGCATCATTTTTAGCATAATTTTTTCTCCAGTTTAGATTTTAAAAGTTGCGTAGTGTTTTCCAGCCTAAACAGCATGCATCAAACATAATTGAAACATTACTGTCAGGATATACTAAGATTCACAGTGACAAATCAGCGCTGAAAAAGCGTGAACAGAGTTTTTTTGCCCCTGACCTTATTAAATATGCAGTTGTAGGAGTTTCGTTTTTTAGACACAAAATTAATAAATAAACAAAATGAATCACAAAATGTGACCCACAAATTTTGTGCTGGTCAAATTACTGGTATTTGAGCCATTTTTATATGGAAAATATTCAATATATTTGTTTATCTGTGTTTAATGCCAATCCGGCTTCTGTAGCTATTTCGTTGGTCGATTCGTAAATAATGTGTTGCGCATTGTCTGTAAATCACCTGTAGAAATGTTCAAGCCTATCGGAACCTTTTTAGTAAATCTGGTCCTATTTTTGCTCAGCCAGTGTAAATTTGACATGCACCAATATTAAATTTCTGTCTGAAAACTACAAGTGAATTCAGGCATCTTAAAATAAAAAAGTAGAGGGGGAAAATTGATTTATTTTGAGATTACATTTAATGGTTTTAAAATTATTAATTTTAATACAAGTAACAGATAAGTAAAAAGTAGAAATGAGAATAAGACTCTGAATGACCTTGTGATATTTGGATCATCTGTCACTTAGGGTGTGGTTAGGAGAACATCACATAAGAAAGATTGGTGGATCTCTAACTTGTATTAAGATAAACTACTACTACTCTATAAGAAAAATTGTGTAGAGCCTTATGCATCAAACACATATGAAAAGATTATTTGTTATCAATTGCAATCAGCTCCTGTACATAATATCTGATGTAAATTAGAAAATCATATACTGATATACACAACATTATTTTTGGATAAGTGATAGTTACATTTCCTGTGTGAGCAGTGAGTGATCAGGCCAGTAGCGGTGACTTCATCCACTGGTTGTGCTGGTAACAATGCAGTGGGGAAAGGAGCAGGAATCTTTTTCTACAGCCTTGAACATGAAGAGCTGGAGGATGCTGATCTCCTGGAGCACCAAAGGGTCACGCAGATGTAACCCTGGAGCAGGTGCAGAAGGTCCTTGCCTGGAACATGCAAGTAAAGGTGCCTTGGAGTAAAGGTTTGCTTGCCGGAGCTTAACCTTGTTGAAAAAGTCTGTACGTCTCTGCCTCTCTGAGCTAGAGCCTCAGAACTTGGTCGATCCACTTCGTCTCTCTAGGATGAAGGTGCTGCATCTGTTGTTGTCTCGCTAGACGAAGACTCTAAATGAAGTCTCAAAGTAGGTTATCCCTTTCCTCACAGACTGGAAGCTCAGAACGTGGTAGTATCTGTTGCTGCCTCGAAGCTGGAGACTCAGGTCTTGGTATCTGTTGTTGCCTCTTCCCTCATTGGCCAGAGGTTCAGAACGCTGGTGTTTCTGTTAGTGTCACATTAGCAGGGCTCAGCCTCAGAATGAGGGTTGGTGTCTCCCACCAAGCAGGCCAGAGACTAAGAGCCGCTGATATTCTGTTAACTTCTTTCCCCTTATGGGACTCGGACTCAACAGTTGTTGCTGCCTTCCCTGTGACTCACCGGAGACTCAGAACTGTGGTTGCTCTATTGCAGTCCTTTCCTTGACTCAGAACAAGGAGCGTCATTTGGGAAGCTACCTTTATCTCTTTCCAATGAGGAGGAGATTGCAATCTGGTGCTTCTCTATTTCCATGTTGTGATTGGCTAATTTCATGGGACATGATGTGGCCCACCCATCTTTCCTCCTGTGGAACTTATTTGCATAGTCCAAACACAAAGTTAGAAAAGTGGCACTACAGTTTAACCAAACCACAACCAGAATACTTTTAGCAATGTTTTGAACACCTTAAGTCCACAAACACGATGGAAGAAGACTGAACTGTCATGCATTTGTCCATAAAAAGCTGAGTTTGTGTAACATGTTGCACTACATGTCGCTGTCACAGAGAATACATCTGCATCTCCAAAAAAATAATTCAAGGTGAAGCTAAATCAACTGTAAAAACAGTCTGACTGGAATGTGCAAACATTGACACGAAGAGTCAGACAAAAAGTAAAACTTCCCTGCTGTTTGACTGAATATCAGTGCCGCTCAGCCAATCAAACAGAAGGACTAGTACTGTTTTATAAGAACGATGCCACACACAGGCAAAGAAGGAGACTTCTGATGCAAAGTCCAAGATCATTTGTTCTGGGGCATGTTAAAAGCCTCCAATTTCCTTGTCTGTCTTTTGGGACATGAATAACATGAGGCAGGCCTTTAGGTAGATCTTCACAATGAGTCAACTCTTCCAAGTTCTTGTCTTCCTCCTTCCTTCCTCCCTCTCTCTCTCTCTCTCCCTTCTCCAATAAGCAGCAGCAGAGTGATTTCAATCATTTCGTAACCTCCCAGCAATCATGGCTTTAACTCCCCTGTTATTTAAAACAATCTGAGCTCTGAGCGCGAGTTAATCACTGCTTATACAACATCAGTCAGGGTTATTCATTCTGTTCCAATTAATCATGCCATTTATCTACATTGTCTGAGCCTTCTGCTCAACAAATTCATCTGTAATGACACAGACAATTCACATTGTTGAATTTTATCATGTATGTGGCAAACGGCGGGCAAATTGCTGGAGATTACATTCGCGTTTGTGTTTGTGCCGATTTCGGCGAGTATAAATTCAGCGCCATCTGGTTTTGGCACTTTACTGCATGGCTCTCTCACTTAATTAACTGGAGGCCATTACATTTCCTGAAATGTTTCACTTTCTCTGGTTCATGTCATGCAGGCAGGCAGGAGGGGAGCAAGGAAGGACTCAATTAGACCAACGCCGCTCCCTGGATATTACACACTTGGTGTGTGCCAGTTAAGGGGGCGTGAGGCTGGTGCAGGGCCTGGACGTCTCTCGCTGCGCCTACCCTGTCAGCACAGATAAAGGCCTGCCTGTCTGTGTTAGATCCCGCCCACACACACGCATTCAGACAAGCTCCAGCTGCCAAAACACTTCATACCAACCAGCAGAGAGCCAGGCGTACATAAAGACTAACATGCATTAATACTGCCCAACAAAGACTGCAGCAACATGCCACGTACGCGCTATTTAATTACCCTGAGAAAAAGCAAAATTGTGGCTGTCAGTTTAACAGGAACTACAGCGGCTCTATAAATAGTCTGGGTGAAGAGAATGTGAATCTGACCAGCATCAGTGTTTAATTTCCTGGTTGGGCTGTTTGACAGTATACAGTATAATGCAACACTGGAGAACGCTCAAGATTTAAATTGTAGCAGACATTTATGTAGATATCTTTGGGCAGGATTGCTTTATGTAATTTATACACAATACTTACAAAGAAATGTGAAAATACATTGCCAACATACGGCTCAAAATGAGGAACATTATCAAAAATTCAAATGGTTTGTCTGTAGAACTTGTTTCCCATTTTAAAACGGTTTCCAACATTTATCCAATCAGAATTCAAAGATCTGTCACGTGACTTCACTTTGCACATTGTTATTTTGAAAGAAATTAGAGAGCAGAGTCACTTATTGCCATTAGTCTGTAACTAAAGTGCTACATAAATCAGTTACTTAGAACTAGATTGACAGAAATGAAAACAATCATCATAGTAGTAAGTAAACAGAAAAAAAGGCCTTTACATTCACATTTTTCTTAAATAAATAAACAAATAAATAAGTCTCCCATGCTCACCAATGCCTGCATTTATTTGTTAAAAATACAGTGAAACAATAACAAGTATTATATTTACAGTAAAATATTACAATTTAAAGCAACTGTTTTCTACTAGAAAATATATAAAGTACAATTAAATTTATTTCTGTGATGCAAAACTGAAATCGAAACTGTTGTTAGTTCAGTCTTCAGCATCGTGATCCTTCAGAAATCATTCTAATATGTTGATTTGGTGCTCCATAAACATTTTATATTATTATTTAAATCCATGAATCGCATTTTTTTCAGAACTCTTTGATAAATACAATATTTTAAATATTTTAGTCTAAATTCTACAGAATTCATAAATGTCAATATCTTTACTGTCACTTCTGATCAATCTAAAATGTCCTTGTTTTATTTTTACTATTTTATAGTTACTATTGTTAACTGATCTTAAAATATACTGTTACCACGAAATACATTTTCTCACACTATGGAGTTTTTGGTCATACAGCCAACCCAAGATAAAAAATAAACGCTGAAAAGATATTTAGATATAGAAGTAAAGCTTTAACACGTTAGGTCTGACTCTCAGCACAAGTCAAACACCTTTACCCCCCACAATGCCTGTCAGTAACACATCTCCATCGCCCATATAGAACAGAGCATGGACCTGAAACCACGATGACTCAGAACATTACTCCAGTGTCTAAGTCTCAAGCACTGAGGTAAGAAGCTGTTTATGGCCCAGTCTGCAGGCGGTCTGTGTGGTGTTCCTCTTGCAATGACTACAGCCAGCGCGGATCGACAATGCATTTGAAGTGAGATCACTATTCCATGTGCACGATTACAAAAACATAACCTTTGTAATTAAAAATTATTTACTTAATTACTTAATTTGGGTTCCTTGTCTATGCAAAATGACTGACCATATCAAATAAACAGCAAGAACGGAACGATAGAGAAGAGTTACATGATAAGACAAACACCTAAAATCTTTCACTTTTCACACTTTTTTTTGCCATGCGTGTAAACAAACTCACCGTCTCGTTGCCAAAAAGGATGTCGACATATGGCATAACCTTCATCAGGGCATCCTTGAAGAACTCACAGATGAATGGAGCTGACAGATTTAAGCAGAAGATCTTGTTGTTTTCAGAAGCGTGTTTGGCTACCTTCAGGATTGACTCCAAAGACACGGTCAGGAAAAACCCCTTCGGAAGAAGACAAAAATGATAGTCAATACTTAAGCCGTTTTTGAGACTTGACCTGGTTTGAGTTATTTCCTTCACATTTATTCATCTAAATCCACATCCAAATGTAATATCGGTGAATCTCAACATTACAACACAACAGAAAGAGAAAGAAAAATACATGTTCCTCCTCCAAGTGGAGTAAACATAAGCTAAGCCTGATATAATGGAGAGTATGATGAGGCACAAATAGGATTAAGGTTTTAGGAGATGAGAATGAATGATGACAAATACGGTCCATAATTGCACTGGTGCTTCTATCAGAGAGCAGGGAGAGTTCACAGAGACAATCCAATACAACAAAGGGCACCTTGGTCCACCTCCTCACACAGGAACAACTGCAAGGTCACGCGGCTCTCTGAGAAGCACTTACACATTTCATTTATGTCTGCGCTGAGGGCTCGCTCTGAGCAAACATTAAAAAATATGCATACAACATTGTTTTTGTGAACCTTACATGCTGGAGAAGCCAGGAAAAAAAAGTTTTTTTATTTATCTTTATTTTATTTTTTATTGTGTAAATTTGATTACTGATTACAAGTCACACAATAGCAATATATTATTCATAATTTATTGATTCTCCCCAATCCCTTTTTGAATGTACCTTCCTATAAGAGCCTACTGCTTATATACACACAGAAAGTCTTTGAGTATTTTTTTTCCAAATATATTTACTTGAAGTACCCCTGAGTTTTTAAAATAAATATTTTAATTATTTAGTATCACATTTGCATGTCTGCACTTCTACATTCACTACATTCAATGTAACATGACATGCAGGTAAGGAAATATACATTTTCTTTTTAATATTACGTTTTTTTGGAATGCATTTTTAATTATTAGCTATTACATTAAACTCTGCAGTTCATTTACAAACCCAATTTTGGAAACCTTAATGTTTAATGCAATTCATGTTGCTAAATACAACAAATGGATGATATTTTCTTACTCTTTGTATTTTTTTATATCAACATGGTACAATATTTAACTATTTAAATCAATGTGATAAAAAGTATGATAAAATTAATAAAGTAGTCTGATTATATCACATAATGTGTAACACTGTGTCTAACTATACGCAACTAGTAAAAAAACATATTTTTTGTCCTAATTTAATGCAATGGCAACCCACAAAACGTTTACTTTTGAAATGGTTTCTATTTCAACAACGTCGCAGCTGAAACTATATAAGATTATTTAAAGATAAATGTGTCCAGTGTGAGTTTGAATATTATTTCAATATGTACATGTTTTAATATATATATAATAAAAAAGTGATTTATTAATAAACAAAAAGAAATTTAAATACTGCCCACTGTCAGTTCAAAATATACCATAATGCCAATAACCTATGATTGCCATTGTCCAACATACATGTTCATAATCACAATTATATATATATATATATATATATATATATTTATTTTACACAAATTATGTGATATTTGTAAGCCATCCAAAAACAGTTTGTCAAGTGTTTTATACTCCCAAAGAGGCAATCTGAAGACATGATGTGATTTTCCCCTTGCTTGCATAGCACGGCCTAAGAGAGCCATTTGAGCCTAGTGTGATGGCTGCTCTCCAGCCTTTGTTCCACAAGGACAGGAGTGAAAAAAAATGCTTGCATCTGATGAAGTGGAAAACAAAGGTCTTGTCTGGACTCTTCTTACAGAGAAACAAGAGAGGCTCCTCAGTTCATTGTGTGAATGAATACAGACCTGGTAAGGAAACACCTTCACGTTTAAACCTGAAACCATATACTGGGCCTGTTCCTTCGATACAGTTCTTCTTGGACTGAGAGAATAATTCAGAGATACAGTGCAGGTGAGATTAAGGGGGATAGGAGGACAAGGAGAGGGAGAAAATAGAAAATAGAGAGAGAAACACAATAGAGAGAGTGTGTGAATGAGAGAACGGTGCACTGCTACAGGAGCACTGGCTTTTACTAACGCTCAGAGCACTCCATTAAAACAGATGAGGCTTTTGTAGCTGAGAGTGGAGAGAAGTGACCTTCATGTGTTTAGTGTGACTGTGTCAGCTATTACACCGTTCACACACAGGAATCTGAGAGGCTTGTTCTGCCACCAGTCTTTTGGGCATACATTACACTACTGCCACTGACTACAGATGACGACATCTTCACCTATCTGGGATACAGTACAGAGATGAAAAACACGTAATATGAAAAAATAAATGTAAATATAAGATGATATACAACTTTTGCCCTTCATGCACGTACAAAAAAACCCATTTAAATTCAGGTGGGTTTATCGGGGGCAAGAAACTAAAAAATAAAAATATTAAATAAATAAATGTCAGGAAAAATTATTATATATTATAAAATTTTATATTTTACATTATACTATATACGATTCAGTATTTACATTATAAAATATAAAAATACAATATACAAAAAATAAATAATATATTTTTATTAGTGTGTACAGTGTGCTAAAATTACATTATAAAACATTTCATACAAGCAGTAAAACTAGTATATATGTATGTGTATTACGAAATAGTTGCATTAGTTCTAATTTAACAATTATAACAAATAATCATTAATTGATACATATATACATAACTGATTATTAAAAGGACAAACAATCACTTAATGTTCTTACCATACACTGCAAAATACACCAATATATATATATATAATTTAGCTGTAACCAACCTGACTTAAAAAAACACACTAAATGCCTTTGAGAGCAAACATTATGGTGGTTATACTGGCTCAGGCCCAACAGCATCCTGGGTAGCTTTAGATGCTGCCTGTGCAGAGGTAATGGACCATCCGTGTGTACGTCTCTCAGCATTACCCCCCGTCATTAGCACACCTCGCTATGATGTGCGAGCATCGTTGGGGAGAATCAGCCCACTGCATTATTGGAACTTTAATGTTGGTGTGTTTGAAGTTGGAGAGAAGGCCAGAGGGAAGCTGCTTTAATGGATGTGCCGCTCTCTTTCCTCCCTGAACCTGACTCCACCAGCGCTGCCACTTCACAGCTCTCTGAGGAGGAACTTTTTTCTGCACGAGAGTGCCAGAGCCTGCCATACTACCATCCTCCTGCTTTCAAAAGTTTCGCAATTGTCTGGACATCCATCTGAATAAAAAGCACACACTCAACACAAAAGGTCACCTGTCACTCAAAATAGCCTAAACGCACAATGTATCATTTATGAATTACCGCTGTCACATGGAAATGCATGTATCCAGACGAGCAGCAGAAAACGCGGGCCCTCTACTCGCAAGACATCTGCTCCAGTTTATTAAAGCCCTTCAAAGGTCCGTGTTTAGCATTCTCTATTAAATCTGCATGCTAAACAGCCCTCTCAAGCCCATGTGCTCAGAGAAAGGGAAGCCTGCTGCTGGCTCAGTCCAGGCCAGCTTGAACTTCCCCGTACCAGAGCGAGCCCTTGAGATGAGAATCTTCACCCTTTCACATGTCATACACAGGTTTTTATCTCTGTTAGAGTCCTGCGTGAAGGATCAATACATGGCCTGCTTGGAACAGATTGCACTGACCTGACACCTGGCTATCACAGCAGCTATCTTAAATGGGTAACACACTGCTGCCTCACTTCCCTGGACGGAGTGCATGAATGTCCTCCACCAAAAGGAACAGTGGTGTGACTGGAGTCTCGTCTGTTGGTTGGTGACTAGCTGGTTTGATCAAAATGTTACTGTGTCATCATTTAATCTATTTCATTCTAAACCTGTATGACTTTCTAGGAAGATATAAGGAAGATATTTAGAAAAATATTTTTTTGCGCGTACAATGGAAGTAATAGTTACCGAAAATCTTTGGTTTATCTTCAAAATCCTTTCTCTTTTTTGTGCAGACATAAAAGGTGCTAAACGTTTAATTTTTGGGTGAGATATCCAGTCCAAGACAAAAATCTATATTAAAAAAAAAAGCTGGTGTATTTCAAATGTCAAGAATTATTTATTCATAAATATAATTCCTTTTCTACATTATACAACATGAACAAACCATGCCTTGTGATTAAAATAATCAAATATTTAAAGAGACAAACAGCTAAAGGGGTCTACAGTGTTCCTCTTTTAGAATTTCCTGTTTTATTTTGGCTTGCTGGTTGTGCCACATAAGTTTGAGACGACAACTGTTTTCAATTCTGAATAATAGTATTTTAACATCTGCTTCACTGACTATTTAAAAAAATTAATAATACACAAAAAACACAAAAAATAATAAAAATTTAAGTTATTTTGAAGATTTTTGGAGATTGAAGATTAGGAAGAAAAATGTTCCTAATAACAATACCTTTGAATAAAAACGGAAAAAAATAATAATTAAGAGCTATTTTGTACATCACTGTATGAATTACTTTTAATGATGTTTTTGTCTGAAGGATCTGAAAAAATTTGAAACAAAATTCCATTGAAACAAAAACCAGAAGAAGTTTTATTCAGTGTCTCAATTACATCAATTCAACATTAGATAAATCTATTTTAATAGGAAGACTGAAGGATTGAGCATACCAAAGGGATTGGAAGATGTTTGATGTTTGCTGCTCATCTAACTACACTGCAGTCCTCACAGTCCACATCACATCTGGTTTCTTTTTGCTTGTCTTAAAAAACATGTTCTACAGGGCCTTATCTAATATTGCTGCTCAGTCTAATGGCAGGCAGCCTGTGACATGAAAGCTCAACAGCTGCCAGGCTCTTTTCAAATGCGGTATTTCTTTTTCGATTTCTTCCTGGGCCCCATCAAACGTGTCTTTATCCGACTGCGACGCCAAAAGGAAAAGCCTGCGCTTGATTAAAGAATAATTTTATTATAATGAACACAGAGACAACCATAACAAACATCTAGAGACCGTCAGCGCGAGCGGGCCAAAGTTTCACATTGTGATGGACTTAATCTGTGCGTTTATTTCATGTTAAGAGTCCCATTTAAAATAAACACAGCTAATTGCATCGATTAGCCAAATCTCACTGCGGAACCGCATGTCAGGAGAGGATGATGTTTAGAAATTTTATAATAAATTGAATCCCGACCGATTCTCAGCGGACAGGTACAGGTGAATACAAGTCAAGATACATTTCAAAAACCAGACGACTTAACCACCGTCCTCTAGAGAGAGCAAGGCTATTATATTTATCTTCAATAGCCGTGGGAGGGAAAGGGGAGGTCAGTTTTCTGGCAGGCCGACATAGCCTTCAACTATAAAAATGACTGTGTAAAGAAATTAGACACTAGAAAAATATGTAATCAGCAATTTAGCAATAATGCCCATAAATAAATAATCAGCACCTCCATTAGCCTGACGTGTATTCGAGACACAGTGCGTGACGCGACTACCGGATCGCCCGAGCACTCGCAGACGGCCAGTCCATTAAAGAGAGCCATCCGTCCTCACGCACTTCCCGCCGCCACTTCAGCAGGAGTGTGTTATTCTGTGAGCCGAGGGGCGGCAGGCCCAGAGCGCTCATTTGTTGCACCACAAGACAGGTCGTAATTACACTCACCCAGTGCAAAGGCGATAGCGAGAGTCCCGAACCTGACACATTAACCCTATGAGGAGGTTAACCGTGATGGACATCAGAGAGCTAAAGGGAACTGCTGGGTTTTACATAATTAGAGTCGCAGGATCCCTCAGAAGCCCAAGAGATCAAAACTTTAAGCTGTCGAGTTCACACAACGTGCCGAGTACTTAGTGTTCAGAGAGCGAATTTATCTGGGATTTAGCACGGACCAAAAAAAAAAAAAAAAGAAAAAGAAAAAAGTTTTAATCTCAAGCCTTGAGGTGCCAGTGTAATAATTCATCACCTCGATCCAATAACAAAACATCTACTGTAGTGAGAGAGAAGACTCTCTAGATAAGGTGTTATATGTGCACCGGCATGTTTTTGTTTGTTTTGCCTTTATTGTTAAAATGTCAGTTTGACAGACTTCAAAATGGGGAGAGGAATGCGCTAGTGCTAAGAAAGATTAGGAGGGAAAACAAAGTAAACATCTTTCCGTGACTTTTTCAGACACAGAGACATTTTTCATGGTGCGACTCCACATGGGAGTGAGTGCATGAGGCAGATTATTTAGCACACAATTAAGAGCTGCTAAAATATGGCAACAGCTCGCCTCCTCGTGCTATCCTGGTATAATTAGATTTTCACCTGCTGTTGAGATACTGAAAAAAACCCGCTTGATTCGTTGGACAAGACAAAGAGGCACCTGACGCGCCGGCTCCGGATCCATCTCGCTCCTCAGCATGCCGGGAGTTTGCAAGGTAAATTGAAAATGCTGCTGAAAGCTCGCCTGGATGAGTTGCACAGTCTGCTTAACACATTTGTATAGGGACAGATGCTACTTTGGAACAATATTGCCATCAACATATTTTTGTTTAAAAAAAACAAGCAGATGAATGTAAACAGCTAATATGCAACCAACGTGGTTTTGACAAGTGTGGGATGTCTTTATACAGTTAAAGGAATAATTCGCTCAAAAATGACAATTCTGTCATCAATTACTCTACATCATGTTGTTCCAAAGGCATAAGACTTTCTTTCACATTCATTAAAACAAAAATAGTTATAATATTCTCTCTTTGGTCACACTTGATATTAGGTGGCCTTAACTACTACTGTATGTACTTACATTAAAAAATAAGTACAATGTATTAGTGCAATGTGTTGTATGTTATAGACAGGTTTGGTGGTATGGGTAGGTAAAAAGGTGGGTTAAGGTGTAATTATGTAATAACAGAAATTACACATGTCCCGTGTAATAACATAGGTGTTTTTAAAAATAAGTAAATATTTTTATCCAATAACAAAACATCTACAGTAGTGAGAGAGAAGACTTTCTAGATAAGGTATCTAGATAAGATACACAAGATGAGCAAAAGTGTACTGAGCGTGAGAAAATAAATACAGACGTTTCATTTTTTGGGAGAACTATGCCTTTAAATCAACAGTTGCTGTGATTTCATCTAGTCATTGTTTAACATTGTTTCAGCGAATTGCTCATAACTATTAGGGTTACAGCCAAAGAAGTTGAAGCAGCCAAGAGTAATAATCACAGAGCAGAAAAACTACTCTTAATTTACGGCACAATGCCAAGAGGAGGTAATATGTTATTGTCTACTGCAAATTTACGCCGTTGAATGCCGGGATGCCAGAAGACGTGGAATCGCGAGCCAAGAACACAGTCTGGCCTCGTCTTGCTTTAAGTGGATACATATTCTACACCAGTCTCAGTCTTTCTGAGGAACCGTCGGGCTTATTAATCCTCCACACGCTCTTCGGGCTTGTCAAATCCCATTCGAACGCCACAGGAAACAAATGTGTAAACACATCCAACGTAGTGTGAAGGCTGTCAAACTCGATGCCTGCCCTCACGTAGAGACGTAGGCTAAAAGTGAAATATAAGCCGCATTCGAAGGCGTTTTTTCGATTGCGACGTGCCACACACCGTAACCGGCTCTCGCGCCCTCAGAAACATAAGAGCGCATGCAAAAGTGGGCCATTAATGATTAATGGCTGTTTAAATAATCATCTGACGGCAACTGTGGAGAGAGTCCCTGATGAAAACATCAACAGCAGTGCCTCTTGTCAATGCCTAACGATGAGACTAAATGTGGGCAGGGTGTTTGATAGCAACATCAGTCATTCATAAAGGGAAAAGCAGGCCAGAGACGCAGCACCGAAACACAGGCAACGGTCAGTGGCGGACATAACCTTCTATTCTACCACGAAGGAACAGGGATAGTCACTATTTTCAGCCCAGTCCTCATGCTATTGTGTAAAATAACTCTAAAGGTCATAAATAAATCTGGGTCAAGCGCCTTAAATGGGAACAGCGGGGTTTGCGAAGTGAGCCGAGGTCCGCTGTGAGTTAGTGTGTGTTGATGGACCTCAAATCTCAGCCAGCCTGACATCTATTATGTAAACATTAGCAGCCGCCCAACGCGAGGGCCGGCTACTCACATGATGTGCGCTATAAACCAAAATCACATAGCGGGCAGGACACTTCCAAACACTGCGCCGAGGTCACATCAGGCGAATGTCATTTTTCTTAAACAAAGAAGAAAATGAGAAGCTCGTTGGAGCTACGTTTGACGCCAGAACAACTCATGATCTCGCTGCATTTTAAAGAGCATAAACAGATTACATGTTGATTTGATTATAGCCCGTCGCTCCTCCATTGATATTTTCTATTTACGGATTTTTGTATACATACACACAACCACCATAAACATGACACAGATCGGATCCACAGTTCAGAGCTGCAGACGTTGTGTGTACATACAGTCAATTGAGTAAATTGCCTTGCTTAAAAATAACTGTGAGGAATGAAAGAGCCAACTTGATGCCCCACACATTCGTGGTGGGTGGCACAACTCCACCGGCTTCTCTTCTCTCTCAACTACAAAGGTTTCATCAGGACACTCAGGCAATTATCCTTTCAAAGACAAGACAGATCGGCTCATAGAGCATGTAATTATGCAACAAGTCCTCTCCTGTCCTCCCAGCTTGGGCGTTTTGGAACGCAATGAAACGCCTGTAACGTTATCATAACATGCAATGCTACTTTTCAATTAGAAATCATTTGGAGCCAAACACTTGTCTAACACTGTAATATGGCATTTCATAAAATAATCTTTTCATAAATCTACCCGAATAAGGTCATTACCACGGCCCAGACTTAATCTGAAGATTTTTTGGTATTGATTTGTTTTTTTAGATCGAAGTCTGCAGAATGGATGGGAATGTGGTAATGCGTGTTAAACTAATGGTATTAGACGCTTATTGGCATCTGAAGGCATAATTAATAAGGCAAAATGTTTAATAAACTAACATGCGAGGGGTGGAGGATGTGGAGAACTCTAAATGATTGGCAGGGTAGTCAACACAGGGGATAACTGTGAATTTTATGATTTTATTATGGAAGTCTACTAAAGGCAACCACACTTTACCCTGGGGCTTTCAAACAGGGCCGCAGGGACCACCAAAGGGACGAGGGAGTGAGGAAAACCAAAAAAAATAAATAATATAAATGTGTAATAAAGGCTATCAAAATTAAATAGCATGACATAAATGTGATGAACACACCGTCAGTTATGTTTTCAGAGCAGAGCAAAACATCTGATATATCGAAAGAGATCAACTGTCTTGATCTCATCAGTAATAATCAAGCGGCAATAATGCAAAGGAAAAAAAGTCTTTTAAAAAGTTAAAAAAGTCTTTTAAAAAAACTTTTAAAAGTCAAGACTATTTCTGTAAACTTTTGTATACTCAAAGAGCACTTTTTAAAATAAGTAATAGTTTTAAAAGAGTAGCCTGTTTATATAATGATAAAAAAATACTTTTTTTTTTTGCACAAAATAAATTTTTAAAATTTAAAATTTATGATTTAAAATGTAGCCATGTGCAGTAATCCTGGATGAGAATGTGATATTCTCCTGGTTTCACAGACAAGGCTTAAACTAGTCCCAGACTAAAATGCACGTTTGAACTGCTTCTACTTAAAATATCTTGCTCTGAGATATCTTAAAATTTTGTAAAAGATGCATTCATATCTTAATTTAACTAAGGGCTAGTCCTGGTTTAAGCTAAGACGTGTTTGTAAAACTGGGCCATTGTGTTGATAAATAATAAACCAAGTGAAACCAAGATTCACACCCCTACTTTTAAGATGGCAGTACTGACACACAGATATCTCAAATATAATAGGTAGCACACAAATTCTGAATGCCTTTGGCAGAACTCAAACAAGCCATTTTAATCTAGATTAATTTCAAAAATCTATGCCCACTCCTAATAAAAATACAGTAAAAACAGTGATACTGTTTACATTTTAAAATATTTTTTTTTTCCTGTAATGCAAAGCTGAATTTATAAGAAATAAAATATTTGCTTGAAATGGAAATCTTTAACATTTTACTTTACAACTTAATTAATCCTTGCTGAATAAAAGTATTATATTGTTTTTAAAGGTAGCATAATTTACTATAGTGTTATGAATATATATATTATTAAATTAATCAATCAAAAATAATATTAATGGGGAAAAAAGGTATTTGCTTTAGAACATTTCGTTCCAATTCTGTAGAAATCTGCAAGGCGCAGATCCTGTGTAGGCCTGACTATCACATACAGGATTATATTTTAGCTTCTCATATTAAAAAAACCTTTGCTAAAAGACTAACAAAAGAAGCCGGCTGTATACGTTTATTAAATGATCCAATTGGATGATGTCACAGCGCTTCCTCTTTAAAAATATGATCGTTTTAACTTGCATTATGTAAATGTCACCCTCTATCCGTACAAGAAAATGAGAGTGTAATAACATATCCAACAGTACCGAGGATATTGGTGCTTTTTAAAAAGAGACGGTACATACTAATGTATTTGGCTCCTCTGAGCAGGCTCCTAATTACTCCTCTAAAAAATTCTCCTGAAAGTCAACAGAACATAATCGATGGAGAGGATTATATTAGCAAGGCCTTGGACCTTAGCCAATAAGAAAGGCATGCTGCTCCCTGTCTCATCAGCCGCCAATGATTGAGCGAGCTAATGGAAAGACACACAGCTAAAGTGACACATTTGTGCAATGGGGGAAAAAAAAAGGATCAGTCATTGATCTGCCAAGGCCATGGTAATTAGAGTGGTGGCCAAGGCGAGAGACTGTTTGCCCTTAGAAACAGCAGACAAGCAGCTCTGGTATACATCACCCTTGAGACCAGACACTGAAGGGAGGGAGAAAGAGAGAGAGAGAACACTTGTGTCAGATAGCAAATCAGCCCTCGCCACCTTCCAGCGCAGCATCACAAGAGGAAGCTGAAGAAAAAGGGGAGCTGGGGAGGTCACTGGAAAACAAATGTTTAATACAGTCTTTCTGTGATATCAATTATTCATCACGCAAGGTTAAGCTACCAGGGTCAGAATGGTTTTTAATGTACACACGTGTGAAGTTAAATGCAAACATTAGCTAACATAATTACATAACTGCATTTTATATTTATAAAGAAGATGTGTAAGGAAACATGAACAGTCAAGATGGCCTTAAAAACTGAAAGGATTAAGGACTAATCTAATTCTAACAGGGTTTATTTGACATTATACAACACTTTCCGGTTCTCAAATCTGATCAAATTCTCACAGCCAGTGTCATGGCGGACGCCCCAATTCCTCTATAGCTTTAAAAATATTACTGTTTGTAGTTTTAAAATGTACTCGTTTAGACTTCACTTATGCTGTGTGCTAGTAAAGATAAAGTCTGCTTATAATAAGCTTTAATTGCTCATTATGCAAAAACAGAATGCAATGAGCGACCAATCAGAATCAAGTATTCCAGAGAGATGAATATTGCTCAGACAATCATCAAGAATTTTCTACATCTATGTTACGTCTATGTAACTTCATATAAGGCTAGTTTACTGCTTGCGTCCCGAATCAGGACTGTGCTTCTAATAAAAATGTTTGTTTCCTACTTTTAAAAATCATATAAATTTCCTTTCATGAGGCTCATAATGATTTAAGTCCCCTGTTGGAATATCTGAAGGCAACCAAGGCCAGTGTTTATTCCCTACAATCAGAGAGCATTAGAACGGAAAATATTTTACACAGGAGAAAAACAAACATCTTGGTGGAGATCCAGGCTTTAAAGACCTAGATTCTTTAGAGTTTATACACTTACCCTTACTGAACACTAACAATTATTCTTCTAGTTTAACTGTGGCATTTGTAATTATGAAACTAGCTAAACCACATAATGCCCTGATTGTCCCCTCATGCAAATACCATTTCTACAAAACAAAACTTGTTACGAATAATAAGGGTAGCCAAAACAAATTTAGAAACTATAATAACTCCCAAAGCTATAATAAAAATGAAGTGCATTTTCTCATTACCATAAGATATTTAGTATGAATCTGCAATATATATATATCTCACAGTTACTGCAATTGCAGCAAAGTTTTCTACTTTTTAGGCATCTGTTAAGACTTCCTCCACAGCTCTTTATCACATTCAAAAAGGCCGCACAGGTTTATGGCCAAACATACAATGACAGAAATATTTCCCATGTTGTTGAGAAGCTCATTTAGCATACAAACGAACAATGAAAAATGAAGGGAAAAATTTGATATGATTAAATCTGCTCATTTTGCTTGAGCGGACAGAAAAACTTATAAATGCGTAAAAACCCTGTGCTCAAGGGCCTCTTAGATGCCAGGAAACAGCTTGCAGTTGTAGCATATAGGCGTGCGATATGATGGAAGCTGGTATAAGAAGCCCTTCTGCATGACTTTAAGGCTTGATGCCACAACGCCACATGGACTGATAAATATGCTGTCTGTTTTAGGCTCTGCTTGTTTAGTTGGGGGGAGTTTAGGCTGGAAGAAGCTCATCCGTACTGCACATTACACAGAGAGAGAGAGAGAGAGAGAGAGAGAGAGAGAAGGGACCTATGGAGTCATTCTGTCTGTAATTGCATGGCTAAATGCTCCCCTCGCTTCCTGCCCTCCCCCTCGGCGGCATCTCCCTGCCCGCACCAAGAAACTGCAATTGGCATAAGCCACTTAAGGCAATCTGTGCTGAGCGAACTACAAAACCCTGAGAGGGCTTAAATTTACTGAAGCCTTGAGAGACGTGAAGGAGGGAGAGGAAAAAAAAAACCGGTGGTGCTCCTTATTTAGCAACTGACAATCCAATTCTACAGCTGGGAAATTTAACTTCCATCTATTGCATTTTAATCCCTTGGAAACATATCACAAAACGTAATGAAACAATTTATTGATTTCTACATTTGAATCAGTGAATGGGTGTTCAAATGACTGCGCTGGGAATAATATCTTCTGAATTAGACTTGATGCATTTCTCTCATGCTTCAAACCTACTAGAATCGTTATCAGTAATTAATTAAATAATCATAATAAACACCAATCATTCAAGCAGTTACCTTTTTAATCTCCTCCCCTCCCCTCAGTAAAATTGTACTAAAAACATTACACTATATTTAACAGTAAAAGTAACCTAAGTGGACAACACGCATATTATTTTTTTATAAATTTAGATAATTTTGTGATATTGTGTATTTTATA
Organism: Enteromius unitaeniatus; assembly: GCA_032359435.1. NCBI lineage: Eukaryota > Metazoa > Chordata > Actinopteri > Cypriniformes > Cyprinidae > Enteromius > Enteromius unitaeniatus. Next base: position 11,353,120 of record JAUMHI010000054.1, read on the forward strand.
TATATACACACACACACATATATATATACATACATATACACACATACATGTGTATGTACACATACATCTCAGCAGTGCCACAGGCTGATTGCCTCCATGCCACGCCACATTGAAGCAGTCATTTCTGCAAAAGGATTCCCGACC
>JAUMHI010000054.1:11353363-11396192 GCA_032359435.1 Enteromius unitaeniatus
TTGAAACTACTTCAGTTGTGTGTAATGAATCTAAAATATATGAAAGTCTAATGTTTATCAGTACATTACAGAAAATATTGAACTTTATCACAATATGCTAATTTTTTGAAAAGGACCTGTATATATATATCTCTCTCTCTCTCTCTCTCTCTATATATATATATATATACACACACACACATACATATATATACACACCTACATACATACACATATATATACACCTATATACACACACATATATATACATATTTATACAAATATAAACATATATATATTACACACACACACACACGTATATATGTATAAGTATAATATTAAACATTAAAAAAACTAATTAAATATAAATACATTTTATTTTTCGAGTATAACATTAATATTACTAATTATATTAAACTAAACAGTAGGAGTGGGATACACACAAAATACATTTTTTACATTTTATATATATTATATTACCATATAATTTATTTTATTTATTAAGCTATAATTCTACGAACAACACTCTTAAAAGATGGTAATTTTGAAGGCAGAGCACATCATTTAATGTAGGATTATGAGATCAAACCTTTTAGTTGAAATAATTGATAAATCATTTACAATACACCCGAAGTGCATTAATAAAGTAAACATTGTCAATTTGATTTCATGTTGACTTAAATGTCTTGCAATCAGGATGTGATCTGATTTAACTAATTTCTGCCCACTTTAATGTATGATTACTGAAAACATAATAGAGCGGCTGCCGACAGCCACACAGAGACATTGTCTTCATAATCATAATCAATAAAAGTGAGGCAGATAGAGAGCACCCCTAAGGACTGGTTACCGGACACAGGATTGATTATTGCTGAGGAAGTCAGGTGTACGCTGACAGGAAGCATGTCTTAATGAAGGTAAAACTCTCTGCCACTGTGTGCATTATTTAGTCCTGTAATAAAGCACTCAATGAAACTTCAAAGCAACCAATTCATTTTTAGCTTCGCTGGGAGACCAAGGGGAGAGAGTGATCACGGGGCTCACTGAGAGAGACAGATGGATGGAAGGAGGGAGGGAGGGAGGTTAGGACAGAGAGAAATAAGGACGAACAGCAGAGGAAAGTGAGATGGAATCTAAGGAAAAACGGGGGTAAAAGAGGACAGGCTGAAGTCAAAATCAGGTACATGCTGAGATGTAAATGAAAGATGAAAAGCAGGAAAGCGCAAAAAAATTTGGAAAAAATACAGAAGACGGAAACTTACAGGGATAGTTCACTCAAAATTCTGCCATCATTTATTCACTCATGCCATTCTAAAACTTTTTTCATGTGGAAAGGGATTTTTAAAGAATATCACAGCCAATTTTTCCCATATAATAAAAGTGAACAGTGAAAGGCTTCAAAATGACAAAAAGCACAAAAATATCTAGATGCCTATATAATATAATTATCAGACCTACATTTAAAGATGAACCTTATTGAAAATCTTGACATATGCAGTACATATCTGCAATTTACATTAGAAATTAATAGTCTTATTGAGCAAGTAAGCATTATTTTATTACATAGTTTTTTTTAAGTGGCAAAAGATTAATCTTATTAAATATGTATATTTGGATGCATGCTGAGGTGTGAATATATATATATATATATATATATATATATATATAATAAATATAAATATATACATACATATATTTAATATGTAAATCTAGTTAATATGTTTAACCAAAAATATTCATTCTGTGTGTTCCACTAGAAAGAAAGAATGTGTTAAGGCTGACAAAACAACTTGGAAGAATATACTGATTACATTTTTCATTCTTGGACTTATCCCTTTAAGATCGAGATGTCCAAGAGTCTGTTTTGTAACTATGACAGCCTCCCATCTGAATAAGAGTCACCCAGAGAATATTAGAAATGTCTTTATGATAAAGAGGACACTTAGTGCCACAGCTCTGACAGAGCCACCGGACTCTGTGCGTTAAACTGCAGTCTTCAGCCAGCTGTCTGCAGGAGCGAGAATTAAAAAAAAAAAAATCCTGTCTGGAAAAAAAAGTCTCGTCCTCTTCTGGCCCAGTAATGACTTTCAATGGGAATAAGAACACTTAAAAGAGGAATATTTCCTCTTGATTTTAACGCGCAGTCATACTGAAGCAGGCGGTGAGTTTTCTGGAGTGATAAGGGCTTAGCCAATGTAATCCTCACAGGCACTTGGCCTTATCTCTCCTGCGAGGAAAAGGGAAACTTTCTGCCTTTTTCAAAAGGCAACAGTGGTCCAACGAGAGGCTTCAACTGTATGGTTTTCTTCCTGCAGCTTGACAGAAAGACTTACAATAAAATCCACCCTCACAATGTCCAAATGCACTCGGAAAAATGACAAAAAAACATCCTATGGTAAACAAAAAATTGCAAACACATTGCATTGAAACATTGAATATGAAATGGTGCATGTTACATCTCCATTACTGTTTCACAGGGACAATGATGGCAGTGTTACACCAGTGCACAAGAAACTTGACAGCGTGTTGATAAGGATCGATCAATCACCACCAATTCATCACGTCTGCTCGAGAAACTGTGAGGAACGGAGCGGCCGACAAGTCCTCTGAGTTGACAGACGGCTCCTTGACAATCCTTTATGTGGGGCAGCGGCTTCGCTCGGCTGACCTTTGGCATTAAATATTGAAACAAGTGCAGTGAACAAGGGAGGATATGGCTTACAGCTACACCCTTCAAAGTGACGCCCCTACATGAGAAACCGAGAGGAGAGCGAATCGTCTGTCAACAGTCACATCAGAAGGGCCTGTTACATGTCGAGCGTCACTCCTCGACAAGCGCGTGTCACTCTGCCCTCACGGCACAAACATCTGTGTTCTCAATTCCATTGTGCCAATAACAGGGAAATACGTTGCATAATGCCATCGCGCTACCCAAATAATGTGCAAATCATATTTGTTCAAGACTCCCCGTCAATGGCAAAAAAGATCACATGGATCTGCTCTCCAACATAGACAGAGAAAAAGGAGAAGAGGAAAAGAGACACAGAGGAGAAATAAGTGAAATGTCACAAACATGTAATGCGCTGTATGCTTTTAGAAATGATAAACCATCTTGGTGGCACTGTATTTTAAGGTCTTATTTGCATGCATGTTACTAGAATATTAGACAGTAGTAATTAAGCACATATTAATGCCTTATTCTACATCCCTAATCCTAACCAACACCTGAACCTCACAACTACCTTTCTAACTATTAATAAGCGTAGTAAATGAGTTTTCCCTATTCTACCTTTTTTTTAACCTTTATTTTGTATTCAGTATCTGGTGCACTTTACCCTTCACTTTTAAATTTGTGATGTTAAAATTTCACAACAAAAGATAAGAAGCATCAGAGGTTTAAGTACAGAACAAACACATTCTCAATAAAAGGATACTCAGGATGTATCTTCAATTTTTTTTTTAAATATTTTATCATTCAAAGGTTTGGGGGCAGTAAGATATAAAAATAAATGTAGTTTTTCTGAACTTTTCTTTCATCAAATAATGCTGAAAAAATAAACAATAAAATAATAATAATAATAATAATATACTGTGTATATATACACACACAGTCTTAGGGCACTAGTATTTTCACCAACAAATGGTTTTAAGTGGGTTATTTCTATCTTTTGTGGTAGCGTGTCAGTTGGAAAAATCAGTTTACATTTCCAAACATTATTTTTGTCATTAATTGTAATAATGCAGTGAGATTATTGTCTGCACAAGGAGCCTGACAACAGCCACAGAGATCTGATCATCATCCAGTCTGTCTGGAATGACATGAAGTAAAAGAACAAACTGAGACAGACTCGATCCAGAAGAATTGCGGCAACATCTCCAAAATGCTTAAAAAAAAAAAAAACCTACCAACAATAATCTCACTGCATTATTACAATGAATTACAAAAATAATGTTTGGAAATGTAAACTGATATTTTCAACTGACACGCTACCACAAAATAACCCACTTACCACATTTATGAAAATACTAGTGGCCTAAGACTTTTAGTACTGCATTTACACATCTTACAATTTTTACAAAAATATTGGCAGCATATTAGTTTTTTTGAGTGATTTCTGAATGATCGTGTGACCCTGAAGACTGGAGTAATGGCTCTTGAAAATTCAGCTTTACCATTATAGAAATACATAACATTTGAAAAATATTAAAATAGAAAAACTCTATAATGCTCTAATTGCTCTATAATGGTTTAAAGCTGTAAATTGGTCCATTTAAGGAGATCATAACTGACCAAACAGCCACTGCAGACATATATAGATTTAAAATGTTTTAATCAATCCAAAAAATTAAAATCAAAGCAAGAGTTTTTTACCAAAAGAACATGTTGAAGCATGATACTCATTTTTATTTATGTAATATTTATTTCGGAACAGCATTAAAAACAACACAAATCTCTGAACTACAAGTTTTAAGCCATTTCATTAAACCAGACAGTTTGAACTGATTCATAGAAATCTGGCGAACTACCTCTAACACTGTTTTTGCCACTGAAATTCAAATCAAAGATGCTATTTAAATGTCTTAACACTCTCTTAATACAAGACTAGTCTAATGACGTGCTGTTTAGACAACTTAATGGCCAAATAAAAAGCTCATTAAATTCTGCGGTTTTCACAATGTTGCATAAATTTAACATTGCCAACAAAATCAGAGGAAATATATTGTGATATTCAAAAAATCTAATCAAATAGCACTGTGAAAATGTGAAATAAATAACAGCTGATCAAGTCACGTCATTAACATTAAATACACCAATGTGCAGAAAACGAATTTCTTTAATGAGAAAATCTCCATGCATAATAATTCCATGTTGCACACTCTATGAAACATTTCACAAGACACTGGATCATAATATCATAGTGCTAGTATTATTTCACACCAAACAAAGGTGATTTGTGAAACACACACCGATCCCCTCATGAATAGAGTCTCTCCGTAAAGTCCCTCAACAGCTTGAATTGTAGTTTGTTTGTATACACTGATCCTCATGGTAATGTCCCCGCAGATTAAAGATCTGAAAACACGTCTCCCTTGGGTCTAGTTCATATTACTCTCCGGCAGCTACATTTCTTGTCAAAATTGTGTCAGTGCTTCTGGTGTACACACAAACAAATGATACCACCTGTGCTGCTTATAGGAAACCGATCTCAGAGCAAAATTCTTTTTAAAAGGTCTCTGGCAGACAGGGAGAGCTAGTGAAAACAGGGCTTCTCTCTCTCCGTCACATTATCTCCCTCTCTCAACAGTGAAGGGTTCATCAAAGACGTGTCATACTGATTTCAGAGCCACTGATCAGCGTGCGATTCCTTCCTCTAATCTAATTGTGCCACAAAATGGAAATCATCAGAGCCAATTTAACAGCCCCGACTCGTAGTACAAGCACATACATCCGCTTCCCCCTTCATTCATCTGCACAAGTACATCTGCCTGGTTTAGACTCCTCCACTCAAAGGGTTACTAATTGGAGCCTGAATCCCATGATGGCTATGCTTTTTACCAAGAAAAAGAGAGGGAGGGCAAGAGAGGGACAAATTGGTGGGGATGAGACGCACATGAAAAACCCTTCCTGTTTTTCTTAAATGAAGGCCTCAGCTTGCCCTTGTAGGAGTAGCATGCATCTGTCCAGTGTGAGACATGAGTGGGGATCCTCGTCACTGCTTGTGATAGTGGACCCTAACTCATATGAAACGCAACAAGCATTGACACTCACAGCAAAGCAACAGGTGAGTCATTCCCACAAAACTCTGTTAATCACATCGTGACTTTTCAGTCACAGGAAAAGTGTCAAATAGTCAAGAAATGCCATATAAAATAGCATTATTTAACAGCCAAAAAACACCTTCAATTATATAAACATTTAAATCATAATCTCTATCTAGTCTACTGTTTTTGTAATATTGCTGTATTTTTATTTAAAGTGTGAGATCAATTGCCTTCATACGGTTTATTTAATTTAAAATTTAATTAAATTTGTAATTATTAAAAAAAGGCTTTTTGAATGTAATTTAATTTAAATACTTTTTAAATGTAGTTAAATTAAATAAATGATAAATAAAATAAATATTTAGAAAGAAAATGCTTTTTACTTTATTTCTTAAAACTGATATTACTGATGTAAAAAACAACTGAAATAAAAAAAAATTATAAAAATAATAAAAAATAAATGGACAAAAATACTTCCAAGGTCGAAGTGCATAGTGATCTAGTTTTCGAATCAATCAAGTAATAACATATCTATAAAATAATAAAAATATTAATAAAAGTAATATATATTATATATATATATATATTATTTTTTTTTTTAATGATCAATTTAATAAGAATATATGCTGATTAGAGATGCACATTTTTTTAATATATATTATACATTTCTTAAAATATTGCACTGTCGACATTTAATGATGAAAACTACATTGAATCCAAAACAACATATTATACAAAATGAAAAAAAAAAAAAAATTATTTGAGAACGACCCTGGCGTTTAGAAACCATATTGACAGAGTGTACACTAATGTTTGACCTTCGTGAGTGAAACTTCTTGTAACTCGAACAAGCATCGTTTTCAGCAGGCAAACACGGTAAGCTGTTAGTTGACCACATCCTGGCTGACAGTGTGCAAAGTCGTGTAGGTTTAGCTGCGAGCAGGACAGCGCAGGGCTGGGCGGTGTTTATTACTGTGCTAACATGGTTTGTGGTTTCAAAACAAGCAAAATAATGTGTTAGAAGCAGCATGCAGTTGCCACGGTATTATTAGGCCTCTGCAATGCAGAGCGCGTGCATGTTACATTAAGGTTAGCGTGAGATCAAGAGGGGTTTAATAAGCTGTAGCATCTGTGATTTGCCATGAAATTGAATACATTTATAAAAGGTAATGCTGAAGTAGAAATTGCAGCTGATTAATTGGAACGCTGTGATATGTGAATACAAATGGAATCAAAAGTAATTTCCTGCGTTATTTATCAAGTCAATAATGTCAGGCGCGCAGTCGGCTCATTAACCGAGTATGACATGATGGGGAGGAAAGAAAACTCCCTCGTTCCACTCCACCATGAATCCAAACAAACAGGCCATTTATTACGGGGGCAGAAATTGATTGTTTTTCAAGAGAAGCTCACTGCATCAATCCAGTAGTGATATTTTCCGAGGGAGAGAAAGGAGCTGTCTCCCGCCGCTATTCCCCAGCGCTCTGTGTCGCGGCTAAGCTGCTTAATCATGATAACCCACAGTAAATGTTTTTGCTTTTCCAGACACATTATCTACTTTACAGATGAGAAATCTGGTTTCATGGATTAAGAGCGATGCCATAACAGGAAATACTTGTGGGGTTAACCTTGCCTGATGGCTTCAAAGCCAGCCTGTTAATTCAAACTACTTCCTGAGCCCAAAAGATAAGACCCACACAGAAGAGAAGACAGGACTGCTGAATGTGTGTGTGTGTGTGTAGGAAAAATGGTTGGTGGGGGTGGGGTTGTTTTTAAGTGATTATGGGTGAAAAACTATTACTTTCTTGACTTTTTTATTTGGCGGCTTTCAAAAATTAATAAAAAAAATTTACTTTTCAAAAAATAATAAGTAGTATTTAAAGACAAAACAATGCATCTCTAACCATCTAGCGCTGAAAGAGGTAAATTATTAACAGATCATTCAAATAAGTCACATGTCTGAAAGAGATCATATCTACGTTTCGGAATGTATTTGTGGTTCAAAAGGTTCAGTCAGTAAATGTTACAAATGATTTCTCCTTTACAAATGCTGTTCTTTTGAATATTTCATATTTCCAAGTCCTGAAAAACGTTTTTACAAAAATATGAAGCAGTTATCAACAGCTGAACTGAATGGTATAATGGTTTTCAACACATCTGCATATTAGAATGAGTTCTGAAAGATCATGTGACACTGAAGCCTGGAGTAATGATACTGAAAACTTGGCTTTGCAATCACAGGAATAAACTGTATGTAAAATATGCTAACATAAATTGCTATAATATTTCACAATATTTTAACACTGTTAATGTATTTTTTTAATCAAATAAAGGCAGCTTTGGTGAGCATAAAACACTTTTAAACACATAAAATACATAATTTCAACCCCAGCATTTCTCATGGTAGTGTTTATTATGTGCGCTACACTTCATTTAAAAGCTCGCCATTTGTGACATTTCAGAAATCCGTTGCATCACACTGTAATTTCGTATAAAATGCCTTGTTAAAAGCGCTGCTAATTAACTCAAGCTGATCAGAGAATTCTACCCCATTTTAAGCTCTTTTATTGACAACACGTGTTTTTCGCCTTGAATCAGATCCATTTCAAACGTACAGTGTTATTAAAAAAAAAAAAATTTAAAAAGGGAAAGGAAAAAGAAGAAAAGACTTCTTTCTGAGAAAGATCCCAGGGCAGAAATGCCCCCGCATCACATCCTGATGTGCGTATACCCACCAGCTGCGCTGCTTCAAACTCATATTGAAGCGTATCGCGGAGCCCGCAGCCTTGATCCAGCTCTGTTCTCATTAATGGAGCTGTTTGAATATTCATGCAGCGGAGCGCTGGAAACTCCAGAGCCAGCCACAGCACCCAAAACTGTAGGGAATTCAGCACTTACCATTAACAGGCCTAATAAAAGCACCACGCCTCCGCGATTGTTATGGGTAATTCTAAGCGCTCATTAGTATTTCTGTGTGAAAAGTAAGAAAGTGCTAATTTATTAATAAAATTCAATTTCTATACAATAATGTGTATAGTCACAGAATTAAACACATATGAATACAGTGGGGAAAAATATGCTTAACTAAGAGAAAATGCAAAGATTTAGATCAACAGCAGCCCCTGCTCTCATGAATGATGATTTGTTGAATGCCATAATGGCACAGGGCTGACAGCTGAGATACTGATAGAGTCAAGACGCTGAATCTTGTTCTTGCGTATTTACTAATTCACCCACTTCCTCTTTTCATCCCATTTTCGCTCTTCCTGTTGGGTGACTCACATCTTCCAGCAAACCACAGATGATGAGCCCATCACAGAGCCCTCCACGACGTCACCTCGTTATGTCACAGGCTAATAGCTCTTTTAATAGTTTCTTGTCAGTGGCTCCATAAATAGGCACAAGACAGTCTAAGATGCAAAGAGGTCCTGCTCTAGGGTGAATAATGATGAAATTGCTATAAGAATATATGGGAGTTTCATAAACTATGGACATTTTGACCTTTAAGAAATAAAGAACACACTTATTCTCTCTTTAGTTTCATTTTTCTACCAAAAAAAAAAAAAACTTCTGTCATTGCTGTACTGTAAATTCCCACAACATCTTATATAATGTAGCATTTAGTGGGGGAAATATAATTGTAAACATTTTTGGAATAAATATCTACATACTGTAGCTACAATTAGCAGACAGTTAAACTAGAAATTCACAGATGATATTTACCTTTATTACTCAAGGTATTTACTGCCTACTACAGCAAATCTCATACTTTGTAGAAAAGTAAACCCATTTTTGAAAAGAAACATTTTGAACAATTGTTCAGTATTATTTTTATCATTAAAATGACAAAGTGTGAAAATATTGAATAATGCTAATGTAAGGTACAACAATTTCCACTGTACCAGACATTTTTCAAATGAATATATACAATTTTGTATTTAATAAACTCCATTTGTATGTTGGATTTTCATGGTGTAAGATTGAAAGTCAAAAAACAAAAATAGATGATGAAGGTAAAACATTTAATAAAACAGTTTTAAATGTCACCTTCGTTTAAAAAAAAAAAAGAAAAATGATTATTTTAAACAAACCTATAGGACACTAAAGTGACCAAAGTTGAAGAAAGATTGAATCCTCAGGTTTTTGTTTTAAATCTTTAACTTACAGAAAAGATCATATGAAGGTAAAAGGACCCTTATATGTATTTGATACTCACTGCTCTTCTCCGACATATCTCACATGTCCTAAACATGTCCACAGCATCCAGCCAGGAGGCTTAAGGCGGCTGTTATGGATGGAGCATGTCTTGTTTATAGAAGGGAGGGTGTGTGTGGGAGTACAGCTGCATTGCTGCTGCCTCTTTCAGCCGGTGCCCTGGAGGCTGTATGATGGGCCTCAGCCAGGTGTGCCAGGTTACGGCCAAAAAAACAGCTTGAATTGAAAACAATATACAAATAAATCAGAAACCGCTTGTTAACATCATAGTCCAGAGGAAAGCAAACGGAAAAAAAATTATAACTCAGGGCTAAGACATTTCATGTTTCACCAAGCATGCTTCCAAACATGTCTTACAAAAACATTTTATAGCAAAAGGAAAAAAAAAAAATGTATAAAGCCAAACACAACAAAAGGTAAAAAGGATATTCAGGTGTTCGGTATACATGCCAACCACGCTCACCCACACCAGTTCACTTCACACCAGCGCTGACTCTTAGAAAGTGAAAAAAGGAGGGGGAAAAAAAGCTCTGGTGTACAAGAAAGAAAAATAACCTACAACCTCTTTTGCTTTTTGGAAAAAACTCAATGCTTAAGCTAGATGCAAGTGGGTCCTCATTGGGGCTGTAGATAAACACGGAAGAAGGGATTTGGTAAACGCACACATCATTCCCCATCAACAATTGCAGGTGATGTAAAACGAGCAATCGCTCAGAGAGAAGTGCGAATCCCTCCTTCCCCAAACCCCCATTCTTGACATCTGCTCCATGCCCAAACATCTGCACAGTGTTACTCGAACTCCTCACACACACATAGCTGAGATCCGCCAACCCAACCGCCGCCGCTAATAAACGACGAGGTGAATTGTGGCTTTGAAGGAAACTTCATCTCTTCTCTTTGGGGCCCCAAATGCACTCATAAATCTTCGGAAAAGACAGTATTAAGCATACCACAGACTGTGCCTTTAGCCGTACAAACACGGGTGAAGAGAAGTTCAGGCCGATACTTTCAGGTAGCCCTACGTTGGGGCGCCAAGTCTCCAGAGAAAAAAAAAGATTCTAAACAAACTCCAAAACAGGTCAATAGAACGAGATTTACTCAATGTCATTTAGTGCTTGAATCATTCACCATATTTCCAAAGGCCTGCCTCATTCAGCTAGATCTCAGCATGTACTTGATACAGTATTTAACACTCTGTGATATTTTATTGATCCTGTCATATCGGAGAACTCATCCCCTTCTCATACTCAGATCTGTGTAGTAATGTGCGGGTCTCAATGCTCAACGCATTAAAAAACAATCAGCTGCAACTCGGGTGTCTCCGCACTTCATCTACTCGTGGCAATTTCACGGCCGTGGCACATGAATGTTTCAGCTGGAGTGTCTGGTAGAGCAGCGATGCTGTGGCTGAGGTGGCGTGAAGGAGGGGTTTCTCGAAGCCGGATAACTAACCCTTAACAAGAGGCCTGGAGACCTCCAGCGGTATCCACTTATCATCTCTAAATATTAGCCTGACCTCTCAGCCGGTCGCTTCCTCCCTCGGGGCAGGCAGGAAGAGGGGTTTCCATTGGCCTAGAGAGCACTCCGTCGGATCAAACGTTCATTTAACACACGACTCCACGAGGCTTTGATCGTTTTGAGTCCTATTCAGCGACAGGAAAGGATTGTGTTTGAAGGAGGTTTATGGCAATGAACGTGAGAGTGTGTGTACACTTTAGAGGCATCGACTGTGCTCGAGTGCCGTTCCTCTGAGTGTGTGCATTTACTGAAACTTTTGGAGAGCACTCGGTTTGCTGAAAATGTCCTCGCAAATGTGCTGAAACCTGCTGGTCTCATCTGTTAAAAATATTAATGTAAGGGTCAATTATGGTGCTCATTTAAAAGAAAAAAAAAGTTATAACTGGCTTAATTGAAGCACAATGAAAGAATAATAATTTGCAAAAATGTTTTGTGTTTGGATCGCTCAAAAAACACATTTCGACATCGGGTCAGGAAAACTTTGTTTTATTGTTTTAATGTTTTGAAATAAGCCTGCAGTTATTTGATCAAAAATACAGTAAAATCTCACAGTAATACTGGTAAACGCAATTCATCTTAATAATTAACTTATTTTTTTTACTATTTTAATATATCTAATACATTAATAATATATATGGTACTGGTATTATTATATTTTTATATATATATATATATATATATACTTTTTTTTAACTAATGTTAACAAACATTAAAAAATACTGTTATAAATGTATTGTTCATTGTTTGTTCATGTTAGTTATTTTAACATTGTAAAGTGTTACCTAACTTTCTTATGCTCATCAAGACTGCATTTGTTTAAAAATGCAAGTTTGTAAAATATGATTATGATATCAACGCTGAAAACAGTTGTGCTACTTAATATTTTTTGGGATTTGTGATACTTTTTCTTCATGATTTGCAAGAAATTTCATAAATAAAAATTAAGCGACAATGTTTATGTGACACTAAATTATTGAAGTAAATGTGTAATGGAGTAAAAAAAACGTCAAATTCAGCACTGCATCACAGAAATAAATTATTATTAATATGTCTAAATAGAAAACCAGTATTACTAATTGAAATAATATTTCTCAATATTACTGTTTTTCTGTATTTTTGATTAAATAAATGCAGCCTTAATGAACAGCAGAGAAAAAAAAACATTGGCAGTGCATATTACATATTTTTTTTAAATGTATGTATTTCTATTGTGGTAATGCTGAATAATAATATGAATTTCTAAAAGCATAAAACCCTTTTTTTTTTTACATTGGTAGTGTACAGAGCCACACTGACACAGATGTATCCAGTGAAGAAATGTGAATGAAATCCAATCACAAGTCGTCAAATGAGATGCCAAAACGTCACGTTATAACACACAACCCCATGTGCGCTCACGTCAGCTAATGATGCTTCAATTATACTGCAAACATGTCTCTGCCGGGTAAACAGCCTCCTATCCCCAACCAGCACAAATGCCTTCCTGATTCACAGCAAATTAGACACATGGCAAATAATACCTAACTGGCTGCTGTTGTGTTTGCACTACGCATGCATAAATGAATTGGTAAAAGGGGGGAGCGAGGCTAATGGTTAAGATGCAACGTGCGTATAATTGTACAATTAGGCTCTTATCATCATGTAGGACCTCACCATTACTGACTGCTATTAGCGAAAAATAATAAAATGGTAAACAGATTATAAGTGCAACATTATTACTAGGTGAAATTGATAGATTCATTTAGCAAGGGTTTATGATTAACTTGGTCTCTCCCTCGATACAGCAGTCTGGGCCACAAAATGCTTCCTCTGTGTTGTCTCATATTTGATGAAGTTTGCATCATTGATTTGGTTATTTTCCCATTTATTACTGTGAAGCTGCTTTGAAGCAGTCTGTATTGTATAAAGCCCTATACAAATAAAGGTGGCTTGACTTGACAGGATATCAGAAACGTATCATGCTCCCACAGGCATGAGATTCACAGACCACAGTAAAGCTATACAAGCCATTTACTGACAGCATGACTCACGCATACAGTATGGCAGATCTCTTTAAGTGTGTCCACGTCCAGCAACATGGAGACAGAGGCGTGGCAGCCACCTTCAATCAAACAAATACAAATCAACATGAAGTGCATTCACAAATCTCCTTAAGGTTTACAAAGAGTGAATATAGCTATGTAAAACGATAAAACATAATATTATATGAAGAAAATCTGAGCATTTTTTGTTTTTTTTACACATGCCTGTTTATATTCACTTCAGACACACTTACATATTGTATTATATTATTACATCCTATTGCATCATATTATATTATACATTAGGTTGATGAATTAGATTTTCCAACAAGAAATAGAGGAAAAAAACTAAAATTTACCTGGAATGTTTTATAATTACTTGAAGTGATTATGTTTACTTTATTATAAATAATAAAAATACAATTATACAATTATACAATATTAAATGTAAACAAACAAAAAAAAATCTGATGCATTCTAAACATTGGTTCAGTCATATATCATTTGTACGACTATTTATTTATTTGTTTGATGAATAAATAATAGGTTTTCCAACAAGAAAATGGAAGGTTTTAGGATGTTTGGAGATAAAGTAGGCTCACAAAATAGCACATTGTCATACTCGGTTGATAATATTTACATTTGATTTAATTCTATATTTATTACATTTAAATGAATGAAAATTCTTTTTAAATGATTTAGGTAAAAACAAAAACACAGGCAGCTATAAAAATGTAAATATTAATAAATAAAGAAAAATATATTTTTTATTATAGTACTACATATAAGTATATTACATGCATATTTTTTTTGTTACCGTTTTATATTAATATTAAACTTCAATAAAATAAGAACATTTATGTACATAACTATTCTTCAGTATCTCTACTTACACGCAACCAGCTTGGAGAATGAATATAATATCATGTAAAAAGACTTAAAGAGTACGTGTAAGTTTACATTTTATTTGTTAATATGTTTATAATAATAATAATATTTAATTATAATAATAATAATAAATTAAGCTTGGTTATGCACATTCATTTCTTCTTGTGGCAACAAAGAATAGTGAAATTTCACTGTTACTAGTATCGACCACTAAAACACTGGTATTGTGACAACCCTAGCAAGAAGCACTAATTAAATTTCATCTGAGCAATCCAGCATAGTGACCAGCCTGCAGTGACGGGGCGGCTGCCAGTCATTTTCTTTCCCTCACCAGCTGGATTTGCATTGTGTGATCTTTCTGGGTGGAGTGGAGTGGGGTGGGGTGGGGTATACAGTTTGGCGGGCAGCTGACGCCAGATTCAGCTCAAGGTCAGCAGGAGGGCTGCCTGAGTGCGAGTGGGAGCGTGTGTCTGAGCAAAAACAGCGATACCTACGTGGGAGGGATGGCATTGCGAGTCACCTCGCTGAAATCATCGACAGAGCCCTTGTGAACGAGGTGTCATTATGAGTATGAAATACAACCAACCCCCAACCCAGTGCCCAATTTTGTTGCCAGGGAACTCTGATGTCTGATTGGTGAAAAAAGGACAAGGAAAAAAATGGAGAAAGAGAGAGAGAATAATGCCACTGCTTGCTGTATCAGTTAATGGTCTTTCTCTCCTGCTCTGCTGACAGTATTTTAGACGTAGCTCAACCTGCTTTGTGTGCACCATAGCACTTACAGGTCTGAAAGGCAAATGCACAATGTGAAAAGTGAGCTATAGATAGTGTTAGAGAGAAAAACAGACAGAGAGAGACAGAGAGCAAGAGAGAGAGAGAATGAGTGTTTTTTTTTTTTTTCCACAGGTGACACTTCCTTTCACAGCTACCTCCGCGGCAGAGCCACATCCTCCCTGGACGAAGCATCAACTCAGTGGAACTGGCACACGCCTGCAAGTGTCAAGAGCTCCTCTTTTATGTCCCTGGGCTGTTCTAGAACCATCTGCAGCTGGGGCCTCAGAGGCCCCGCTTTTAATTATCTTCATCTCTCTCACACTTCACCACACCCAGTGTTTCTATTTTCTCCCTCCCCCATAACGTGACTATGTGCACACCTTTAAATGCTCCTGTCTCTTTAAGAGAACAGTTGTATGTCAGTGCCTTTAGAGACTGCGTGTTCACTCAGAGCAGAGGAGACTGACATGCTGAGGTTAATGCTCAGGTGTAATACACAATACATTTGTGCTTTGTTTATGACAAGTAGGATGGTTTGGCAGTACAGTAGGCCCATAAAATAAATAAAGAAATAAAAAACACACATGATCATATACCAAGTTTTTTACATGTAATACTTCCATATTAGTTAATTTTAGCTTTGCTGCATTTCAATGAATAAAAATGCCCTTTAAATTCTTAGGTTAAACATAAACCTAACCATGTAAAACTTAAACCATTTAAACAATTTAAAAAAATAATAAAATAAAATTTAAAAAAAGAGAAAACAACTATAATATTATAATTTTTTAATCTAAAAAAGGTTATAAAATTACATACAGTGGGTACGGAATGTATTCAAAACCCCCTAAATTTTTCACTCACTTTGTTATGTTTGTTGTCTCTCCAGTGATGCTCAATTGGGTTAAGTCAGGGCTCTGGCTGGAACATTCAAGAACAGTCACAGAGCAAATGTGAAGCCACTCCTACGTTATTTTAGCTGTGTGCTTAGGGTCATTGTCTTGTTGGAAGGTAAACCTTCGGCGCAGTCTGAGGTCCTGAGCACTCTGGAGAAGGTTTTGGTCCAGGATATCCCTGTACTTGGCCGCATTCATCTTTCCCTTGATTGCAACCAGTGGAGGGCTGCAGTGATGGTTGACCTTGTCCCATCTTCCACAAATGGTTCTGGTTATCCCAAACTTCTTCCATTAAGGCCACTGTGCTCTTAGGCAGTGGTTCCCAAAGTGGGGGTCATGAGACATTAAGACATTAACCCCTGCTCTTTTAGGAACCTTACGTGGAGCAGAATTTTTTTTTGTAATCTTGGCCAGATCTCTGCCTTGCCACAATTCTGTCCCTGAGCTCTTCAGGAAGTTCCTTTGACCTCATGATTCTCATTTGCTCTGACTGTAAGGTCTTATACAGACAGGTGTGTGGCTTTCTTAATCAAGTCTAGTCAGTATAAATCAAACACAGCTGGACTCAAATGAAGGTGTAGAACCATCTCAAGGATGATCAGAAGAAATAGACAGCACCTGAGTTAAATATAGTGTCACAGCAATACTTAAGACCATGTGAAAAATTTAAGGGGGTTTGAATACTTTCCGTACCCACTGTATATGATATAATATATTTCAAGGCTCCGTATAATAATACATTAATTTTAAAATGTAACTTAGCAGAAATGTCTTCCATGCTGAGGTTAATATTCAGATGTTTTTGATGAGAGGGGTGATTTAAAAGAACAAGAACAGAACGCCTGAAAATGTAAACACCCATGAACATTTACTCACCTAAATATATTTTTTAAAGTCTGTGTGACTTGTTGATGGAAATCAAAAGGTGATATTTATCAGAATGTGCATGCTGCTCTTTATGTCAAACAATGAAAGTGTATGGGGGAAAAAAACCAAAAAACACTGTTTAGACATCGTGCTAAATATCTCCCTTCGACAATATTGTGGTATATATAAATGGTTATAGAAGTTTTTTTTTTATTTTTTTACTACCCTTAAAATTTACATTTTGACCATGGTTTGACATTCTTACAATAATCACAACAATAATGTGATGCGCTTTTGCGCAACTGGCCCTGTGAATGTGCACCGAAATCCATCTCCATTTTTGGTGTGTGTTTTTTGCAGCTCTGTTTCTGTCTCTCATTACTGCTCACTGAAGAACACTCTGCCTCAGGATTCTGATTTCCTAGCAACAGCCTGCCACCAAACATTTGGCACAAGTTCAACACCCCTCTCCCTCCCTCCTCTCCTCTTCTCTTCCCTTCCCTCCCCTCCTCTCTTTCTCTTCTCTAGTGAAAAATGGCTGTTCTGCCTGTGTGCTGTCCTCTGCCGTGCCACGGTGGCAGAGCGGTGCGGTGCCCGGCCCGGCCTGAGCCTCTATTAACTCTCCTCTTGTCCAATTGCACCCTTTGGTAGCGGGCGCGCTGGGAGTCAGCAGCAGGCATCATTAATCAGTGCTTTACTGCACAAACTTCCTCACACTAATCTGATTTACAGCTGAATGAAACTGAGGAAAGAGGGAGGGGAGCAGAACAAAAGAGGGGAAAAACAATCCAGAGTATTGCTGTTAATATTTACAGAGCTTGCAAGGCGGCACAATACTGATATTCCCCAAACACTCTACCTGGGTTTTGTTATTGTTAGTGTAAAAGTATAACTTTTGCAATTAATAATTATAGCCCAAATGACATTACAGAGTGAATCCATACTGCATTTTGTAGATAATTTCAGGTTTAACACTGTTAGAAAAATATAATTTATATTTTGTTGTTTACATGTTTGTGGGTACTGTGTATATTTATTATGTATAAATAAATCCAAACCATATTTTATATATATAAGAATAAGAATAAGAATATAAATCTTATGAAATTTGTAAATGTATAAAAAAAAATTGTATTTTAATTAATCGTCTGACAGCATATATATATATATATATATATATATAGTGTTGTAATTATTATATATATATATATATATATATATATGTATTATATTACTACATATTACGTAATGCGACACATATATAAACACACACCATAAATGTGTATATATTTATATTCTGAATTATTATGTGATTGGTTGTGTCATCCTTGCAGATATTTATAATTACTTTTAATTGCCTTTACACTTTGCGGTGATGTTGATTAAGTAGCAGCTGACTAATAAAAAAGTGCCCTGAATGTCAATAAAACAAGAACCCACCACTAACAGTTATGCAAAACCACAGCCCAACACTTAATTTTACCTAAACCTGTGCCACTATTGTTCTCATGCCTAGCAACACTGGCGTTTCCTTCAGGAAATGCATATCTATCCTCTCAATAGTACACCATCACGGTAAATTAAAATCAATCCCTGAGGTTAAAGTGAGCGAGTTGTATGGTTTCATGTTCACACAGGGATGTCTTCCACTCTGAACACAAGGTCAATGGAGATTACCACTCAAGGAGGCCTCCCTTATCACTGCACTGAAGCATGCCACAGTGCATTAAGTGGAAATGGCGCTGGATGGTCTCCACTCAGCTCTCTTTAAAAAACAATCTTGGCAAAA
Organism: Enteromius unitaeniatus; assembly: GCA_032359435.1. Lineage (NCBI taxonomy): Eukaryota > Metazoa > Chordata > Actinopteri > Cypriniformes > Cyprinidae > Enteromius > Enteromius unitaeniatus. Next base: position 11,372,074 of record JAUMHI010000054.1, read on the forward strand.
TGCACCGCAGAGGACTATCGAGCAGACCTTTGCACTTACGATTCACAATATGTCCTTGTTTACCATTAAACGAGTAAATCTAGCTGGTTACCGAGAGGTGCTTAGGTGGAAAATCGAGCAGCCCTGATTGATGCCATGATACGGTACAATTCTACAGCCATGACTTCGTAAATAGCAGATAAGAATTCTGGCAGTGGACCGGGGTGCAGCCACAATGTGCTATCCCATAATGTCAAGGGAGCTATGAGAGAATCGGTGCAGATCTGAAGCGGTGTAGTGGAAGAGCTCTCTAAGGGGGTGAGCTGGGGATTGACCACCACTGTTTTGTGATCTCACAGATGGGCTCATGCGGTTGCCAATTACATGGCAATTACATATTTGCACAGCAACCAATGATAAATCCGCCCTAACTCGCTACAACCCCAGCCAACATATTAGCATTTTAAATGAATTGGGATGTAATTCAACGCTTTTATGCTGAACACCCAAAATGTGGATGAATTACAGTGCCGGTTATCAATATACATTTCCGGTTTCCATTCTGATTTACCAGTTCTCCATTTGATTCAATTAGAGCTGCATTAACATCAAGTTACTCAATTAACATCATAATTACATTCAGTAATTGAATATTTTAATATTTGAGGATACACAGATGACTGACAAAGAGACCGAAGGAACAACAGATTCAAATGATATTAGTAACAACTCAAATGGATCCAGCATGATTTTGAATCACTATTAAGAATCATTTATAAGGAAGTTGTAATAGTCTTTGTATATGAATCAAACTACACTGGCCACTGCATTCTATTTATGATGTATTGACACAAGTATTAAACAATTTTCAATGGCCGCTTTGTCACATTCAGTGTAGACAGACATTAGCTTTTGCGGCGTGCTGTAGACACTGTGTAGACATTGATTCTAATCATTAGATAATAAGTTAAGACATATGCCTCCTTAAGCAAGTAAAGAAAGAGGTACTAGATTTTTTTTATTTAAGGTCAGCAGAGAAAGAGCGAGACAGACAGAGAGAGAGAAAGAGACAGATGTGGCTTGATGCATAACAAGGACAGACTGGCTGGTGCCACAGTCTGTGATGGTTATATGGAAGAGGAAATCGCTTACATAATCCTGCGTCAGTTGAATACAGAAACTCCTCGATAACCAGCAGAACTACGAACAAGAGTGTTCAGTTTATTTGATCAACCGGCTTGTTTTTAGTTTCTCAGTTCAAACAATCAAGATCTGACACCCAGCCAAAACAAGCACCAGAGTCCCTTCAGAAACAAGTGTGTAGAACAAAAAGTCCATAGAGACTTTAACCGCCGCTGTGGTCTGGTCGGCTCCCTTAGGGATAGTGTCCATCTCTACCTGCCCCCCCCGCTTTTAAACCAGGGGCAGAATTCAGGAACGTTTGCTCTATCATTAAGGTGGGAGAAGATCTACTCTAGTAATGAACTTTCTCTGGCCGGATAATCAATTCTCACACTCCACGACCATCCCCGGCCTGCCTCTGGCCAGAAAGTGAGAGAGTGAGAACAAGAAAAATGCGGGGCTGGAGTGGCTGTGCAGCTCGGCCAAATGCATTAAACATATCTGTGGAGCGGAGACCTGCAGTGCACCTGGAGAAGCTCGGTTTGGACCTGTGGAGGAAAAACAAGCCAGCCCTCTGGGACGTTCAGCACTCCAATCTCAGCTGAAATTTGAGCCTCGGACAAACCGAGCAGGGCATCCACAACAGAAACTATCACCTCTCCCTCAGGATCACTGTCAAACAAGCACTACCGAAAAGCCTGGGCTGACAAAACGGGGACAAGACTTTCAATAAACACTGGAATGTGCTTTCTCTCTCTCTCTCTCTGCCGTTGAGGACAGCTATTCTTGCAAGGGCACAGCTTGATGTGGATCTCGATGTTCGGCGGAGGGCCTTGTGCTTCGACTGCACACTTATGCAACAAGCGTGCTGAAAAGAAGTGCCGGCGACAACAAACCGATGAAGCAGCAGAGCCATCAGTGTACTTTCCCATGAACGTGGGCTTATTCAGCCAAGTTTGAAAACACAAAGGCCGTCAACATGCAACGACTCCTCAATATTTATGCATAGCCTCGAGCTTCCCATTCACCAAACGGCAGCGTGATGAAAAACATTTAATCAGGGACAAAAATGATTTGATTAGAGTGTCAGGTTACAATGGCTGCCAAATTGAGCTTCAAAGACTAACTCCTGCTTCGAGGTTAATCACAGTCCTACAATGCAGGTATTCAACAAATGATGTCCGATCCGTTGCGGATGCCAGACTTTCCCTCGATGAATGGAGCTTACAGCAGGTACAGACCCACATGGAGAGCCATCCCAATCACATTTGCAATGGCTCATTAACAATAAGGTCGGAGTGTAATGGGGTCGCTCGTTTCACACCAACCTTGATTAACGCTAATTACGAGCAACAGCTTTTTGCATCTCTCTTCTCGTGGTGTGTACTCTGAATTAACCAGCACAGTTGACTAGCAGAGCAGATGAGTGCTCAGACAAACTTGTTTTTTTAAGGGCTTAAGGTAAATGTAGTCAGGTAGGGTCAGTCGATGACCTTCAGGAGTGAGTCATCCCACCCCCCTTTTGACCTGTCGATCAAAGCTCTACTCTCTCACAGGTCAAAGAGTAGCGACTGTGCTTCAGACTCCATCCCCCAGCTTCTAGTACCGGTTACGGCCCTTCGTGATTTTATCTGCCGTGGCAGTGTAGAGTTTGGAACAGAAGTTACATACTCTAGATGACAGTGTTTCTACCATTAGATCACAATTGCAAACACCACATCCAAACAAAATCTCTCATCCTTTATCAAGAGAAAAAAGCTGCACCCTCTGCAATCTGATTTTGGCTCGGAGAAGAATAAGCAAACTGCCAAGAACTTGAAAAACTGAATTAACACTTCATGTGGTGACAAACTGCAAAAAAGGCAAAAGTGTCAAGAGAGGCATTTCTACTTACAGCGATGTAGTAAACTTGGGCTTTCTCAACAAGTTTCCAGTTCTCCTCCAGATCAAGGTGTTTCTCCTTCTTGTAGCAATTAGCGGCTGCAAGATTCGCAACAAGAGACCTAACAGACAACAAAAACACAAAACTACAGTCACTGTCAGAGTAGAAACTAGGGTCAACATTATCATATTTTCCAGTAAAATGTGTGCATGAATCGTGAATTGTGATACATTTAAAATATTCAGTATTTGTATGTTGTCCTAAATATTTCGCAGTAGTGTGAAAAAATAAATAACGTGGGTTCAGTTAAATCCTAATGAGAAACTAAAAAAATAAAGAAAATTGGTCCAGCAAAAAAAATTTAATAAAAAAAAAATTAATAAATAAATAGAAAGTAGCTGAATACATAAAATAAAATGTTTCACAAATGCATTTCTTTCCAGAGGGATTTGGAGAAAAATTGTATCTTTAAATTATCATCATTATACGACCCAAAGGCACTGTCTATTTCTCATAACAACAGTGCCCATTTCCTTCTCTTAAATGGCTTTATATGAAACAAACCACATAATGCGGTTGAGAAACCGACTTTATCTTCAGGGTGATTGCGTAAATTATGTATCTCCTTCACTGAGTGAAACGTGCTGCTGCTGTACCTTTGTAAAATGCTGTAGGCGGAATACGGCTAACATATGGACTATGGTTTTCTAAACAGCTGCTTAGTGTCAGCTCTGACAGAATTAAATATCAACACACTTTTTTCTTTATTTCTCTTCTTTTTATTTAAGTGCAAATGCCTTACAAGACCTTTCCCATAAATAAATGAACAAACAAATCAATAATGCAGGAGAACTGCAAACGTCCACCGGGACTGCTGTTTCTCCATTAACCTCCCGGTGGTCCTCGTATCAACAAAAACAACTAATTCCACTTTGAAAAACAACCACTCTCATTATTCATTTGTTACTGAGAGGATGCGGTCCCAACAGGCCAGCCGCTACAATGAAGCAGCATTAGCCTTAGAGAAGAAACACTGCTATGCACAGTCAGGCCACAAACGAGAATCAATAGACCTGCGGTTATGGCTTTTGGAGGAAAAAGTGAAGAGGTTTGATAGGAAAGGCAGACACAGAGAATTTATGAACAGGTGCATGCTTGTTAAAAAGCCTTCAAGAGAATATGAATGTAAATCGTGTAATCAGGAAGATACACATGTATTTAATTTGTGGCTTACAAACTGGATTTGCTGTTGGAGATGTGTTGTAGTGCATAATGCACATGATCAAGACACAGAGCAACATTACTCAAGTGGGCGATGCAGGTTTCAGGTTCAGCCTGCAATATATATGCAGCATACATCCTTTCTCTCTGAGAAAATCTGTTTACTATGTATTTGGGCCAGAAAGCATCTGATTCTAATTTTCACAGAGGAACATGCAAGATGCTGATCTGACCCCCTTCCGGCTTGATGTCACCATGTTAATCAAAATCGAATCCATTAAGGCATTATACCCTGTAACACTGTCACACTGATCTGACCAGGCAGATTGTGTCGGACTCTCCTCCACACTATCATTACAGCTCACAGAGAGAGGCGGCACAGAAAGGAAGGGCAGACCTCTCGCTGCAGGCTGTAGACCCGTGACCTCTCTCTCCTCCCTCAAACCGGTCTGAAATCAGTGGCCTTTTAACACCGTTTCTCATCTGGCGTCTGCGTACAGGTGCGCTGCATAGCTGGAGGGAGAAAGTATCGAGGAAGATATTGATCAAACCGCTTTCAGGCCTTGAGCTGCAGGTCTGCGAGTCTCCTGTAATGAAAGGGTCTGCTTTGACAGGTGAGGTGCTAATGAGAAGAGTCTCATAAGGCCAAGGCTGACAGCTCTACAAGCCACTGCTCTTTCAAACCGTCTCTAATGCATAGCCCGCTCACACTAACTCTATGACAGTCAAAACAAAGAGACCAGCCCTCATAAATCTTCACTGGTTACATGGGACCTTTTAAACGTATATTATATGAATGTAAGCATGTGTACTCCAAGGTGGTCTATAATACCTGGAGAATGCCATCTGTTAGTATTTGCTTTCATAAACACTTTCTTCAACATCAATTCTGTTACAGCAAATGCATAATTCCACAATAAAGTGACCAGGATGATCTGCAGTGCCTCTTATTTGTCAGCTTGACTCCGAGAGGACACACCTGTGAGCTGTTGCTCGGGTACACACACACACTTACAATAGTTTTGTTAGCAGCTCTGATTAAAAGGCAATAGCATGGCTGACAACATGCAAAACAAATGCAGATCACCACCTGAACGATCATGACTGCCTCAGAGGAGCATCTATTATTCAACTGATGTCACTGACACCGGTGCCCCTGCAGATGCATGGTTTTCTTTTCATTAAAAGGAATAATCCAGCCACAAATTAAAATTGTGTCATGATTAAAGTGTGTATGCTTTTCAGTCAATCCCAAAAATATCCCGAAGCACATAAAAACTCCATAATACCGTTTCCTGCACAAATCAAGACATTCATTTTCATGAAAGATATTCATTTTGTCATGTCTCACATGTGTGTGTATATATATATATATATATATGTGTGTGTTATATATGTGTGTATGTACAGTATATATATTATACATATCTACACACATACATACACACATAGAGATACTGTATTTACGCATTTAAAATTAATATCTTGTAATAATTAATAATGTATTACATTTATATGACAAAAAAAGCACGTTTTGTTAAAAAGTACTTTATTTTTCACTACATATTTCTTAAAAAGGACTAAAATAATCAAAGAAATTATTAAGGAACCACAATTATTGAAAGCAATTCAAAATAACTTTACACCCTATGATTTCCAATCCTAATGTCCATGGTTGCAGATATTTTTTCCCTGACAACTTTTCTTTCAGGATTATCTGGGGAAGCTCCAAAAATGTGTCAGCGGTCCATCAGGACTCTAAACCTGGTGTTCATTTGAACAAATCCTCAGAGTTCATACGATTACAGATTAGTCAATAAGCTTCCATGCTTACTATAGCATTTTCTTCGCAAGCAGAGAAATAGTAAGTGACACTTAAATAAACACATCAATCTGCTCCGTTCAAATGTGTAGGTAGCACATAATTCGGCCCAAGCAGTTTCACATATCTGCTCAGTCATGGAATCTAGCACCCTTCAGGGCCAAGTCACGCGGTGTATCAAAATACCTCTGTGCTGATCTAACCCCGGCAAATAAATAAATCAAGAGCTCTGGCGGAAAAGAGCAGAACAGCCGGCAAGGGAACAGCGAGTCCCAATGCATAGTGAGGTGGGGTGTGTGAATGTGCGCTGTGTGTGTATGCGGGGGGGTGCTATCCTGAGGAAGCGATAAGGGCCCTCCCTAGAGGAAAGGGGTGGCTGACCTGTTGTCGCCAGTGATGCAGGCAGCGCAGGTCCCCGTGGGCTCTTCACTCTGCTCGTAGTACTGGGCGTCCACGTGGGCCTCCTCTGCCTTCTCCTTAAGGATTGTCCCAAACGTATCCTTCCCAATGCAACCGAAGAAGGTGGCCACTTTGTGTGGCTCCTGGATCATCCACTAAAAGGAAGGACAGATTGAGCAGGTGGGGGGGTTTGGGGGTCAAAGGAAAGAGAGAAGAGGAAACGCAGTTATTCTACCATGTAAACACAGCTTTCATATCTGACAGTTTAAAAAAAGACTGGAAATCACAGGATCTAGGAAGTTGTCTATATATTGACAATTCCTGGAAAGGCAAAACGGACCGTGGTACAGAGGCCCTGTGCGTGCAACTCTGCGAGGGAATAACTAGTGAAAACAGGAAGTAATAGCAAACTGATAAGGAAAAGAAACAAATACATTTCAAGGTTAAAAAAAGGAACAATGAGCTAGTCTTTCATTTAGCATTTGATGAAAACTCAATTGTGTGACTAACAACTTTAACTCCAAATTATTTACATTTATTTTTAAAATACATCAAATATATTTACAATATATTCATTTTTTAAAATAACTTTATTTTTATACTATGTTATTTTTAATAATTATTATTTTTGTTACTTATTACTTTTGTGCAGTTTTATTTTACCATGGTTTAATAGTCTATTTTAATCTGACACTGACTTATATGGTTCTAAATATGGTTCTCAAGGCGTAATTTGATTAAAAAAAAAATAGAATAGAATAGAAATCTTAGAAATCTCAATAGAAATCTTTTGCAGTCTTTCTAAAACATATACACTAACAGACAATTACGAATAAAGTCATATTTATATTTTAAAGTAGATTTTAGATATTGATTCACATTTGGACAGATTACGAAATAATAATAATAATAAAAAAATTATATATATACACACACGCACACACATATTGTATAAATACACATATACATATATACATACATATACAAATATATATTACACATAACAGCAATATGGCTGCCAATATAGTATCCATACCCACATATTTGTAGACCGTGTCATATTTTTTGACACTGAGATGGCAGGGGCTATTGATATTGTTATAGTATATAGTTCTGGGCTTATAAAAGCTTCTAAATATACAGTGATCCACTCTGATGGAGTGAAACTTTAACAAAAACTGATGTAACAATGAAATGCGATACAGGAGGTCTGTCTGTAGGCTGTGTTAAACTAGATTACCGAGGAGCACTAATTCCAGCACCCTGGATGATGGCTTACCACAAACACTGTGACATTGCCACTTTTATGGGGATGATGAAAAGGTCTTTCTAGGTTTTTAGTGCTGTGGGGTTTAACCTCTGAAGATTTATTAGAGTACACGGTGCTACGTTTGCTGCTTTTATTGCAACCTTGCAATGTCTGTTGATGGGGCCCCTTGTGAATGAGATGCTCTGGCTGAGAGATGACCTGTATACATGAGAAATTAATCACTCCAACCAAAGAACAGTGTCTGTCTGTGGAGCAACACACCTCTGTTTACAGTGTGGAAGTAGTTTTGTACTGTCTGTTCAATGTTAGGCTAAAAAGACATACACATCCTAAAGCTGTTGATGAGGATAATGTTGCAGTGGGGCTCATCAGGTTCTTTAAAGTCAACATGAAATCACTTCTCCAATACATTTTACTTGACTATTTACTTACTATATCCTGTCAATCAAAAGTTCTCTCACAGAACTCTCACAGTGTAGTTCGCTGTACTACACTCTTCCCCATTTCTTAATTAAGGATTTAAATGAACTCCAAGGGATATTCAATGACTCGGAAATCTTCTTGTATCCGTCTCCTGCTTTGTGCCTTTTAATTACTTCTTTGTAGAGTTGTTTGGAGCTTTCATGTTCATGGTGTAAGTCCTGCCACAATATTGACTTGCCAAATTGAACGTTCCAGATGGCGCATTTATACTAAAATCAATTGAAAGCCCTTTACTGCACACAAGTTATCTCCATTTATTGAAGTTTCTTCTTCAACTAGTCGCACTAGTGATGTTTTAAAACTTCTCAAATTAGTTATTTTGGATTCAAGCCAAATTAAAACGAATTGTAAACCAAAAAAAATATTTTGTGATCAAATACTCATCCACAGGAGTACATTCCAAACTTCTGAAATCATACGTCTTCAAAACGCAAATGAATATGTTTTAAAAGAAACTTGAGAGATTTCAATGTCTCCACTTTTTAAAAAGTTCATGAAGACATTGTAAATGCAATCCATAATAGCTGAGTCTTCTGAACAGAAACCAAAATCTAATCGGGTTAAAACGATGACTTTTCATTCTATAATGCAGAATTTTTTTAATGATATTTATCAATTTAAAATGTAATATTGAAGAACTGTAAAAAAAAAAAAACCAAACAAACATGGAAGACCAAAGGTTGTGAAAGGTACTTTTTTTAGAGACCAGAAACATACTCTCAGAAAGTAAAACCACTTTAAAATCAGAAAGCATTTACCTCTGATATATCAATCATGATACCAAAGAGCAAATGCTTAACTCTCTTTGATCATACCTGCTGAATCTAAGATTTTCTGAGGTCATCTCCCATGATTCCTGCTGCTGCGGTGTATAAACCCAAGACTTTCAATCAACAATCCCATATAACATGTTGCAATGCATTTTAACCTGGGTAGCGTTACTTATCTTAATGATAAAACGCTCTAAATTGTAAAATGCACATCACATAACGTGTCAGCACTGTGATTCAAAAGATACACGGGTACATCTTTGATGGTTTTAGAGACAGCAGAGCTCCAATGGCAGCTGATTAGGAAGGATGGGGTCGGGTGGTGCTTCTAATAAGCCTCCAAAAACAGCTTGGCACAGCACACACCTTTGTTCCGACTGACATAATCAAAGCCAGCCAAAAACTGCAGCCAATCAAGGAGGTCTGCTGTGAAACACCAGTCTATTCGTCTCCATCTACTGCAATAACCCCCTCCTGCTGACAATTACTTTCAAATGGAGATCTAAATAAAAGATGATATGTCCATTAAGACAAAGAGCTATCTGCAGGGTCGCGGGGAGGTCGGTCTGTGGCAGGCGTAAGGGATATTCATGCTCAGTCACATCCCAATTACCCGCCAGCAGCACTGGCAGGGTGTGAGTGAACGTGCGTGAGGGAAGCTTCATTACGGAGGGGGATGAAGTGCTGAAATTAAACAGCAGTGTCTCCCGCTGCGTTGAGCCCCCGGCCTGGAGCACACAGCCCGGTTCTGACATAATGTGGCTGCACATGATCACGTAAGCCAAGACTCTCACGCACTCACACTGTACTGTACGCATGCATGCATTAGAGTTGTTTGGGGAAGTGAAGAGAAACATGCAACAAAAACATAAATTATGTAAAATGCTGACGTTCTCTCAAATTTTGCTGATCGTATGGAAAAGACTTTTGTATTTTAATATTAAGACTACAGCACAGCAGGTAGAGCCAGATTAGGCCATTACAGGAACAAAACAGAATACAGTAGTATACACAAAAACAGCCCATATTTTAAAACCGTCCATGCAGCTTTGTGGGCAATTTTGTGGTCATAAATATAGTTCAATCAAGCTCATTTCGGGAGGAGGGTTTGTAGGCAGTTAAATAAGATCTCCGCCTCCCTAATCTTTCAATTATCTTATCATCCTATCAAATTCCTAAGGTCGCCCTATAAATAATCGTAGTCCCGTCACTTCCTCATCTTGATCGCAGTATCCCCCCCTCCTCCCCTACTCCACCATCTCTTCTCCGGGGGGGGCACTCAGGATTAGGAATCGGCTGTCCACCTCCTCCCTCTCCCGAGCCCTTAGGGCTGTTCACCTTAGGGCTCGGCAGCCCTCCTAATCCTGAGTCTCCTCCCTTAGCAGCACGCCAAACAAGCTTCGCTTACTTCATGCCGAAAAGCTCGAACTTGTGAAATATCTTAAAACTTTTTACATTTGTAAATATCTAAAATATTTACTGTTGTTTTTTTCTCACTAGGTTTACGTTTTTAATTGGAGCTATGTAAAGGAAGTGAGACCAGTTCATATTCCACATTAAAACAGAACCGCCTTGGTAATGTGACCAGTAAAGTATGACTCTAAAACAAATACAATTACACACAATTTCTGAGTTTAGTCAACAGCTTGTTATTAAAAGCAATAATGAAACGTACAGTACCATTACAAATTTAGGAGCATTTTTTAAAATACTTTATATTCATACCTCAATATCAATAAGGACAATCCTACAAAACTCCCCACCATGGAAATGTAAGGTTCTATCTGCATTCTGAGCTATTCTGAGCTATTGTGTTTCAAGGTGTTTGCATTTTATGTACTTTTAAGATTTTCTAAATAACAAAGTTGTACACAACTTGTAAATAAGTTGTCATAGAATAAGAATGCATGAATAAATAAATTGAACTAATCTATATACTAATAGAACTAATCTATATTCTATAGAAATATCTACTGTAATCTACTCTAAAATCAAAAACAAAACTCTTTCATTATAATTTTAATCCATAAAGATGACTTAAGGTGCATCAGAGGAGATGGCGAGTCAGGAAATTTATCTTTGTGACAGACTCAGAAAACATAAAATAATTTAAATATCTTCCTACTATTTTCCTCGGACATATTCCTGGTAATTAGGCTACTTTTGCTGATTCTGTAACAAGCTTTAGTCTATTGCTTATTTCAATGCAGCTGCACTGACGGAATGCTCTCTGTAGTTATTTTGTTGAGTAACTCAAAAGTAATACAGGAGTCATGTAACGCATTACAATTTTGAATCAGTAATATTGTAATGTAAGGCATTACTTTTAAATAACAGTAACAAGTAATATATAATGTATTGTATATAAGTATTGTATAATATATATGTATATACAGTTTGGAAGTAACTTGCACAGCACTGATTATTTGTATCTCTGCTCTTACACTTACATTGCACTGCTCTTAAGTGTATATTTAACTTTATAGTTAACTTTCTTCCTTAAAAGTTCCAAAAGAAACTTCAATGAAACAGAATGATCAAATTCTTCACAATTTGTTACATGGGTCAAATTATGACCTGTACTTTGATATTCCCTTAAAATGTCTAAAGCCTTATATTTTTCAAGATGTCAGGTCTTTTGCTAGGGGATGTGACCCAGCACGTATCCCTGCATCCACCAGCTGCCTCTTCTCTCAGTCACATGCTTGATGCAGTTCTCTCTCATTTGCCAGAGGACAATCAGAGCGTCCGCTGACGGCCCCTAGTGCAGAGCTGCCGAACACTGGGCTCCACAACAGAAGCTCACCAGGTTCTGATGTATCAAAGCACACGGAAAAAAACCCCTAAGAGCCTAGAGTGAAGTGATCCGTTTTATAATCACGTCTTCTCTTTTGATCCATTCCACAAAGAGGCCGACTACTAACCACAGCAGAGCTGTAAAATCCCAGCAAACTGCGCTAATTCAGGTGAAAGAGCGACATAACCTAATTTTGAACTATAATCCTTAGAAAAACCCGTCGTACCTCATGCCAGGGGCTTAAAAAGGAAGTCTGAACACAATGCCTGATTAGGGTTGACTGTTTGGCAGAGCTACGGAAAGGCAAAATTAGATTAATTTGCTTTTGACACACTGTAATAATCTAATAGCATTTAGCTCAGTGAACCCAGGCTTAAACAATGGTGGTGAATGCTCTTTAACCTGAAACCCAGCCAGAACCAGCTCCAGAACCCAGCCAACACATCTCAGGATTAAAAGCCTGATGGATGCAACTCCAATTACAAGCTTATCAAACTGACAAAAACCGCAGCATGGCTATTTATAGACCGAACCGAAATAGACAGCCAGCGCTGGCCTCCCAAAAGTGGTCATGAGGCAAACTGGCCCACACGAGCCGCCCGCATCGAGTTATTCTACCGCCGAATGTTGACGTGTACCCTCTGTGCGCTGACGTGGGCCGCTGGATGTGACTGATGCTCGTTGTGCGTTCGTGTGTCAGTTTTGAAGCTAACTGAAAGCAGCACTTGACAGAGAAGAGAGAGTGATGTGAGCAGAAAGAGAGAGAGAAATGAAAATGAGTCATATCTCTAAGGACGCAGACAGAGAGGAGAGCTGTGCACAGGCACGGCTGTCACTGGCCTCAGACACATGAATAAATAAAGGCATTATAATGAAGACAACTCGCCGTCTGCCCATCAGAGCCTGCCCAGCCTGGCACCAAAGCTCAGGAGGGAGAGAGATAGAGCAGCAAACGAATTAAAAAAATGAGGAAGAGCGAGAGACAGGACAAGACAGGAGAGGAAGAGAGAGCGGCCCATCACTGTGATTGACAATGATGAGCACTGTCTGCTTCTATTAAATCAATCATTGCTAAAGGACTCAAGTCTCGGCTCTCTCAATAGGCTAACAAGCTCAGGACTTCAGCGTTTCTATCAGCCGTTTACTCTCGTGTCCCCCCGTCGAGCGAAACATCTGGTCAGTTTCTCTTATCTGCTTTATTTCACGCTCAGGTGGCTTAGTGAGGTGTTGTGTGCCATTTCCCCTGTGTGCCCCCTGCCAATGGTGTCATATTTGGACTGCTGTCTGTGACATTCTCTTTCACACCTCCCACCGCTGGGCTGCTTCCATGTGACATCCTCACCATAGCGACAGGGCCGGAGGAGGAAGACAGCCGGCGACTCTGCGAGGGATGATTTGATGCGTGCAGGACTGTCAGGAGTCTTCATCGCTCTGTCCGGGCTAGGAACAGGTCATGTTGTTTGAGTCACCCAAGAACTGACTAGTCGATTAGTGAGATTGACTAGTTTTTCTAGACTGATTGGCTTTTTTTTTTTGTCTAGCTGGAAAAAAAACCTGCAGGTGGTATTAGGTGGTTTTGAAGAAAAGTGCTTAAACTAAAGTAAAGCAATCAACAAAAACATCCAATACACTAAAGCTATTAAGAATGTCACGTCTTTTAAAACACAGTTTAAAACGGTTTCACTAGAATGAATTGAACATAAAATTTTTCATATGTGAGAAAACAGTAAATGAGTTTTAGAATACACTCAAAATGAATCTTTTCCAGAAATGGTTGAATGAATTGAAAAAAGGACCATTTTCATGTAGTGATGTAGTGACTCATGTAGAATGACTCATACTTTCTACATTTCTACATTGCATTTTTATATTATGTATAATTTAATTGTTATAGGGATAAAAATAACTCATGTTTTAAATACATCTACACTAAATAAACACAAAAAAAAAATTAAAACACTTTAGAATAAATGAAATATTACACTATAGAAAATACCTAATGAATGAATCAATGATGAACCTTTTTCGACGCTGTTTATTTACAAGAACTGTCAATAGAATGATGGATAGAAAGATAGAACGACAGATAGAATGCTAGAAAAAAAATAAGAACAACAATAACAGACATATTGATAGATAGAACGATGGATAGAAAGAATCATAGATATTACGATACACAGAATGACAGAGAGATATAAGAATAGAACACTAGAAAGAACCAACAGATAGAAAAATAGATAGAAAGAACGATAAATAGATCGAAGGATAGACAGACAGATAGATAAGAGATTTCTTGAGACTGACTAGCTGAGTAGTATTTCATGCAACCTAACGACTAGTTGATTTTGAAAATATGTCATTTTGCACTACTCCAGACAAACACAACAGATCTGGCGACTAGTCGAACATACAGATCTCATCTTTTCCCATCCGCAGCCTGGGGAGCAACATAAACACGCAGCCACGCTTCCCTGTAATCCCAGGCATTTCGGCACCATCTAATTTTCTCAGAGTGTAGGCAGACAGAGATGGAGGGGGAAAGTGAGAGGGAAAAAAAATGTCTCATTACATAAGCTGCTTGTGCGACTGCAGTGCCCACACCATCCCAATAAGTGGCAGTTTTAGAGCAATCTAACGTAACAATCAAGGGACACGCACACACAGAGCTGCTGGGTAATGTGCAGAAACGCAGGCTGTTTTCATACTGGGTTTGACTGCTTGCTCAGAACCAGAGTTTCACCATCCTCTACGCCTGCAAAAATTACAATCACATAAAATGCATAATAACAATGCTATTTGAAGGCACTTCTTAAAATTATCAATTCAATATAAATATAATTACAGTAAGTTATAGGTCCCACAGACTTTAGCTAGAATAACTTGCATCATAAAAAACCCCAACAACTATACAGTAGTATTTAAATGCATTAACAATATTTGTTACACTGTGTGCTTTTGATTAAGATAATAGTTGGGGAACCTCGAATTAAATATTAAACAAATATTTATAAAAGTATAACATTACTACTATTAACTACTCCTGGAATCAACACACAGACTTGTGTGTTCAGAACACTGAAAATGTTGAGTTTTAGTATTAAACTCAACATTATTTATTCTCTCTCTCTATAAAGACTATTAATAATGCAATTACATTGGTACGTTTGTTATACACAGGAAACATTTCTTATACCAAAAAGGTTGATTTGGAGCAATCTGATCTGAGAATAGACCAGAACCAAACCGAACCATGCAAACCCAAACCAAGCCAACACAACGCTGGAAACAGGTGATTACAATTTTATGAAAAAATAATCTTGTTTGTTGCAATTTGACTGTGCACTGTGTTTATGTTTTACTCTTGTTTATGTACTTTAGGTTTAATACTCAGCAGATTTGCAAATGTAATGCAATGGAAACAAAGAGCTTAAGCCAGTTTCTGTGGAAATGAGCAGCAACAGAAAATGCATTAGAGGGCTAACAGGCTAATCATATTTAATCAGTAGAAGTTCACTCAAGGCGGACTGTCTCCATAATCATTGAATGAATGCAGTACTGGAATCCACAACAACTGTTTACCAAATCACCATTTTCAAGTGGACTCGAGCGTGGTTCACTGGTAATGTAAGAGAGTGGCTTTGAAACCAACCAAACAAACCAAAGTCAGGCCTTTACCAAAAGCCCCAGTGAAAGGAGAGAGCAGGTCTCTGTGAGAGGCTGTGAACGCCACTTCCCCTCTTGGCCAGGGTGGTGGCCTCCAGCATGACTGTGTGGTGTCGTGTTTCGGACAAGGGCTTGGGAGAGAGAATGGAGTTAGTTTACCTGCGTCTTGGAACACTGCGGTAGCACAGTGTAAATGACACCATCCGGTCTGACTCTCTCCTTTTCTATGCAATTCACACACACACACACACTTGTAGGGAACCACCCGGTGCTATCAGCTGAGAGATCAGATCAGAGGCACCAATGGAGGCCCATTTCCCAGAGTAACCTTTCAGATGCAGCCGAACAGACCGTTTGCGCATCAAGGCCATGCAGAGTTTATCAGACAAACATACTGGTTTTCCCTACCCAACTGGTTAAACATACAGTACAGGCCTCTGTTTAGTGCTGGAGAGGCCTGCTGAATTATTCATAAGACAAACAAGCCCATGCTGCTGGGGCTGACGCACAATGATCCGTCACAATGGACTCTTTCTATTGGGTGTCCTGCAAGTTGGCGCTCTCGACGGGGGCATAGTCTGGGTGGCGTTCGTGGGAGACTCGTCTCTCTCTATCCCTCATTAATATGAGAGCGAGAGGTTGTGAAACCCACCGGTCAATTTATGGCTAGAGTTTATCTGGTCGTAAAATGGTGCTTTGCGCTTCTTGCTCCAGGACCATGACGCACGGGAGGCTAATCCTGTCTGCGGGGTGAGGGGGGGAAGAAAGGGGAGAGAGTGGGAGAGAGCGCGACAGAAACTTCCCCCTGCCCAGACGGAGCTGCAGGTGAATTGGTTTTGCTCCTGAACCTTGGGTTGACACTATGCTTTGATCTCCAGCACATGCCAGACGCCCATAGGGAAAAGATCAGTGGCGTACTGGGACATGGTGCTAGTAACACATAGTATTAGAAACATTTTAACACTGATTCCCATAATACAATGTGTATTCATGCATGTGTCATGTTTATTAATGTAATTGCATGACCGAGACCACTCTCTTACTGGGTGGTGTGTGTGTGTGTGTGTCTGCATCAAACTGGACGTTAACTGATGGCAAATGAACTCCAATAAAAGGTTTCAAAACTGTTTGTGTATGATGGTATTAGTGGCTCGGGGCTTGAACACCAAACAGATTCATTGAGCTCCTGTTTGGCTTTCCCAAGCCCTGCAGCTTGATTCTGAAACAGACGTCCAGGAGCCACTCTAGCGCAATTCATGGCGTGTTAATAAACTCCCCTGTCTGACAGGGCTGTTCATTGCTCTGTTGCTTTGTGTTCTTTTATCGGCACAAATTGACCCCCCCCCTCCTCATCCTACTCTGAGAAAGAAAGAGTCTTTCAAAAGCTGCAGGCAGCACTCCATTCAAACCGAGCTACAGAATCAGAGGCATTGCAGAGTGACCTTTGACCCCAAAGTGCCGCAAAGGTTTGCAAAGCAACAAAAGCCAGTTTTACACCCCTCACAGCCTGACAAGAACATGACAGGAAATTATCAATTTATCCAAAGAATGAAAACAAGCCAGAAGAAAATTGGACTCAGGAGTTAATTAATGCATTTCTTAAATGCACGCTTTACAATCGTTTATGCAAAGATGAATATAAATATAAAGCAAGGGTTTTTTTTCCCTTTCAGCATTGACACTCGAATGAGAAAAGAGGACCTTGGACATCTTTGTGCTTTACAGGTAGAGATTTAATGCACGCAGGCAAGCACACACAAATACATACATACATACATACATACATATACATATATATATATATATATACACACAAATACATATATATATATATATATAAAATACACGCATACATACGTGCTGCTCTTAACGCACAATAAAAAAAAAATTATCGCTGTTAATCTATTCACAATGTTTCACCTTGATATTTTAGCGCGGATGTATACCTAGCCACATTGCACTGTAGCCCTGTTCAGACGGGACTAGTTTTCTAAACTACTGCACGTGTGAGCTTCGATTCTTATCACCTGTCGTCTGTGATCTTCATGAACCATTTCGGACGGGACTAACACTGGGGTTACCTGGCCGTCACAGAGATCACGCGCTCTGTATGCGTGCATTGCTATAGTCATTCAGATTGATTACAATTAGTATAATCACAAATACCATATACTAAATACCAAATACTAAATGGCTAGTATAGCAAAACCAGGTCAATGTGTGGTTACTTTAGTTTACTATTATGTTTATTATTTGTAGTAAACATGTTTAATTTTGATAATTAAAACATATGTAACCCAGTGCAAAAATTAACGTGAGTAATCTTACCTGAGACTGATATTACAATAGCCAGTCTTAACAGTTTACATGACCTGGCTCTTTATTTGTATTTATTTATTTCATATATCAAAATATATTAAACGTGCATGTGGTAAGAGGATCTATGGAATATTGCGTTACCTAAAACACACAAGGAACATTCGGATGGGATTAAAAATCACCAAGTATGTCTGTGAAACAAAACATTCTCTAACGACCCCCTGTAAAACTAGTCCCGTGTGTGTATGTATGTATGTATATTATGACCGAGACGATACATATATATATATATATATATATATATATGTATGTATGCATGCAATTTATTTATAATTATATATACACACCTGCGTCCATGCGTGTATTATATTATATTATATTATATATATATATACACACACACACACAAACAAACACAATACAATACAAAAAGATTCACATGTATATTTTGGAAAATTCAAAACGATGGTGGACACAATGTTACACAAATTTTTTAGATTGTAGCATACTTAATACATACAAGGAATACAAGGAAAGTGTGTGAATGCAGAACAATAAAGGGTTGAGCAGCTACAACATTAAGGAACAACTAGCAGCTGTGTGTATGCGATTACATGTCTCTGCTGTGAGCAACATAATCTCACCCCCCGCTCGACCCCCCCTGCCAAGCTTGGAAACATCTGTGGGAGTTTAATGGAGAGCAGTAAGACTCATATCTGGCGGCTGAGATGACTGTTTGAGACATGAGCGAGTGTGGAGTGTCTGATTTACGAGACCGATAGCACTTCAGATTCCTCACTCCACTACAGCAGAGCCGGCCCAAACTCTTCTTCATTAATCTCCATAAACACTGGCCTGATAAATAAAACAGCCCCACTCTGGTGAAAAATAAGGGTGCCATTACCAAACCATAAAGCAAGCTGTCTCTATTGCCCCCTTTGAGTGCGACAGTATGGGCAGGGCAGAGCTTGCAAACTGCAGGCCCTGATGCTCTGAAGTTTGATGACTGTGTAAAACAGGACAGTCTCTAATCTCATAATAGCAATGATATATAGCATTATAGTATTATTTCTGCTGGAAATGTTTATATAACAAAGCTTTTTAATATTGGATATTACGTAGCCAATGTAACTATTATAGCACAGTTGGACAAATTCAAAATTGAGGAATTGGTTCCCTTAAATTGGCCACAATTACAAGAAAGTGAGAACAAGAACATTTATTTACAGTGGGGCAAAAAAGTATTTAGACAAGATGAGAGAGGCCTGTACGTCAACTATGAGACACAAAATGAGAAAAGAAAATTCAGAAAATCACATTGTAGGATCTTTAACGAATTAATTGGTAGACTGAATCTGTAATAGGTAAGCGGCTTGGTGTGAAGAAATCAACTGTGGGAGCAATTATTAAAAAATGGAAGACATACAAGACCACTGATAATCTCCCTCGACCTGGGGCTCCATGCAAGATCTCACCCCGTGGGGTCAAAATGTTCACAAGAACTGGGAGCAAAAATCCCAGAACCACACAACCAAAGTAACAAAGGCTACCATCAGTAACACACTGCGCCACCATGGACTCAGATCCTGCAGTGCCAGACGTGTTCCCCTGCTTAAGCCAGCACATGTCCAGGCCCGTCTGAAGTTTGCTAGTGAGCATTTGGATGATCCAGAAGAGGATTGGGAGAATGTCATATGGTCATATGTCAAGAACACCATAACTACTGTGAAGCATGGTGGTGGAAACATCATGCTTTCGGGCTGTTTTTCTGCAAAGGGACCAGGACAACTGATCTGTGTAAATGAGAGAATTAATGGAGACATGTATCGTGAGATTTTGAGTAAAAACCTCCTTCCACCAGCATGGCTGGGTCTTTCAACATGAAAATGATCTCAAACACACTGCCTGGGCAACGAAGGAGTGGCTTCGTACGAAGCATTTCAAGGTCCTGGAGTGGCATAGCCAGTCTCCAGATCTCAACCCCATAGAAAATCTTTGGAGGGAGTTGAAAGTCCATGTTGCCCAGCGTCAGCCCCAAAACATTACTGCTCTAGAGGAAATCTGCATGGAGGAATGGGCCAAAAAACCAGCAACAGTGTGTAAAAACCTTGTGAAGACTTACAGAAAACGTTTGACCTCTGTCATTGCCAACAAAGGGTATATAACAAAGTATTGAGTTGAAATTATGTTATTGACCAAATACTTATTTTTTTTAACCATAATTTACGAATAAATTCTTTAAAAATCCTACAATGTGATTTTTCTGGATTTCTTTCCTCATTTTGTCTGTCATAATTGAGGTATAGCTATGATGAAAGTGGGAGAACTAGCACAATTAGTGGCTGACTAAATACTAAATTGCCCCACTGTATTGCTGTATTGTAACTGTAAAGAATGTAAAATAAGCACACGCAATATATTCTATGAAATTAAGTGTCCTTAGTCACCAGACATGTACAACAGGTTGTCACAAAATATATTTTTAAAAGCTAAACTCGAAACCCATCTGTGACAGTTTGGAAAGTAGACTACACTTTAGTTTTGCACTTGGTGTTGGATTTATATAATATTGGCTGAATAGCTGCCTCTCTTTAAAAACACGCTTATTTACCACCTCCAACCACGCACTGTCAGTTCAATGCTCGCTGGAATGGATAAAAAACATAATTACACAGCATTCAGCAGAGGAAAGCGTGGTCATTCTTTATTAAACTGTGAATTTAATTAAACAAAACTAGGATCTCAAGGCTGAATGTATTCATATATCCAGCAATGTACTGATGTACATTCTGCGTATTGATAACTAAATGAAGCAATCAGTGCCCCCTTATTTCTTTTCTAACAATAGCGCCTCGGTGTCAGACAGATCGTGATTGAGAAGGAGCAGTGATTTGTGACCTTCTTAGACAAACCCAGTTAGGCGCTACAAAATCCTATAAAAACATGATTTTATCTCTGCTAATTTGTACCGATAGCCATTCAAACCTCAAAAGCATAGCAAACCCCATTTATTAAGGTTTGTGGTTCCCTTGAAGACAGAAGGGGGTTAAGCAAGGGTTCAAATCACGGATGACTCTCACACGCTATACACTTTGGAACGAAGGGCGAGTAGGTTTTTTTACCCCGCGTTGTGAGCCATAAATCTAATCAAGGTGATAAATCAAGGCCATTCTGACTGGGCAGACTGTAACTGTATTGTAACAGAACCGGAGGAGAGCAGCCAGGGCTGGGAACTAGGCCATTAGGTCCTCTCAATCCCCAGCTTTGGGTAAGGTTTCTCTAAGCATGTAGTTAACTACACTCAGGAAATGATTCCTCTCCAGACCATTAATGCACTATAGAATAATAGACACACTAAGGACCGTGGCAGATGTATTTCTGCGCCTATAAAGCCGTCTCTCAAAAGCCCTCTTCGCTTGCCAAACGCAACACCTCTTGCTCCAGAGCAGCGACGGAGCCTGTAAAGGTTGGCCCGCTCTACACGTTCCCAGACAAGGCAGAATGTTAACAGGGTCAGCGCTGGGGACTGAGCCCTACAGTTAAAACCATTTGAAAATGCAAAAATGTGAATTCTGCTTTATAATGGCTCCCGCAGGTCCCGGCGTTACGGGCCAAAAGAAGCTTCCCCGAAGCCAACTGCTGGATCGGATTTCAGCCCTTCTACCCCACCCAGAAAAAAGAAAGAAAAAAAAAAGTCAAGAGAAAGACAGACAGACAGAGGAAGAGAGACATTTAACGCACATTTCACTTCAAGACAACCATACCAAAGCAATTCAATTATCCCATCGTCCTTGGGGCTCCAAACTGATTTATCGAGTCGTGGCACCTGAGATGCAGATCATTCCAGGTCTTCACTTTCTCTCATTTGACTTGACTTCCCCCATCAAAAAAAAAAAAAAAAAACTCATTCTCTCTTTGTCTTTCAGACCTCTGGGTTCCTGTTAAAAACCCAAGCAAGACATCCAAGAAGAGAGGGGCCAGGGCCTGACAGCCCTGCCTGAGATTACAGCGAGAAGGTCGTCTTTGAATGAAAAGCTTGTTTATCCGAGTTAACGCTGGCAAATTTGCCTCTCCACATCCAGCTCCTGTTAGCTTTGGCAAGTCGAGTGAAACGCAGCGGTAGTGCTACGCAAACACCGACGGGGCTGTACTGCGCTGCGCTTCTTTTCTCTTTTCGACACTTTTGGGAGCCGCAGAAATTATCCAGCACACCTGGGAATGACGAAGCCACTCGCCGTCCAACTTTAACTACTTGAGCTGACTGGCAGAGGCTTTAAAATTTGGGCAGCTGTAATTCTTCTCGAGTCTGGCATTCGCACGCCGAAATCAATATATGATTCTCATGAGCATTCACTAGGCACACAAAAAAAAAATCTATTAGTTTTAAATCGTCTGTCTGATAAAACATTCAAACATTGACAGTGCAGCATAACAAAGGAAGTGACTAAAAAGGAGAAGTTTGATATTTTCCAAGTAATAGTTATGCTGAACGCTTCACTGATCGCTGCATTTATGAAGGTCGTACTTTCAATTGCCCGTGGAAATTCTTTGTATTAAATGTATTTCATTGTACTGTGTTAAATACAAATTTGCATGGCCTAGTCTGAAAATAAGACTATCTGTCAAAAATAACCTATCTGTCATTATCCTTCTCAGATCCGTCTGAGATTCAAACAAACAGCTGCGGCCCAACCGCTACTTGTTTAATACCATTTCAATGATGACCTTGTGTGCCATCATTTCTTGTCAGGCCAAATCCTAGTCAATTAAAAGGATTTCACTGTTGCTTTTCTTCAGTGCATGTTCTTTTCCTTTTGTCCTCTTTTTAGCACACTGCGCATTCGACACGAATCAAGGTCGGGATTAATTATGGAGCCAAATCCAGTCACTTTTATTTCTCAGTCAAAAGCATGATGTACTGTGTTTATCAGTGGCAAATCCTGCTATGAGCAGCTCCTTCTCAGCATGGCGGCAGCCTCGGGGCACTGCCCAACAACATTGCTTCTGCCCGAGTTTACTACTCTGCTAATTTAAGCTATAATCAAGGGGTCTCATTCATTAAAACTGCTTAAGAAAGGCAGCGAGCAAATCTCTAATGATTTAATCTCCCTCGTGCTCTCATACACACCCACACCAGAGTATTTGCGTTAGGCTAATGTGCTAATGATTAGAGCCCACATCTCTACCTCCCGCTGCTCCTTAAAGAGCAGTACAGAAGAATAACAAACAGCTGCCCACCACAGGAATCCACGGCTGCTCCACCAGCACTCATGATTGGCATCAAGAAACTACACCCATCTCTAAAAAACACACGCGCTACCTGCTGAATAAAGTGCAGATTAGTCGACACACAGACTACTGAGATCACATTTGATTACTTGATTGCTCTTACAAATTAAAAAGGACTTAACAAGTACATGTGAAAGATGTGAGTATAAAATCAATCATTCATACTTTATCCTATCGGTCTAATGAATGCGTGTCAGGATCACTTGGAACAGTGCAAAATAAAACATACGGCAGCTGAACACCGTTTTAGTAAGCCATAAAGAATAACAGAATTACGAGCCAATCTAAAGGTTATTTCAGTCTAGTTTATGCTGAATTTACAACAGGGGTTAATATACTAGAGGTTTGAGCACAAAGCAGATGCTAAAACGTCTTATCTGCACGGAGAGGACTTTAAGTGGGGTTGTACTTATCGTATGCAGTATTAGAAATACATACTCACATTTTTATTTGCCCCGTCACTCTGACCAGACAACAAATGTATAGGATTAAGTCTCAAATGTTTGTTATTGTTCCAAAAAATAAGGATATTTTTATTGATCATTTGCAAAGATCATATTTAATATATACTGCAACATTCCCTGAACCTATACAATATAGTTACTTGCTGTCAGGGTTGGGGCCATTCATGCATTGAATTGAGAATGAATGGTAAATTCCAATTCAACTTCCTGGAATGTAATTGGAATTGGAACTGCATGCAGCTGACAGGAAATGGGATTGGAATTGAATTGCAATTACAGGAATAAAAATGAGAACAGTACATTATGAATTAAGGCGAGACACTACAGGTGAATAGGGTAAAATAGGATAAGTTTTAACTTACACATAGGACCATGAAACTTGACCAGTTGATTACTCACATGAATAGGAGAAAAAAAATGTATTGCAAGTTTTTTTACATTTTATGTTAAAATATGCAAAAGAGGCAATATCTCATTAAATATATTTCCAGTTCATATATCTGAATATAGGATAAAGCCAGGTGCAAAAATTTTTTTTTCATTTTGTTCATACACAAAATGGAAAAAAATTACAGAGGGATTTTAGGATATCTGCTTTCATTACCTAGGAAATCAAAATATACCACCCATAGCCTTAAA
>JAUMHI010000054.1:11396292-11408406 GCA_032359435.1 Enteromius unitaeniatus
ATATATACATACATACATACACACACACACACATATATATATATATATATATATATATATATTATATTTATATTATATATTATATATATATTTATTGATTTCGCCCACAGGTGAGTCAATAAATTATAGTATGTGTTAGTCTGTGGCACTTTATTTTAAAAACAAATTTTAATTTAAAAAGGACTAATTCTTGTAACATGCACAGTAATATTGACAAGCACACGTATTAGGCTTATTATAAAATACCCATACTAAACATAACTACTACCTTATGAACTACTAATAAGCAACACATTATACGTTTGTGGAAAATAACATGGTTATTAAACAGCTATTAGTGAGAACTGGGCCTTACAGTAAAGTGTGACTAGATAAACTAGCAGACGTCACTCCATGACCTGTCAACCTTTGTGACCCAAAGTTTTTGTGCATACTGTATGTATTCATATGTTTTGCCTGTAGCGAGCCTGTAGTTTTTTCTTAAACTGAAACCATGCAGAATGGATTTATAGGTCACATAAATAAAGCCCAAGACCAAAAACAGTGTGGGAAATGGTGTATCACCGACCCTTTTAGATTATAAGGTCTTGAGATAAGACAAGAGCACTCTGATAAACGACAGCGCTCGAAGAGAATTGGGAGCCCCTGCTGGGAGGCCGGTGGACTGATCAAACCCAAGATTAGAGCTGTTATGATCTACTCTGCTCTCCAACTCCCAATGAGGCACAAATGGTGAAATATTAGCCGAGACACAGCACATGTGCTCCAGTCACAGACAGGGCAGTCAACAGCGGTTCAGTCTAGAGTATCCGCCCCATCACGCTTCCAGTAAACAATGTTTGGGTGGAAGGAAGAGGAAAGGTGTGATTTCACAAGAATCCTGCTAAAGCTCACCATCAGCATTTGGGTGTAACTGCTCCGGCCTCACGAGAACCGGAGAGCTTTATGCGCAAGACGGAAATGGATGCCAGTCCGCTGCTCTCCAGGAATGCAAAAGGTGAGTCTGCTATGCTTTTCTTTTTCAGGGCGCTTAATTGTCTGTGACCCTTCATCAACTCAGGAAGGAAATAAACTGTTCTTGGCAGCGCAGTTGTCCGAGAAGCCGGCGCTTTTGAATGTTAACATTCAATTAACCTTCTGTCGAGAAACGGAGGAGCATGCTTAATGATGGGGCTGTTTTCAGCTTCCCAGCGCACTGCACATCATCTCCAAAACCTGCAGGTATTTAGCAATCATTAATCAGACAACCTCCCTGTGCTCAAAAGACATTAAACATTCCCTCTGCAGAAATCCAGAACAATGAGGAGGATTTCACACTTGCAGGTATCTTAATCCTCAATCACATACAGTTAGGCACAAAGACGTTTTTTTCTACTTCCATTCTCTCCTTTGTGAATATCGGACACAGATGTTGCGGCCATTCACCGTGGAGAGTTTAGTGTTCCCTGGTATGTGTCTTGTTAATCTCATGAGCCTTCAGAGCTTTCGAACTTTTCTTTCTTTTGCACTGAAATTTCCTTTTGTCCAAACGTTTTCCTCTGCCAAGTTTGATACACATGTAACATTTGCCATTTTCCTCCCCTTTCCACTGAGACTGAGCTCTTCCATGAAAGACAAAAAATATATTAACTCTTTATCGAGAAAGGTCAGATGGACACAAGAGACTTTTTTTCAAAGGAAAGCAAAGAAGTCAGTCAAGTCAAACATGAGGTCATGGAACGTTTCGTCTTCTAGTCTGATGTCTGGTTCTAGGCACCAACTTTTCCCCAATTTAAGTTTCCATGCAAAAAAATATGAACTGGGAAAGGCCTTTGTGTGCTGAAGAGAGCTAAGTGATTTTCTTCACAGAGGAGTTCCAACTACAGAGTGCACATGTGTTTTCAATAAAAGAGTCCGGTTTGAGTCCAAGGTTGGGCCCCCTCACCACTTTGAAAAAGAATCTGCGAAGGCACCATGGGCCAGCGACAAATGGAAAAAAAAAAAAAAAAAAGCAGAACAGAAAAAGTTGAGGAAAGAAAGGTTGCAGAAGCAAAGATATCCTTTAGCATGCTTGCTTGCTTTTGTTCACCCAAAAATGCAAATGTGGTCATGATTTATTCACCCTCTTTTTATTCCAAACCTGTGTGGACTTTGAATGGAACACAAAAGATGATGTTGGTAACCAAACAGTTTTGGTGACTTTTGACTTCTATAGTATGGTCAAAAAATATATATATATATATTTTATGTTTCCTTTTGTGTTCCACAGAAGAAAGAAAGTAATTTAGCTTTGAACTGACATGAGGGTAAGCAAATGATGACAATTTCAACTTTTGGAAGAACCTTTAATACGAGACATCAATTACAGAAGTTGCTTTCAAAAATGTCAGTTTGTGGACAATCAACCTTATTAAGACTCTGCCTGCAACAATTTGCAAGTCCTCAAAAGTGGCAACTGTTCAAAGCTGTAGGCCAATCGAGCTCTAGAGGAGTAATTTAACCTCCCAATAGAGGCAGCACCTAACAACTGCTCTCTCTGTTGGTAAGAGTCAGCCTCTTCCCCTCTCAAACTCTCAGTTGCTCAAGGGGCCGCACCAGGGGTGCACATGTAATGGAGCCGAGTCTTGGATCACAGTGCAGAAGAATGCTTGGGGAACATTGTATATACAGTGGAGGAGAGTGTGATTCTCTGCCCTGGCTTTGATGTCTGGGGCTGTAGAGCAGTGCTGGTTCGTTCTCTTTGCAGTGCTATATAAAGAGAATAGGAGATCGTTACTTTCTGCAGGTGAGAGTCTTCATCTGTGAAAATCCTGTGGGGCAGAGTGGTGCCTGTCAGACTAAGACTATAGGTCTCCTGCACAAATTTACCAATTCAGACACATCAAAAGAACCATCCGGGGAGGCTTAGAGCCGAACCATTAATAGATTTATTTTGACGTCCTAGGCTTTATACAAGAATGAGCAATGTATGCGGTAACAGAATGAAATGTCTTAAAGGGATAGTTCAGACAAAATAAATATTCTGTCATCACTTATTCACCTTTATGCTGTTCCAAACCCATAGGACTTACTTACTTCTGGGCAACACAAAAAGGAGAAATTGTAAAGAATATGCTTGCTGCTTTTTTCCATATGATTTGCAATGCATGGGGACTAGAGCTTTCGAATTTCAAAAAGCATTATAAACGAAACATCAAGTTTAATTTCAATAGCTTCCAAAGCCATTTGATAGGTGACAAACAAATGAAATGTTAAGTTGTAAAACCAGATCAGTCTGTTGTGTGAACGATTCGGAAAACGGAAAAACTTTTAAAATATATACTTTTAAAAAATATTATTTTGAATGTTATGAAGAACATCTAGGCCGGATTTTAAGATTAACTTTTCGTCAAAGTCAATTTTAGTCTATTTCTCACAAAAAGATATCAAATGGCTTCATTAGAAATCTGAGTATAGTGCACAACTCCTGTATTTTAGTCATTTTGAAGCTTGACAGTCCCATTATTCTAACTTTTGCATTCCATAGAAGAAAGCAAGTCATACATGAAGGTGAGTAAACAATGACAGAATTTACACTTATGAGTGACTGAACCTCTAAGAAAGACTCTTTGGGGAATGTGTTTTTGCTGTGTGTGTGTGTGTTTCTCTGGAGCGTACAAATGGAAAGGAAAGGAGAGAGGATAATAAAAAAAGAAATAAAAAAAGAAAAGAAAAAGGTGATCGGTTTGATTTCATGGTCTCAGGAAGAGCAGGGGAAAATTGAGAAAAGGTGATGCAGAGCAAGCGAGATAGCTCTGCCTCTCCAATGACTGGTTGTTCTTGTGTAAATGGTCTACCTATCTTGGTCAGGTATTGGGAGCGGAACATGCTCCCTCCCACGTCTGCCAAGCAGTGCCCGAGGCTGAGAGCAGCCTCCGATTGGAGTACCTCATCTCCACATGGGCTCTTTGATGTACGTGCACAAGGCAGCCCATGTCATTGCGTTTGAAAGCTCTCGTTTTCCGCGACACCGACACACAGGTTGCATTGCTCCTGGCGTTCCAGGTGCTGCCATGTGTTAATCTCAGAGGCCTGGTTCCGCATCAAGCTTCCCTTCTTACGCGAACAGGCTTTGAAGAGCTGTCTGATCAAACCACTGCTTAACAACCCACAAATCACTGGAAGCCTTCGTAACTAGCGCCGCTTCAAATGGGCACAACTTTAACCGCCCCGACTCTGTTATCTGCAGCGGCAGGTGAAGAGCTGGAAGATAGCGCAGACATCCTCGCAAGGACGTTTACAGCAAATCCCGTTAAGCAAAATAAATGTTGGAACGCAGCAGAAAAAGAAAGACTTAAATGAAGAATCATCTCTCTAAGTCCTTTCGGGCTGTATTTGGGTCATAACAAATGCGCCCAGCAACACGAGGAGTCAGACACTAAAGTAATGAAATCACATTTGCTTGCACTGGCAGATTCCCAAATGATTATCCACAGTCTTACCTCATCACACACAGAGGTCTGTATTTCACGTTGATAGATGCACTGCGCATGAAAGTCTCTGCAGCCTAATGCATCTTTAGATTTGGATGTTGTGCATCATCTGGAGATCATCAGAAAATTCCTTGTGTCTGTTTAGATGATATATATCTAAATAACTGTATTTGAGGTCTTAAAGTTGTTGATGTCTGCAGCCACCTGCAAAGGTATACAGCAGTACTGGACATTTGCTGGAGGTATCAAACTCTGTCTAGTTGGGCCCTGAGGGCAACAAGGCCATCTGAGCAGATCTCATTCTCTGCTGTGACAGCACCCTACCGCACCAACAGGGAGATTATTTCTGTTGTTGGCCTTAAACAATATCACACAAATAAAATATCCCACTCAGATGTGAAGCATCATGTCTTGGGAATTCTCTGAAAAAGCTTGAGAAAGTGAAAAACAATATTTAAACTTTCTGGAAACGCTCAAACCCAAGAATGGCTGCAGTCTAGGCAAGCTAAAGTGAAGGTCTGGAGAGATCTTAAGATAGCTGCCTCTCGTTTGGGCTATAAATCAGGGAGCTGCATCCAACTTTAAATCTTGCTGTGTCTGATGTAACAAATATAAACCTGTAAAAACTGGAGTAAAATGGATCCAAAAAAAGATAAATATACTGCATGCAGCAAGTTCTTAAAAGATAAGCTTTGAAAGAATTCTAACCAAAATTAGAAGGTTTTATGGTATATTACTTTTGTACAGACATGAATGGAAACAATTTCAAGAACTCAAGGTAAAACTGCACCAAAAGTAACAAATCTACCCACATATTAACAAACAGGTTTCATCATTTCCTAATAAAAGGCCTATATGTTGTGCATCTAGTTGAGTTTACAATCTCTACAGACACAGTTAGTAAGATAGAATAATAATAATAATAATCATCATAAATTGAATTATGACTCTTCAGGAGACACTTCAAAACAGAAATAAACATCCATATCTACCAGAGAAGTAGACTGAGGATAGCTACAAAATTTAATACCAGGACAAATCAATCCAAACTTTAATTTAATTTATATTAATTACATTTTATATTTTAATTTTGTTTAATTGTTATTATATCTGATGTAATATGTACAGCTAATATGGGACCTTTTTATATGGTCTGTTAAACAAGCCTATGTAAGTAAGTTAAAAATGCTCCCTGAGCTTCTTAAAACTTCTTAAACTAAATATGTTAGCATTTTTTTACATTACTGGTTTTACAGACATCCTAGTTGAGCACTTTAGACCACAAAGGACGTAGAAAACCACCTGTCCATCTGAAAGAGCCGTGTATGATGTACTATGCAGATATTTTCACTTAAAGAAACTTGCATTGCACTTAATCTATTCATTTTATCTGTTCCTGCATTCTCTATAAATTCATGACCTTGTGTCGTTGCTAGCACTGCATGCATTTAATGCTGGCTACTGTACCAACCTGTGCGACTTTTACAGAGTTCTGAGTGGCACCTCCAGCGTAATATTCAACCTTGAATTTCTTGACTATGTCTTCAAACCTGAAGTATAAAAGAGAAAAGAGAAAAATGAAAAAAAAAAGATTACGCAAGACAAGGGAAAAAAACGACTTTATGCATGCATATCCACAGAATTAAAAACAAGTGAAACTTTTGATGACACTGAAACAAGGCTGTTTTATTTTTAAAACGGGCCTTGTCCAGAGTACAATCACAAGATCACCCAGTGGAGATGCATCGAGAACAGGAAACCTCAGACACTGTAAACAGGAAATAGAGGACTTGAAGCCTTGTGCCGCAGGGCAGTAAGCCTTCTGAGAAAGTGTGTGTACTGTACTTCTGCACGCATCTCCCAGCGTGTACAGACGTGCACACAAACACACACAAAAGACCCACACAAAGGCAACAAACGACCTACCCCATGTCTGGACATTATTACAGAGAGAAGCATCCACCACAAACCTGTCTGTGCAACAGACTCGAACAGCATGCAAATAGTCTGAGTCACTGAAGGACGTGACCTCCCATGGCCTCTGCAGTCCAAACACAAGCATCAAAACCACACACACACACACACACACACACACAGAGTTTCTCTCTACACAACACCGATGTCTGAAGCTGATATAGGCTAACAGCTAAAGCTCACGTGCATACGTTTGTGCATGTAAACAAAAGATGACTCTACAAAGAATATTTATGCGGTATTCAAGAACCATCTGACATGATTACAAACACTATTACAATGATATTAAACAATATTTTCATGCAGTGAAACCAGGGGCAACTGTCGCTAAGGGAAGTAAGACTGTCAGCATTTTTCCTACTAATTCCCCTGAAATTCTTAATTAAAACCTTTAGATTTTTGAATGCATATACCTATAGTAATATGCTGCCACATGCATGAATACATGTGGCCTTTTAAAAATCAAATTAAGAATAAAATCGGAAAGTATACGTCCTTTTACATCGTGGGAACCTTTTCGTAACACCTAAACTAAACACCAGAACTAAGTTCCTAGAACTACAGTACGTGGTGTGAAAGTCCATTATATTTACTATAACACTACAGTATAAGAAACCAATTCTCAATATTAACTACCTGATAATTAGAACGCCTATTACTAACATATTGGCTGTTTAGTAGTATTAGAAAGCACATATTCTGCATGACCATATTCTACATCCCTAATCCTACCAATACATAAACTTAACTACATTAATAACTTAATAAGCAGCAAATTAGAATTTTGAGGCTAAATTTGCTTGTTAATGGCTACAATTGGACATTAAAATAAAGTGTGACCATAAATTCTAGTATTTTAGATAGAGTTAAAAAGTGCAATATGGAAAAATGGTTTCATCAATAATAATCAAATGAATAAATGGATGTGTCACAATAACAACAATTAAAAAAAAATTTAAAGACTGTAAATGTAAAGAAAAAAAAAAAATAAAATTCTAAAAAGGTAAGATAATGATTTTTTTAGCCGTTTACTGGCTGGGACATTGTGTTAAGGTTTTAAAAAAAATACAGAAGCGCATCTTTTCTCACAGACAATTTCAGGTTTTACTCATTTTTGTACAACAAAATGACTTCAGTAACTTTCTTAAAATCTTGATGAAACAAAAGTAGCGACACTTTTTCTTCTATGTTGTGATGCACAAGGCATAAGAGAAACAAAGAAATATGTAGGACGAGGAATTCAATTCAACTCATTGGTTGATGATTGGATGTGGTCGATGCAATCAAAAGTGAATGACTACTCTTCAGGTGGAAATTTTCTGAGGATGAATGCAGGACTTCTCTAATCGCGTAATGACAAACTTGGAACATTCTTAGCAATGAAACATACATGGATGAATGGTGCAAAAGGAGAAAATCATGCATTTGCAAAAAAGATGAGTTAACACTTATCCAATACTTAAAGCTGGCCATAAATAATCAGTAATGAGTATTTTTATCTGGCTGGAATCAACATCATTAACAAGGTCTAGTTGTTGTTTTCACACATACTAGGCACGATGGGTAACCTTAACTAGGGATGGCACTCAGTGACATAATTCGTGCTTCCATGAACTCAAGAGCACAGCGATGACGGCACTGATGTACCGAGCCCACAGACACAAGCGCACAAAAGCAGTGCTGCACAGTGCCTCATGAAAAGCTTATCGTGTTCCATTAGAAGAGAGTGGCCTTCGGGCACTGAATGGGCCACCCCTGGCTCCCAGCACTTCCTCTGGGAGGAGGGTCAGCTCTCCCACGGATCTGTCACTCCTCTTGTGACACTGTCAGAGGGGAAAAGCCCATCAAGCAACACTTCATATCCAGCCAAGGAGCAGGAAGAAACAGCAGGGGGCCGGCTTCAGCGAGGAGGGATCTCACATAACTACACATTTAAGTACTTCCTTTAGCAACAGGAGCTCTGCACGCTTGGCAACAAAAGGCTCAGGCTGGAGATGGCTGGCATGTTGAGGCTCTTCAAGATGCTGGCCGACAACAAATGCACCGGTTTCTCACTCCAGCTCGTCTTCAGCCTTTTGAAGCTTTTGTAAACAGTGGAGTGACACCTCCTGAGAGCATAATCACGTGCGTCTTCCTCGTGTGTGCCTGTGAGAGATGCCTCTTAAAGGGACCGATCACCTAAAAATGAAAATTCATTCTGTTTTTCACTGTCTTAAAATAGAAAGTCCAAGCTGATCTTTTCTATAGCATTCAAGGACCAAAGGCATCATACAATACACTCAAAGGGTTGGGGTCAATAAGATTTTATAAATGCATTAATACTATGATACAACATTTTTCACTCTTTGTTATATTGCAGCCATTTGCTGCATTTTTTTCCCTCAATGTACACATAGCACCACATATTGACAGAAAAAACAGAATTGTTGACTTTCCTAAGTATCCTAAGTTTTCAGACCCTTTGCTGTGACACTCAAATGGGAGAAAGTCAACCATCACTGCAGCCCTCCACCAGTCTGGGGGCTTTATTGCAGAGTGGCCCGACGGAAGCCTGCATGAAGTTTCCTAAGAAAACACCTGAAGGACCCCCAAGATGGTGAGAAATACAATTCTCTGGTCTGATGAGACCAAGATAGAACTTTTTTGGCCTTAATTCTAAGCGGTATGTGTAGAGAAAACCAGCCACTGCTCATCACCTGTCCAATACAGTCCCAACAGTGAAGCATGGTGGTGGCAGCATCATGCTGTGGGGGTGTTTTTCAGCTGGACGACTGGTTGCAATCGAGACTCCAAGACCACAGATTGGGCCAAAGGTTTACCTTCCAACAAGACAACGACCCTAATCACACAGCTAAAATAACGAAGGATTTGGCCAAGCCAGAGCCCTGACTTAAACCCAATTGAGCATCTCTGGAGAGACTTAAAAATGGCTGTCCACCAACATTTACAATCCAACCTGACAGAAATGGAGAGAATCTGCAAGGAGGAATGGCAGAGGATCCCCAAATCCAGGTGTGAAAGACTTGTCCCAGACAGACTCAAAGAGATTAGATCAAAGTGTGTTTCTACTAAATACTGAGCAAATGATATTTCACCATGTGATATTTCAGTTTTTAATAAATCTGTGAAAATATCAACAATTCTGTGTTTTTCTGTCAATATGGGGTGCTGTGTGTACATTGAGGAAAAAAAAAATACTTAAATGATTTTAGCAAATGGCTGCAAAATAACAGTGAAAAATATA
This sequence comes from Enteromius unitaeniatus, assembly GCA_032359435.1. NCBI lineage: Eukaryota > Metazoa > Chordata > Actinopteri > Cypriniformes > Cyprinidae > Enteromius > Enteromius unitaeniatus. Next base: position 11,405,962 of record JAUMHI010000054.1, read on the forward strand.
AGGGGGGTCTGAATACTTTCCGTACCCACTGTAAAAAGTTCCCACAAAAAAGTCATACGACACTGAAAACTGGACTAATTAAGCAAATTAATTTTTGCCATCCCATATTACAATATTACATGATATTATGGTTTTACTGTATTTCTGATCAAATAAATGCAGCCTTAGAGAATGAAAAACCTATTTACAAAAAATCTAACCCACCAATATCCAAGCTTTTTAAACTTTCTTACAAAAAATAGTGCTTGGTGACATCATGATGCAGATAACGGGAGGTTCTTGCACGTCTTATTTTAAAATATTATGACATTATACCTCAGACCATTAATTTGCAAATGTAAGGCAAGACATGTCCCACTTTTCTTTTTTTGGAGCCATAAGTCACTATTCACTTTTACTGCGATGAAAAAAAACTCAAACATTCTAATGAACATCTCAGTTAATTACAAACATGTATCTTTTATTTCCATGAAACACAAACTATCCTTAAGCCTTTGGTGCACCAAAAATACTGGAAAAACCAAAATCACATGTTATGCCCTCGACAGAAGAGAACCAAATGGAGATTTCTGTTTCACACAGAAAACACAGTTCACTGAAGTTTACTTAACCGTGCTATCCGTTTACAAACATCTTGGTATCAGGTCGTAACAATTAAAGCGTTTTTCCAACATTCCCGTGCAGCCTGGGTCATGGCTGAGTGCAGAGGCCGTCAGCGCCCCCTGTCTAGAGCACGGGACCCTGAACTCTCATAGCGTGGGAACAATATACACACTTCCTCGGCCTACAGAAAAAAAATACTAACCATTCTGACCACAGTGCGTGGGACTGAGCTAAGCAAGTCAAACCACGAGCATACGCGCACACAAACACATTACCCTTTACACACAAGGAAAAAAAACTCTTGCACTTTGTGCCCAGTGCTTCACTGGAGAACACATCTAAGTTCTGGCCTGAAATGGGTCAGGAGAAGAACTCTGGATGGGAGATTTGCCACAGCCCTTCAGTGTAGGGTTACAGAGCGTGCTCACACACACACACAGACACACACACACACCCACCCACCCCTCAGAGAAAAACTGAACACACATGCACTCAGAAAACTCACAATAAGAATAATAAAAGAGGCATTATTGATTGAAAAAGGCGCTATTCAGAACTGTTTACTACCTCAGCAAAGGGAAAAAAAGCAGTCTACCTCACAGCAAGAGGCAGCAGCACCGATGCTCAATATTGACGGTGGTTTTATTTACTGTATAGTAGCTTGACTGGAAGCAGCTGATGTGGCTACATAGGCAATTCACACAAACAAACAGTGAGCCTGCGGGGAGAGGCAGGGACTGTTCATCAATGGCCACAGGCAAACACTGCTCAGCCTTGTGTCTAGGCTCTCCACGAACAACATCAAAGCAGCACTCCAGTCAGATTGTGGAAAACACAATCAATTGTGAGAAGCCTCTTATTTCAGAAATGTAAATTGGCCGGCTGTAGAGTGGTGACAAAGGGAGTAAGTGGTACAGTGGGAGGTGGTGTGAATCAACGGACGGAAGCAGGTTTGAAGTTACACGTAGTTGTTGCACCTAGGGGAGAATGCTGTATTAAAAGTACTGAATATACCCGCTACCTTGCCTTAGACAATTCTTTGGTACTTCAACAGGATAAAACTTTTTTTTGTACTTCAAGCCTAAAAGAGCCCTCTATGAACAAACTAATGATAGAAATGCTATTGGCTATATATAAAAAAATAGATTTAACTTACCATGTATAGGCTATATTGATTTTACAATTTTTAACTCTGATAATCAGAAATAAAACTTGCCAACCACGTATGGATGAAAATAAATTTTGCATACACACATCTTAAATTAATATTAAATGAAAACGATTATATTAGATTAATATTTTACATTATATTACCTGATTATATTATATTACGTTATATTTATACACCAAATACAAATTATAATATAGTAAGGGACATTGATTAGTGCAAAAATGAAAATGTCTTGCAATGACAGAGAAAAGAGAGTGCTTAATTTGAGTGCCCAGGGTGGATATAAGCAGATTGACATACATACATATAATTTTCATAATGTGTCTGTTTATTAACACAGCCAAATAACGGCGGTTTAAATCAAGTTGAAACATACTGCACACCATATTTGTCTTTGCAATGAGAACAATCTTTTACCTTTACGCCGGTTTCACACTGTTCTTTACAAGCCTCCGCAAAATGACGCTCCTCAGTTTTTAATATAGTCAGCGTATAAGACTTCAGTACCCACGTGTCACTGATGCAAAGTGCAGTTACTCCGAGGTAATTGTCCCACTTTCCTGACAAAAAATTTGTCACACTGTGCATGCGTGAAATGCATTAAAAAAATTGACCAAAAATAATTAACGTTGTTAACGCGTTATTTTTGACAGCCCTATTTTATATATATA
>JAUMHI010000054.1:11408573-11425164 GCA_032359435.1 Enteromius unitaeniatus
TTAATTAAAATCAGGGTCATATAAATCAAATGTAGCTAAAGTGCCTAAGAAATATAACCCAGACTCAATGATGGATCTTAAGCATGGCTGGGCAGCAAACCATTTAATTTAAGTGAAGCACGAGGACCACATTTTTCCTTTTTTTTTTTTTTTTTCCGAGCACCAAATGTTCACTTATTAAGAGAGGGGGCACAGTGAGGAACGTCAGACTGTGCTCTTTGAAATGCCTCACCACAAATGTTACAAGAGCTGAAAAGAATGCGCTTAAACGTCAGATTGATAAAACCAGAGGCAACATGTCTTGCATATGCTTGTGGTTACACATATTAAAGCAAGATGAGAGCCGAGTGTCTATCCAAGAAGGGGATACAACTGATTTTAAAAAAGCCACTATTTAGGGACTTGTTCTTCATTTTCTTGGTCATAGGAAGCTTAAGCAAAACGTAGGTGCAAAAAATAAAATAAAAAATAAAGGAGAAAAGCACAGCGATGGAGGCGGGGAGAGAGAGCGCAATGCAATGATGCTAAACAAAACCAGGTCAAGTCTTCAGAATTCTTTCAGATGGAGCTTTGAAGCACAACAATCGCAGTTAATTAGATCCAGAATATCCGCCTCCACTCCAATAACATTGTTTTTGTCAATAGAACTGGATACAATTAAACAAGAACAATGAGACAGCTCGCTCTAAATGTTGAAGTGAGACGCTCTGCTCTGCCAATGACATTGTTTGCAGAGAAGACCTCTAATGAAGGAAGAATACAGTGCTTTACTAATGCAGGCCATATTCTAAACAGAACTGACAGCTTCTCACAAAACCGCTGCCTTTATGACAGCCGACACCGCACACACTAAACATACAGAGCTAGCAATAATAACAAGCACTTAAATACTCATTAGCAGGCCGATATAAAACAACCTGTCAGGGCCGCAACTAGATAGCCAAAGATATAGACGAGAAGTTTGAAGGATAAGACAGTGAAAGAGCTGTGAATAAAACAAGGCGAGCGGCGTGCGTGTCTATGTCTGAGCTCACAGCTGCCCCCTCCTCAATGATTCATGGGAGATCCTTCAGAACACCTTATGATGAACCGTTCAGTAGTGGTTTGGGAGAGTGCTGGTCAATGGAGCCGAGCATTGATTGCACCGAATCCACAACTCCTCATAGATGCCAATACATCCCCAGCTCAGGATGTGTTGTACACTAGAGAGGACAACTGACAAATAAATAAAAGCCTTTTTGTCTGTAAACATGGGTTTATTTCAAAGCTCCATGAAGGATGGATGGAAAACACTCAAGGGTGCAAGGGAGGGAGATCATAAAAGAACAGAAACACTTTACTAGGAACAGTTTGTTTTGTGAGTAATCACCCCACTGAATAATAAAGTGAAGTGCGTGTTGGAGCTGATGCCAAAACGTTAAGATGCGGTGAGAAACTCTGCAATAGCTGGTGTAGTGACACTTCTAGTGGAAAGTTACATCTAATTTATATAAAGAGAGAAATTACTTTGACAGCAAACGTGATCTGCCAATTCTGCCATTAGTAATTCACCTTCACATTGTTCAAAACGCATTACTTTTTTTTCTTCTTCTTCGAAAAAAGGGACATTTCCATGCAGTTAAAATAAACAAAGACTGGATTTTTCATGCTTTGCTTTCTCTGTTGCAGGTGTGTCCAAATACAATGCCATTTTACTTCTGACTTATAACATTAAATATGTACATACAATAACATAACTTTTCAGGATGTTTGCACCTGCAAAATAATGATGATGTCAGTGTGTTATTAGAGATAATAAACAGACACGTTTGCTAATTTAGTTCACATACCACAAAATATTAAATTATTCAAAGAGGCCATTTTACCCCACTACTGGGCCAAGAAGACCAACTATAATTTTAAGATGTAATACTGAAGTGTTTCACAATATGAATTCACCGTATTTTTAATAAAAACAGCTCTGGTGAGCAGAAATCAGACTTTTTTATTAAAAATGTTACCCCCATACTTGTGAATGGTATATACAGTCTTCTGAAGTCAAACAACATGCCCAACACATAGAATAAAATCAAAACTGATCACTAATATCCCCCATCAGTGAGTTGTAAATCAGCTATGAGTTGTGAATTGAGACTGAGAAACTGATGAGTTTGATTTATGAACGATTAAATGAGATGCATTTTGTGAACACGATTTTGTGAAATGCATTCGAAAGACAAAAAAATGCTTTTTTCCAAATTCTTTTCTAATGGTTACATTTACTTTATTGAAATAATGAGATTTTCTCTTAGGTTTAGCAAAAATGACACTTGTAAGGCCCTATGAAATTCTATTTTTTCATCTTAAATTTTTTCGTATTTTTGCTAAATTTATTTTTACCAAATTTTCCATTTATTTTCTCAATTCCATTTTAATGGTTTCATTAAATTAAGGCATCTCTAAATAGTTGATTTTATAAAAACCTAATTATTATTTATTCTTAAAAAAAAAAAAAAGATTTAGATTGCAGTTGTTGCAGATTTAGATTTTTCTGATGAATAAATGATGATAACATTATTTTTAAAAACATTTATTACAAAGTAATATATTTCTGTCACATTTTCTTCAAGTTCAACTGAACTTATTTTGACAAGTTGTTGTGGAGACCTTCTGTTTATGAAATGACAATAGGTTTTCTCCAAAGGACTATGTTCATGTGTTTATGTACTCATATATTGAGGTGCAAGGGTGAAACGATCACACATTCTTTCGTATTTCATGTAGTAAACGAAACCTGCATCTGCGCCATTCATTCACACATAGATATAAACATACAGGGTTCATATTTGAATAAAATTTTGCTGCTTAAATGGTCAACATCACATTTTTATAAAATATTATATTTTTATTTATTCAAAATCTTTCCTAATATGTTTTAAACACACAAAATAACATGAGAATAAATGATGCCAGAATGTTCTTTTTGGAGTAAATTAAATACAGCGACTGTCAGAGGCACTGTATTCATTTAAGGGTGCTCAGGAGAGACTGTCTGGACCGGGATGCACATAGGTGCATGTCTATACAGCACTGAGCTTTCTATTAAAGATTTATATAGCATCTGTTAGAGCTATTGACATACAACTGTGACCTCAGAAAGAGCTGCCTTGTTTTCCCATTTGAAATCATGGCAAGAGTTCGGGCTCTGTCGAACAAATTCTGCAAATGCCGAATCGGGAGTGAGCCAACACATGTCTTCACATACACTCGAATACAGACACCTATACATATATAGAAAAAACACACACAGACAGACACAGTCAGGATTAATGGCAGGGAACAAATTTAACCTGCTGTTGGGTGGTCGTGAAAAAGTCTGGATAAACTTTTGACTGCCGAGCATGTCTGAATTATGAAGTGAAATAGATGGGTTCATTTATTTGGAAATGCACATACCAGGTGGCAAGAGCGTGGGACATTATTAATGTAGCTGTCATGTAAATTCCACATAAACACAGGAACAGAGAGGAAATGTACAATTTACAAGCATCTCACTGACCGAAGCCACAAAGCAGCCATTCATTCGCCAGGGCCGCACGTTTAAATAGAAACAAGGTGGTCAATGGTTGCACGTCATCGTTAGCCTCTCAATAAACAAGTGAATTATACAGGCCTGTCACAAAACTGACTCGAGGTTTTGATTTAACATAGAAAATGTATACTTCAGAGAAAGAGGAAAAAAAAAAAAAAAATGCAATTAATGCAAACCGCAATGACTAAATAAAGGTTGTGCACCTACGACTTAAGTGATAACACTTGAAACCCGGAGTTTGCATTTAGACCGTACAGAACAATTTGAAATCTATAAACTGAAGCTCAAGCACCGCGGGGCTGATGCGTGACGATCCAAAGCAGAGTGTAGTTTGCCGGCGGCTGGGCAGCAGCCTTTCTCTCTCTCTCTCTCTCTCCCCCCAGATGAGTCATTAACAGGCAGGCAGAACCAAGTGTCCTGGCTTTAAATGCCACCCTCTAAAAATAAACCCCCAATTGCAGCCTGACTAATGTCTCCATCAGTATTCTCTGTTCCTGGCCTGTATGCTAGTTTAAACGCTAACCTGCACGGAGCACTTTTTTCCGCAGGAGGGGGGACCTCCATCTTGCCCTTTCTCGATGTTAATCATAACACGCTTGGAAATTTCCGCCTTCTTTTACACATAGTTCTCTGAGGGTTTTCTTTACACATATCTAGCAGGGGAGGGGATCTGCTTTCTCACGTAGTCACATGTTAGGAAAAAGTTGTAACTGTTTTGAAAGGTGTAAAAAGTCTTGTGGTATACAATATATATGGGTGGTTCTTCAACAACAAGCACATTTATGCCCCAGACGTAAATTTTATAACAGATTTTAACATTTTTCTTCTTGTGAAGATCACATTTAACCGTCTGGGGTGATTTTGGCGCCCTTGAGATGTTTGGACTCTTTTTACCTCATCTTGATTATTTATTACTTTTTTTAAGGTCTTTTATATAGAGTTCAATGTTTTAGCATTGTTATATATAAATATATATAATTATTTTTATTTTTTATTTATTTATTTTATATATAAAAATATACACACACACACACACACACACACGTGTGTGTGTGTGTGTGTTTGTATATATATATATATATATATATATACACACACACACACACACACACGCGTATATATATATATATATATAAATAAATTAAAAATAAAAATTATAAATACGTAAATATATATATAATTATTATTTATATATACAATTTATTTCCAGAAATCATGGATCGTCAATTTTTTTTTAAACTGAACAGAAAACACTGCGCTGCAATTTTTAATATTTAATTTATAATAAATAAATCACCAACATATTCGTATGTACACCATTCTCTCATTTTGGTTAATCGCATGTCATGAAGGTAAAGCAATAAAATATCTTCTAAGCGTTTCATTTTGACTGCTTTTGTTTAGTAAGTATTTATATTAAAATGTACATTTTTCACACAATTCTTCTGCTGTTTCTTCATAAACCCCAGTTATAATATAAACCCTGCCATAATATAATTATGGACAAATTAAATAAACCAGCTGTGAAACAATAGGCTTGACAAGTCCAAAAATATCCATAGTTAAAGAAACGTCTATAAAACATGACACCTTAAATATACTGTGCTCATGAACTGCTGGAGATCCTTCCTTTTAAAGAGTAACTCGGCAAAAGTGTGGGAGAAAACACCAGGTGAAGTGGCCAACAGCTGAAGAAAACCAAACATGTAAGATTGATGTAGAATGAAGATGGGTCTCAGGTTGAGGTGAAAGAGGAGGGGGGGTTCCTGTTGGCTGAGGGCGATAAGAATCCTCCTTTTAAATAAGACTACATAAAGCATGAAACAGCGTGGTTAAGCCAGCTCTTGTGTGGAATGCAGCGGTTGACGTGCATGCCTACATGCCCCTTTACATCTGAATCACAGACAGACAGAGTGTCTACGGCCTCCTGTGAGGGCCTCTTCCCCACCGGACCACATTCACCATGTTAATGGAGAGATGGAAAGGACTTAATAAAGCTTGGTGGGACACCTGCTCCTAGTCATCCACACTGGGGAATCTGAGCAGCCTGGGTGTTTATTTCACACGAGGGGACTCCAACGAACTGGAATCGAACACACACACCCATGCACAGACACACAGGGGCTCACAGGATTTGGGCTTGAATAACTGTTTTCAGCACCTTGGAGCACAGACGGCGAGGGGCCCTGCTCTCAGAGGGCTTAAGGAGTCCTGCTCAAAAGCAGCAGCTGCCTCGGGACCTTTCCCCCTCGCAGGGGCCCAGGGGATCACGTGGCTCAGCTACAATCAAGAGCCTTTTAACCATTTAATCATTTAGCAGAAAGCACACACATATCATTCTCCACCCTAAACAGCTGTCACGGGGCATCCTGAGCCGCTGAAACCAGAGGACGTCATTAACCGCCATAAAATGTGCTCTGAAACAAGTTAGTATTTTAGATTTGACACAAAGTTATCCCATGGGATGCTACTCAGTCAATGTCAGGACGTCCTGGGTAGAGAGCTTTTGATGTGTACGACTGATAAACTGCAGTCTGCAATAAAAAAAAAAGCAGTGCAAGCTGCAATTCAAGTTCATTTAAATACAAATCCAACAGCAACTAATGGGGAGTTATTCTGTGGTATGATGTAGCATTTCATTTAAAACATGCAGCATTTACTTTTTTTTTATTATTATTATTTAATAAAAAGATAATCATAAAAACGCATGCAGATGTTACCTGAAAGAAAACATTTCTGATTTAAAATTGTTAAAGTTACAAATATTAAAAACAATAAAATTATTTAAAATCACAATTTTAAATACATTTAATTTATACTTTTTAATTTTAGTTTTTAAAAAAAATTTGCAGCTGCTTTTGAGTATGTGTGAAATTGCATTGTCAGTATATGTATTTTTTTTGTGTTCGAGCTTCACTTTACTTATGAAAAGCATCATTGAAAAAAAAGTATACTTTATTATTTTTTAAAAAGCCAATTAATACAGTCGACACCCACCACCAAATCATCCAAACACTTTTTCGCCCTCGCACACAAAACCCACATGTAGTCAAACTAAGTAAAACTGATTGAGTTTACCAACCACAGTAACGTTTAAAATGTACAAGACTCATTTGCCAACAGGAATCAGTACTTCAAAAACTCAACACAACTACAGGAAGATCCAAAAGACAAGCGTTTTCTCAACATGAGTTCTCTGTCGAAACCACTCGAGGAGAGTTTTCCATTTGATTGGCACTGAAGGCTATATTTAGACAAACAGCTAACAGACGCACTGGGACATGCTCAAACAATGCAGGACGACACCGAATGTAAAAGCCGCCGTCAATCCTCATTTCAACAGAGTCATCTGGTGCGCCAATTCTTCCAGACCTTCAGGAATTAGCAGCGTGATCAATGGATATATTTTCCCTCTTTTCCTCCTCTCTTGGGTGAGGCTGCTAATCGGCAACACCAAGCTTAGCAACATGGTTTGTTTAATTATTCTGGTAGTTTACAAGGAGACTGAGGGCTTCACGAAAAGAGAGAGTGGAGAGGGGGTGGATCGGTGCGAAAAACTGGTAATAAACATTGTTGTTCCAGCCCTAATTAAATTGTTCAGTAATTTCTCAACACAAAAGAGAACACAGTTTATCTGTTTAAAATCAATAGCCCATTTCACGGTGAGCCACGTCCCAGAAAGACGACAGTGTCATTATTTATTCTGTTCTCTAAGCTTCCACTGTGCCTGTTCTCCCAAGGTTGAATCTGTTATTTTTCCCCCTTGTTTAAGGAGAGTAGAAAGAGAGAGAGAGAGAGAGAGAAGGGGGGGAAAGTCAATAATAATTCCTCTTTTATAAATGGATGGATTTGGCTGTCAGGGGACAGTTTTTCAAACGCAGTGTCTCAGCTCTCTCAATGACTCTTAAGTAATGTCTACAGAGCCACTCACGCACAAATAAGATCATTAAAAGCACTGATTACCTCTGAGCCTTCACCACTCATCTTTAAAATATTCTTTACTCTGACAAGTGGAAAGCCAATTTAAACTGAGATGTTAAAATGAGCCGAATGCGATGTGCTGCAGCGGAGGCCGTCTTCCAAAACAATTCCGAGGCGGCCCGATGACTGATTACCCAACCGCTTATTTGTTTTGAAACAATTACTGGTAATCATATTGATGTTTATGCGCGGTGCCCTTTCTGAGAAGTAAAACTCCGCTTTGTAATTACATCACTGGAATCTAATCAAGAGGAGATAAACCTTCACCTATGCTAACAACATATTAAAATGCAAATCAGCGCAGTTGCGGATTCGCGCGCACTCGCGGGCCTAATTATCTTGTGATGTCACAGACGCGGTCCTTGTGTTCCGTTTCCTTGGCAATCTATCAATCTGAATCTGCTCATTAACTTTACAAATATTAACGACGAGACGTACAAATCGGAAATAATCTGGTTTTGATGAGCGGCGCAGGTGCAGACCGAGCTTGGTGGAAGCATGACATCACTGCCGCTCCATCAGACAGACATCGGTGTGTCCTTGGACTCGTATTACTACATCGCCTTGAGGTAACGCTACTGATGTCAGATCCTCTTCGGGTCAGAGGGCAGGACCTCTCACACCGTCGTGACTTGGACCCTTTGTCGGTGTTGAAACGATGTGTCTGTGATGACAGTCTGGGTTTCAATTAGACTCAGGGTTTGAAGGCGGACAGATGGTGTGAGAGAGACTCTTCAAACCTGAAGTAAAAAGAATGCCCTTAGCCGCTCTCCTAAGGGAGACACATGGGATGATCCGTTGAGCTATGATGTTCCATGTCAATAATTCATATCCATGCAGAGAACACCACACGGCCTAATGTGAACCATCTATGAGCGCACAACTGCAGCGTTTCATCAGTAATAAAGAAAGAGGCATTGAAGAATTTTCTAGTCCAATTTACTCCCACAAAATGGCTGTAGGATCTTGGTTTCTGTAAAAGTATGCTCATTTAAAGAACTTTTGGCTGTGAATCAGTCAGAGATAAATGAGGGTAATTACACACATGGCCCAACTGTTTAAATTAGGTTACAAGTTAGGCTACAATACTTTTAACTGCCGGTCTAAAACGAACGCTGAAACTGCTGATTTCCTCTGGCAAAATGGGCTGAGTTTTATTTTTATGCCATTTTGATAGTGTTCAAATGATGCGCCTCCGATCTGCACCCTAAAAACATGATAATAAATCAGGCGATAAAAAGGACAGACAGGAAGATATAGTCAACATTAAATCAACATCACTCCAAACCTTACTTTGTCTGTGGAACACAAAAGTCATTTTGTAGAATGTTCAAGCTGCACCCGAAAAACATCAAAATAATTCAAAAAACATTGCATGTGATATTTTGAGCTGGCAGATAAAGGAAAAAAAATATATTAAATGGCAATCAATCTGCATTTTATACAATAAATAATAACAACAAAAATACATTTTTTTAAATCTGAGAAAACTATTTCAGATATTACTATACTATCATTATCACTAATCATTTAATATTAAAACTGCATTATATAACACTACACATATATAATATGAAATATAAATATATTATTTTTGTCAATTATTTTAACATTGTAATATTTACACAAAGACAATTTAGATTAATGCTACATAATACATTATTATGATAATGAGTTTGATCATTCTAACTATCAAACTACTTGTCTGACAATAACAATTTGCATTTTTGTAAAACATTTCATACACTAGTTTTTAAACATCTATAACACTGCGTTCATAATATATAACATTAATGTAATTAATATTTTTTGTGAACGAATAGTTTATTTGCACAACACACATACTAAATATTATATTATATACTTAATATACATGTTAAATAATATATTTATATATATTTATGCTAACACACACACACACACACACACACATATATATTTATATATTAAAGTCATCACAGCTATTAAAATCTTGAGAATCATTCAGCACCACATTAGGAAAAACTTATTCCTCCACAACACACCCAGCATATTTTCCATGATGATAGCTGGCTGACACTCAAGCGCAGTGACTTATAGCTCCACCTGCAGGAGGACCCACACACTGAGTTTCAGCTAAACTGCAGGCCAGCCAGGACTAGGGGGCAATAGAGTGCACATAATCATTCGGCTCTGCTGGTAATGAGGTGCTAGGGAGACAGTAAGCACAGAGCAGCAGGTCTGAGGTCAGTTTTATAGAGTGATTCGAGATGATTAAAGTCAAAGCTGGGGTTTGTGGCCATTCAAAACCCTAGAGCTAAGCGTACAGAACCAAACACTTAACCAGGAGTGAAGAGGAAAAGGCATCCGTGCGCTGTCGTAAACATGGCAGGCACGCATGCTTGTAAGGAGAGCGTGGAGCGGGACCAGCCCACCGCCAATCAGGCCAGCATTTAGTGCAGCAGGAAAACAGACGGCCTGGCTGGGCTCCATGGCGGCCTGCAGCTTAGCAATTAGAGACCGTCCAGCTTTGCCTGGAGAACAAACAGACTTTAAAAAAAAATAACGACTCTACCTGACTCCCTGTAACACTTGGCTACAACCTACCTAATGCATCTCAGCAGAAAAAGATCTATGTTCCCACCTGAGAGGGCAAAGACCAATGGAAAATCCCATAGTGGCCATAAAAGCCAATGTTGCGTATTTATGCTGGGCCGCAGTGTACAGTCTGGAGTTTCCTGGCAGTCAGCTTACTGCCGCCGTAATTCACAGCACATAAATCTAAGCAGTCATAATGTACAGCAGAGCTTGAACGATGATGAAGACTGAGAGAAAAACCGAGAGAGAGAGAATACGACAGGCGATATCATCTCTCTCTCTCTCCTTCCTCAAGATGAACCGAGCAGAGACCAGGCAGAAGTGGATGCAGAGCTGAGCGTTAAGAGGTTACTGCTCGGACATCGAGCCATTAGGGGAAATCATTTAGACGACTGGCTGCGAAGGGATGGCTGATGGGAAATGAATCAGGCAGGAGCCAAAGCTGGAGTCAGAGCCATCAGGGACCATTGATCCCGAGCCCGGACAAGATTCTGGATCCTGTAGACAAACCACCTGCTTTAAGTCTCCCTCCTCGTCTGTAAGGTTGGGGTAAGGTCACCGTCCTGACCCCTGGAATGTGATCCCGAGGTGTGGCGCTTTATACGCGCTCCCAGCCAAGGCTGGGCGAGCACTGGTGCGTGTCTGCCAATGGGAAGGCAGAGTAAGGACGGCTCACACAGGGATAACCTAACAGTACAAGTTTGTGGCTCATTTAAGCGAACAATGTTTTTCCGAGCATATAGCTCTCGACAGAAGTGTCAAGAACGCAGCGCCAATGATTAATTGTAGCCGTCTCCCCCAACTCTAAGAGCTAAGCATCCCTGCCAATCTATTTTTTCCTTTCTTTAATGTTTTGCCCCAAACACTGCTGAGTAAATGTTCATACTGCAAGCATGCACAATTTGCAAACGGTTTGTCCCCTTCAAATATACTATTTTCCGCGATCCTCCGCGCACCTGCAATTTAGCTTTTGGTGTGCAACAGCTCTTTTTCCTGCCCGCTCTCAAATAAAGAACAGCACACTCATCAAAACCAGCTCCATCTGAGACACAGGAAACAGTCAGACTCAGCTCTCTCCGGGGGGAGGCAGATTGCCCGCAGGCTGCGCGGCGTTAGGACAATCTACAGAACAAAAGGACACAGATCAGAGCTGGTATGTTCTGTGATTGTCATGGTATTTATGAACTCAATGTGATGGGTTCTAAATAACTGTTTCAGTATATACAAATGACTCAATTTCGAGAATTTAAAAACAAATAACTTCAGTCAAGCTTAGCTTTTCAGCCTGGGAAGCGACTCAATTGTCCGTCCCTAGCTAAACAAAACTAATCTGAAATCGGATAAGATTTCCTGTTGTGCACAAGCAAAAACTACCCTGCGGCATGGTGTGGTGTGAAACTGGTACAATGCCCGAGCGTATGCCTCCCCCTGCTGGCTGCCAGTGGTACTTCACCTGGTGTCTGTTCAGATGAGCTGATGCCTTTCCAAACATGCTGCTGTTACTAGACCAGAGTCAGCTGCTGCTTTAGTACACTGGCACACATGCCACCTCTTAAAAACAGAAATGACGTCAAATACAATGACATAAAAACACATTGCAGAGCTAAGTGTGTGTGCAGGTATTTTTCTGTTTCTAGATAATTGGGGAAAATCTACAAAGAAATTAATAAATCAAATAAAAGTTATAAATAAAATAATTTATTTTTTATTGGCATGTTGGCTTCTAAAGGGTTTAATCTTCAAGGCAAAAACTACGTTGGAATAATGCAATTACAAACATAAAATAAAACAAAAAATACAAATAAAACTATACAAGAAATTCTTTCTAAATGCATAGAAGAAACCATGAAAAATTTAATGTCTGATATGGACCAATACCAATTAAATAGAGCTACATACAGTATTGTCTTTCCGGCTATTTGGGAATTCACAGGTAAAAATTATTAGATAGTGTAAAAAAAAAAAAAAAAAAAGTACAAATGTAATTGTCACAAGATGGCAGTATTGTACAAGTGTGTGTAAACTAGGTTTCTATATGGGGTCAGAAAGTTTTTTTCTGGTTATCATGGCTCAGTTAGGCCCCTGCTGGTAGATGCTCTAACTACACACTTCAGCTCTGAAAAGCTTCTATGAAGGATGACTTCTATGAATTTTTTTAATGACATGTCATAAGTCACTTAAGAATTTCAGTGCATTAGATAAAGTGACATCTGTAAAAAAAAACAAAAAAAACTATTCTAAATATATTTTTGAAAAAAAGCTCTATTTTCCCATTTTTACATTATTGTGCACTGTGGCTGATGAAACAGGATCTTCCCTTTCCCAACTGATACAAAGTTCTCTGAACAGATTAAACAGATGGAACGTTTAGTAAATGTACACTGTACTCTGGCAATGTTAAATCAAGCACAACCACTGCATACGAACGCCACACACACAAGCTGAAGACTGCTGAAGCTGTAACAGGAGTACAGTGATTGGTGACTGCACTCTGCTGCCTCAGGGCCTTGTAAATCACACAGGGATCTATGAATGCCATTGTACGCCCAGACAGTCTGCAGCAAAATGCCAGGGCATCTGTCTGTGATAAAAAAAAAAAAAACTCAAGCACTCTTCAGTCTAAATGACCCAGAATGTAAATTAACAGAATTATGCAATGCAAAAATCTATATTTAAGCAGTAAGCTCTGAGAGGTTGGACAATATTGTGAATATAGAAATGGCTGAAGGCAGATGTTTAGCACTACACACTGCAGAGCCTCAGCTGTGACTGTACTCAAGAAATTAAATGCTGGCAAAGCATTAAAAACACATCACAAATAGTGATGAACAATGTTTGAATTATACTGTTTTCTGCTTATGACCAATTCCAATAAGCTGATTTTCACGCAAAATACTATAAAAAACAACATATAAAAATTATTAATTTAAAAAGAGCAATTTATAATCGGTCTAAATTCATTTCAAAACATCTACAAATATGCCTACAAATGCCTTTAGGCATTATAGCATGTGCAGAATGAAAATGGAGATTTGCACTTATCAATAAAGAAAGATTACACTATTGGTTTTAGCATGGGTCAAAGAAAAGCAACCAGACAGAGGTAGAGACCGGTTCAAATATAGCAGGTTTCTCAAGTGTCGTGATTAATGAAGAGCATGTCTGGCCTCTACACCTGTTGCTTGCTGTTGGTTTGCCTTTGTGTCAGGCTAAAATCTCTGATAAGCACAATAAAAGAGAACAGTGGGAGTGTATTTATAATACTGCAGACTCACCAAATCAGACCCTTTCAACCCCAAGTGGTAGGAAATAAATTGAACACACATCAGTGCACAAATCAAATTAAAAAAGCGACAGATACATAAAGAGAAAGTAGAAAAAAGAAAAAACAAAAAAGCCCTGCACAGTGAGTTGTCTGTGAAAGTCATTGAAAGAAGTGACATTCAGAACTGCCACAACAAAGGGCGCTTTGGATCAAATGCTTTAAGGTTTAGAGGTTGACATACACCTCTGCACTGCTTTAGGCAGATTACAGGCCTTTTCTCACTTTTGTGGGGGGTTTTTTTTGGCTTGGTCCAATTTAAGCATCTGAATTCTTTAAACACAGTGGGATGTAGGGTCCTTGCTTTTTCTCAGTGGTAAGCCACATTCGTTTCTCTTCATACAAGGCCAACGAAGAGAGGCCCCCAGCTTCAAACATAATAGTCAGCGACAAAAGCTTTGGTTCCCACTGGAATCATCACAAGCAACCTAGATTAAGCATCCAAGCACTGCAAAGCAACACTTCATGGCTGATTCCAACATTTAGCATGGTTTGAAGTTACCGGCCCACAGAAGAGAATCATTAGCAAACCGAACGAGAGCTAATGTCAAGACAGGCATCCATGTGCATAAGCCAAGAAGGAACAGCCCAATGATTAACAGACAATAAGTTATATTGTTTAAAGCATGATGAATGGGCCCCCTTGTGATCATGTTTTACATTGTGCATGCTGAAGTGATGCATTGTTGAGATCCGCACACAGAGAGGAAGCGCACAGTGCAGCTGAGTAAACCAATACAGGGCAAAAGGTCTCGGTCTGATCCATGTCTTTCGGCTCAATCTCAACTTAAACACTATAATCTATGAATCCAAACAAAAACAACCCTACAACCTTTGGAAAGAATTTCTGAGAAGAGCTTGTTACACACAACCACAGTCGGATCTGGACAGCCAAATATTTCCTTCGGCCGTAGTGTTTTGGAAAACAGAAAAAAATTTAAATAATAATTGAAAACACAATGACTTAAATATTTTGTTAGTGTTTATATTTAACATTTATAATACATAATACAGTGTTATCATAAACATATA
The DNA here is from genome assembly GCA_032359435.1 of Enteromius unitaeniatus. NCBI lineage: Eukaryota > Metazoa > Chordata > Actinopteri > Cypriniformes > Cyprinidae > Enteromius > Enteromius unitaeniatus. Next base: position 11,423,057 of record JAUMHI010000054.1, read on the forward strand.
ATGGATAAAGAGAAAATGGCACTACATTTTGACTAGTTTTTTTTTATTGATATCATATGATTCAATTTCAAATTTTCCAAGCTGTTAGTGTATAGACAAGATCCCTGAAGTTGCAACGTTTCAAGAAGTTTAAAATCGAGATATTCTTTATAAAAGTTATGGCTTGTACACCCCTCCCCCTAAAACAGCCACAGTGAGTATACTTTCAAACATCGCCCAAAAGTTTCCATAAAGAAAGAAGGTGGAACACGAGAGGCTCCACATCTGACTTCTGACTTATTAAAAGATCCTGCTACTTACTATTCAAACATCAGTTTTGAGCTGTGAATAGTAACGTTGGTGCTTGTTTTTTGTTGTCCGATCACAAATGTAGGCATGTTGTTATGTTTACGAGTAACAATGCATCGTGACACATAAAAAGACAGTACTAAGCCATGATAATCTGTAATTATCTTCACACTGGATGCAACAAATGCCTCGTTTGTAATGTGCTTTATTGTTTTATCACAATCACAGTGCACTGGACAGCTGGCCAATCAGAGCACACCTCGCTTTTTTTAAAGAACGATAAGCTTTGTACAAATAGACCTGTTTCAGGAGGCGGAGCTTAGAGTTTTTGCACCTTAAACTGCATAAACACACTGCACTACACAAAATACAAAAAAAGAATGTTCTTTTTAGCTAAATCATATGATTTAAGCTCGCCTTTAAATATCATTAACCTCTAAGTTTTCCTCCTGTGAAGTCCTGCTAACATAAAGTAACTGTTTATATGTTAACAGCTTAATATTTTGAAGAATGATGGTAATCAAACATTAGATGATGCCCATAGACCTTCGTAGTATTTTTCCCTCCTACAGAAGTCAATGTGGACCAAAGCTGTTTGGTTCTTTAAAATATCTTCTTGTGTTCAACATAAGAAAGAAACTAACACATTTGCAAGATAATTAATAAATAATACATTTATATAATTATATATTTTCTTATTTATCCAATTATACATTTTCTTATATATATATATATATATATTTTTTTTTTTTTTTTTTTTACAACATTAACAGTAAATTTCCATCCTACCAAATATAACTGGACATCAACAATTTCCAAACCAAGTCAAATGAGGAGGAGTATGTACTGGGAAGTTTTCAAAATTAACTACACTGAAGGAGAAGGAGTTAAATATATTCCAAATGGCATGCAGTAAACAATACATCCCTGTTCTATTTCCTAAGGCTTTCAACAGACTCCTAAGCCCATTAACAAAAGCAGGACGTACTGTACTGTAGGTTAAGCAAACACCCTGTAAACTTGCTCTAGCCACCCAGAAACGACAGCAGAATTGAGCGCAGATCTAAGCTGGATTTTGCTAAAACTGCAGAATGGTGTATATCAGCCTTTTTTTATTCAACTATAAAATCAAAATGTTTAGACAAAAGTGTGTGTTACCCATAAAGCAACTGTGAGCTTCCCCGATACTCTAATTACCGGTGCCGCACTCTCAGTATCACATACTAAATCACTGTCTCCATCTCGTCTCTAATCATTAAGGGATTCACTGCTGACACCAAAGTGTACAATTTCAGACTTATCAAATAGTGCTTTCACACATGATTAGATCAAGGGAAGTGGGATCAGATGAATCCAACCGTCTGAACATAATTCAGAGTTGTCAGTATTCTACTAATGTGTTAAACATCCTTCTAATCTTTGCATTAAAGAGGATCAATCGTTCATATCAGATGCTAATCAACATGGAGTAACATCAATACACAAGAAGGCAACAAAACTACAATGGTGCTTTGGTAATGCATCCCTCCTGAGGAGATCTCACATCCTCTACAGATGAAATGAAGTGAAATTGCTTTGTTGGCATACAGCCAACAACAGTCAAAAATCTTTAACACATGTGCTACTCATTAAGTGCTACTAAATAAGGAATTACACTAGGGAAGTAGATTATGGAACACGCTAGTATGAGAGCTATTCTCAGTAGGAATAGAAATAGATTTTTTCTATTCATATGAAGGTGTAAATACCGTTGAACATACCAAAATGGCCCGTGTTAAAACTTACATTTCCTTGTGTTTCTCTTCTGCTAATATCTGGTC
>JAUMHI010000054.1:11449678-11485177 GCA_032359435.1 Enteromius unitaeniatus
CAGACGGCTGAAGGCATTAAAACACTTTACGAAGATGAGAGCAGAATAGAATAGAATATAGAATAGAACAGAACATTTAATAAAGAAGGATGAAGAGCTTTATTATTAAAAGAAAGTTATTTTAAACACAAACACACACACACAAATAGAATAGAATAGAATAGAACAGAATAGATCTACAGGTACATTAATTAAAACAAATGTTTATGATAAATGATGACATTAAAACACTTCACACACTACAGAACAGAATGGAATAGAATTGATTAAAATAGAATAGAACCAAATAGATGTTCACATCAGAAATGTCAAAATCCAACTCATAAATAATATTCTTGATTATATATATTTTCAGTATAACATTATTTTCTACACAACTGCGTGCAGCGCAGTCAACTAGCAATCAAATTAATTCTTTAAAAATATTTACTGCTGTATTGTTATCATTTTCTTTAAATAGAGACTCGCTTATTGAGACCAGAGAGGAAGGAGAACATACCAGCAAGGTTCTGTCCGGTTGCTGTGGGGACACTGGGAAAATAATGGTACAACACTCTTGGAAGTTTCCGAGATTGATGATTTTGTTTTTGATGTTTCCTGGAACTAACAAAGTTCTTTCTCTAAACAGACTGACTCCTTCTACAGAGAAGAAGAATACAGTCCACCTAAGATCTGCTATTCCACAATTACTTCACCTTCATCATGAGGAACATCCCATGCATGATGCATATGATGAGCATCACAGCTTCCAAACAGTTCACTTGTTCACAATACTGTAACTACTCCAACACAGGATAATGCATTTAGGGGATGTGTAATCATGAAAGCATTGGAAGTTTACAGCCTCTCTTTAACGTTATGACTTATCTACTGTACACTCATTATTATATTTTTTTAGATGTAGTGTAACTATGTTTTAGGATAAAAAAAATCCAGAAATCGGACCCTGCCTAACACTTCCCTGCTCCGCTTCAGTCCACTGACCCACTGAAGACCATGTGTTTACAGCAACATTATTTCCTTTAAGCAACAATTAAGAAAGTCAATCAATTATTCATTATTAGATGTGAAAATCAAAATAAAATCAGTATGTCCAGTTTACACTGACTGTTGGTATTTTCAACTCCTTTTGCAACACAAAGATCACGACCTTTCACCCTCCCCCAAAAAGCCACGGTTAAAAATAATTCCCTCCTAAATACCACACTGTTATTGCTACTAAAACAATGCAATGCAATGCGTTTTCACAAGAAACTTTGTGTCAACCACTGTCAGGAAAAAGAAACAAAGTGCCAAACATGACAAAGTTTCATACTAAGTGAAAAAGACTTATGATGTAGCAGCAATAACTGCAGTGCCTATGGTATTTAGGAAGAAAGTGTGGTTACCATGGTAATTTTCTATAAGGATGAGACGTTTTAACGCAATGAAGTGCGCGCTGATAAAGATAACAAAACAAAAAGACAAACTAAAAGAGCGATAAGATACTGTATGGATGACAGGACTCTCACCCGCACGAGGTTGCTGACAGCCGCTTGCACTGCCGCCACTGGGCCGGTGAGATCTGGGATCGCTTTCCCATCAACTTCGCCCTCCTCGTGCATGATAACCAAGTGGGATATCTGCTGAGCCACCGGCTCCAAGATACTCTCTATCGTCTTGGTGTGGAAAACTGGCATCCTGAAATCACAATATCCTCAGCACAAGTGAGAAAAAGGCACGAGTTCGCTCTGTCCTGCGCTTTCCCCCGTTATTTCTTCCAAGGGCACCACGATCCACACGTCTATTCCACTCATGCAGAGAAATCCCTAAACGCCTCCTCAACGACCGACGCCTTCTTGTGGATAACCAAAGCACGGCGCCGGTGAGCGCGAGGGACCGCACGACTTAAAAGAGCCAGCGCTCGTCAACCAATCAGCGCCAAGGTTTCACGTCAAGCGGAGTATCTGATTGGCGCACGCTGACGCTGTCTCCGCTCTCCTCCGCCCCTCCCTACCTGTGCTGAGAGCTTCCCTGACTACGTCATCCAGGCAGTGGCCAGAAAGGGAATGCGTCGGGCTGGAATGACAAAGTGAGGATTCCGTGGATTACATTTGGCTTTAATGATAGGTAATGGTGTTAGTGAAGCGGCAACAAGTAAATGATACTCAATGACAGACCGCGCAAGCATGTCTATACTTAGGCTGCGGCGTTTACTGCTGAGCTGATGTCTCCTTCACGTGATAATTTCTGCGTGATGGAATGAAATGAGTAGGTGGACAACTAATTAATTTTTGTTTTAGAAGATAATGCTGATGAATAACACACGATTCAGAGGTGCACGTCTGATAAACGTCTTTCTGGTATAGTCTGAAACATAGGCTACGTTCAAGGTTTAAATAAAGGAGACGCATGCATAGGCCATCTGTGTGTACGCAAAAGTTTTTTTTTATGCATTCATTCGATCCAAACTAGGCTAATGTTGAAAATGGCTGTACAATTTTTCTGGTGTTTTTTGATTAATAAAAATACAAAAGAACAGCTCTTATTTTAAAAGAAATCTTTTGTTACATTATAAATGTCTTTATCATCACTTTTGATGAATTTAAAGCATCCTTGCTTAATAAAAGTATTAATTTCTTTTTAAAAATTCAATAATGTTACAAAAGCTTTTTATATCAGATAAATTATCTTTGGATCTTGCTATCCATCAAATAATCGTAAAAAAAATTATAGGATTATTTGATGGTTAGCAAGATCTGAAATATTACAATTTAAACATATGGGTTCTATTGTAATTTATTTTAAATGTAATTTATTCCTGAGATGGCAAAGCTGAATTTTCACTTTTTGAACAGTCACTACTCCGGCTTTTAGAGTCACATGATCTTTCTAACTTTCTAACTCCTGATTTGCCACTCATGAAACATTTTGTTATTATCAGTGTAGAAAAAAGTTGTGCTTAATATTGCGTGGAACCTTTTAACACATTTCACTTTTCATAAACTGAATGTGTCCATGCTGAAGGAAAGGTATAATTTATCCAAAAAGGAAAATTTGACGTGCTCTGGCACATCACTCAAAAAAATGATTCCCCAGCACTGTTCAGTTGATTAAAAAAAATATTTTCATTTAACACAATTATGTTTGGTTCCCTATTTAAACAACTGCATTGTGTTAAACTGACTTGAAACAGTTTTGTTTTGTCTCAACTCAATATTTTCATTTTGAAAGAACACAGATGATTTTAATTATGTAACTAGGAAGTGGATTTCCCCATCCCATCATGCATTGCACAGGGCAGGATAAGGATAGTAAGTCTTGAAATAAAATGTTATTTTAGGCATTTTTATTAAGATGATAAAACTGGGAGACTTGTAAATGTTTAAAGCTATTTTATGTTTGTATTTAAAAGACCTTCTGCTATGTTAGTGTTTATAGGGGTTAACATTGTGGTAAAGTATGTGCTTAGGGACCTGCTAAAACAAAGTTGTTTTAATAATAATAACAATAATAATACTACTTTGGGCATGCCGTGGATGTATCAAAACCATATTATGTTATGCATAACAAGTTGGCTAATGCCTGAAGTTAAGTAAATCAAACATTTTTTTGTCTTCCTATTAATTTATTTTTCAGTTTAATGTTTTACTTTGAGTTCAACAAGCATAAAATGTATAATTTTCAGAGCACGTTGTGCATCATAAATACCGTTTAGTTTCTTACACAAACCGATTGTTTTGTGTCTTTCTTAGGACATCAATGTATTGTCACAAGCCGCATGGTTCAATTTGGATTTGTCTGCATGTTTTTTCTCTTGCAAAGATTGTGTGCCCATTGACTTGCATTATATAAAAATAAATAAATAAATTTTTGGGGTTCTACTAAAGAAACAAAGTCACCTACATCTTGGATGCCCCGGGAGTAAGCAGATAAACATCAAATCTTTGGGTGAACTATCCGTTTAGTTCTTTTAAAAAAAAACTTACTTTCACTAGAATTAAATGTATAAATAAATGTATAAATTAAGTGCAATTAATATATAATAAACTGAAGTGCATTTATATGTGTGTGTGTGTATATATATATTAATTAATTATTATTATTTTATTTTTTTTGTAACATGGTGAGATTTTCTTAGTGAGAAATTCTTGATTTGAGGCTATGCACTGAATGCTTAATATATTTACCTTGTTTGGTTTAACTTAGTAGACAATGTGCTCAGAGTCTAATAAACATTTGGTTAAAAGCAGCCTGACTCCCCAGAATGACATGCTCAGCTTGCTGGCAAAGGGACAGGACGTCATTTAGACATCTAATGATGTGTTTAGGATCTCCAGGAAAATAGTTTCAGCATCGTAATTATACATAACTCACTGGTTAGGTCTTTAGACAAGTAAGACTCCCCCTGTGACTTTGTTTCAGACACCATTCAGTGCTCAGGAAACACAAGGCAGCTGTAAGGCTACCAAATAAGGTGGGATTTCAGATGGAGGAGCACAGAGAAGTGACTTGCAACACTAATAAGGTAAACTGTTTATTATGTAACTAGCAGCTGCCACTGAAACTTGTAAGTGCAGAGTCGCTTAGGGATGCTGCTTGCGTATCTAGGACGTTGACTGCAGTCTCTCAACGTCGCCCAACTTGACAAGAGAACTGCTGCTTTGGCTGTGCATTTAAACTCTTTCAGACAACAAAGGCTGTCAAGGCATTAATATGTCCTTAATTAGCCCTAATAAATGGCTAATATTCTAGCAATATGCATGCTAATAAGCAACTGATACTGTAGGTGTAACCGTAAAAAAATAAAAAGCGTTACCACTGTTTGTATTGAAATGGAACGGTGAATTGGACCCATTATAGCCAAGGTGAGTAATGCTGTGCTAAGCAATTTCATGTGATCCAGCCCTACTGCTGACTAGTCCATATTTGCTGCATTCGGCCCATTGGCTGTGATCACATTGTTTTCTCTATCACACAAACACAGTTGCTTACTCGTGCACTTTTAAACATGCAAATAAACAAACCTATAAATCCATCTGCAGTTAGTTCTTTTTAGTTAAATTAAAAAAGACAAAATCCAGGACAGAAGACCGAGCCATTGGAGCAGGACACAGACAACAATACAGCAACTTAATACTAAACTAACCTAAACAGAGTATATATAGAGTAATGCTTAATGGATAATGACAAGCAGTTGGAAGTGATCAAACAGCTGAAAACAATGACAATTAGGGGTGCACTAAGGATGTGGGAAACCAAGTTCAGAAACACACAAAGAAAACTACAAAAAGGAACCCTCTGGTGGCTGCTTAAGACATGACAGCCACCGACTGTGACAGGGGCAATAATTTAATGTATTTTATGAACAAAAGTAATCTAATAATAATAATAGGCCTAAAAATAGGAGAATGTAACAGGTCTACATTAATTGGAAATGCTAAATCCCATTAATATTACATATTTGTAAGAAAAAATGTAGTTTTCATTGAATTGAAAAAACATAACTTTCTCTCTTTTCTATATTCGTTCATAAAATACATTACATTAAAAGTGTCATATTTGGAAGTTGGCATTAGTTTATTAATAATGACAGGTATATGAAAAATTTAATACCACAGAAAAAAAACTTAAAAATGCTTTTTTCGAAGCTGCTTGATTGATTGCTTGAAAAATTGATTGCTAAAATTTAGGCGTTCATTACTTTCTCTTAATATAATAATTTTTTTTATTACCCCCTCTGAACTATTCGCACTATAACTATAGCACCTCCAACAAAACAATCCTGGAGCCTCCACTGAGCAGAGCCCTCCAATGTGCGCTGAGAGTCATTACAGGACTCAAAAACACATCTAGCATACAAGCATATGCTGCTGTATGTAAACACCTGTTTGCGTGAAACCAAGACTTTTTATATTTTTTTATTAGTATATCAACATATTTTTAGCCAATTGACAAACAAAAAAAAACTCAAAACTAAACACAAATGTATTAGACAGTATAACATACTAAGGACAGCATTAAAATACTAATTTGATACATAGTATGGATAGTTGATGTTAAAATATAGCTAACCTTAAATGGTCTGCTATAGCGAAGGATGTAGACAAGGTGTTATTTTTGCAATATGTTATGGAAACTGAGTTTGCTGTGTTATATATATTTCACAGTAAACCACATTCGTTCCTTTTTAGGTCAAGAATTTTACTTTAATAATCATATTGTATTCTTGGTAAGAGGAAGGATATTATGTTTCAGTCTACATATAGCCTTTGGTGATTCACTACTTCCACCTTTTTTTCTCACGTTACCATGTTTTATTTTTTATGCCAACTATTGCAATTAAGAATTTTTTTTTCGGCTTACTTTCTCAGCAACACTTCCTCAAAACTATCATCTTCTTGTACAAAATAGCATGTGGTTCTTCTCAGGAAATTTCTCAGCAGTTGAAATGCATCTCACCACTAATTCACACCAATGGTTAGCATATGTCTTCAACATCAATGTACTGTAATGCATGCATGTATACGGGAAACGGAGGCTAGTTGTCACAAACTCAAAGGCTATAATACACTACATGATTTTTATCTTAATTTGCAGTTTGGAAAACTCAACAATATTGCTAAAAGTCAGAGAATGTTCTATTCCATAGAAAATCATATTGTGGGCATAGAGAATGATTTTTTTAGCTTCATACTAAAATCAGGGAAAAAGGAACATGTTGACCTTTTGTGATAACATGTCCAGATTTTACCATACGAATATGGATATATTTCTTCCAAAAATAAATATTTTTTTGTAGAACACAAAAGATGATATTTCAAAGAATGTTCTTATTGAAACAGCATTGGTTCCAATTGACTTCCATTGTATTGACAAAAAAAAGAAAGAAAGAAACAAGAAAAAAAAACACTCAAAACATTTCTCAAAATATCCTATGTGTTCCATGGTTGGAGAATGGTGAGTAATTGATGATTACATTTTTATTTTTAGGTGAACTGTCCATTTAAGAAGGCAGATGTTGTCAGGTTTCACCCAGGAAGTAATAGAATTCAGGAATTACCAAACAATAACTCTCCTTTATTTACAAGGCTCACATCAGACATCAATAAAAACCATATAATGAGTACACAGGAAAGAGAACCTCGGGAAAAACACACATTACATACAAGACATGACGCGGTGAGATCACAAGACACCTGGGGAACACGGCTGGGAACAAATTAACACAAAGAACAGGAACAACCAAATAAGGGCAAAGGCGGACACATGGGGAAAAACAGAACAAAACACACAGAGTACATGACAGATATGCACTGCTAGACCATGTCTAAAAAAATTTTTTCACATCATTTAGACTAATAGATGAAAGGATAGATAAATAATAGGTTAACATGTTAATAAATGCTTAAAAAGAATGCACTGTAAAAAATTTCAAGGGCTTTCAACTAATTATCATTTAAGTTCCATAGACTGACACAGCTTTTGACGTGTTTTATGGATTAAGCAAGGTGAAAGACCACATTCCCTTCATTTAAAGTTCCTTCAGACATAGCATACAATTCGGTGTATGAATATATACATTTTAAATAATACATTTACACCTTTTTAATGTACGTATTGTGTTTATTCGGCGCTGTAACTTGACTAACTTAACATTAGACTACCTGACACATTCACTTTACATACATCTCTTCAGATAACTTATACAACCCATTAAACACTTTCAAAATGTTCATATTAAAAAAAAATCTTGTTTAATTTAGTCTAAAAATAACATTTATTTAGTGAGACTTACCTGAGGCATGAACTCAACAAGATGGTCACTCAGGCACATGCACGGGTAGAAACATCTCAGTGTTGGCTGAATTATTTTTTATTAATTTAGTCAACACTTAGGCTAGCAGTCCAAATATTGACTGGATATGAAAATAACCATTAATTTAATGTTTTTAGAATATATTTGTGCTGACTAAATATAATATGTCTTCTCACTAAGCCCAAGCAATAAAATTAGTTCAACTAAAATTATACAACATTTTGTTAATTGGATTTAAAAAAAAAAAACAATTATTAGTTAGTTTTAATTTAAAGACATGTTTGATGCAAGAAATAATATGATCTAAAATGAATAAATGAAATCAAAACTTGAAGAGATTCAAAACAAGTTTAATGTCAAATAAAATGGTGTCTTAATACAATGGGGTGTCATAAAAATGAAAAGAGGGATAATTTTGCATTAAAATAAATGACTGTTTTACAAACAGATCTATGTGTGTATAAATAAATAAATACATTCATATATATATATATACATTGTTGCAATGAATTAAATATTAAATAGTGTATAAAAAGTAACAAATTTAAAATAAATGTAAAAATCTTCTGAAAAAACATTCTGAAACATATATTATACTGTATAGTTACTGCCACAAACTGGACCAATGTCCATGTCATTAAAGGTATACAAAGACAAAATATATAATTTACAATTCTCAAAAACTGAACATAGCTCCTCGTTATGTATCCTTCATACACCTAAACACTGGTATCACTATTCAATAAATTATAACACTATCAAAGATGTTTCCTATTGATTACAGTAGCTGCCATTTAAATTGTATAAATAATTGGCATGTATTCTGCACAGAATATAACATTACCCTGAGTGGCTAAGCTTCTAAGCAATGCTCACATTTCTGTTGTAAAGTGAGTCTGTCATTATTAATCCTTTTGTGGAAATCTGGAGCCTGCAGTATATTTGGGTAAACCAGTATGCAGTGAGATCCAGTTATTGTAATTGCTGACTTTTGTGTAAACTCCTGGATTCAACTTTTTTGCACAGTCTTTTCCCCAGCTAATGATACCAAATAGGAACATGGTGTTATTTACTTCACACACCAAAGGCCCTCCAGAGTCACCCTGAAAGCAGAAAAAAACACATTCAGTTGTATATTTCTTACAGTTTTAAGATATTTTCACTTGCCTAGGCCAAATGTCGTATTTATCAATCATCAGTGAAAACAACTGGTTTACCTGGCAACCATCTTCATCCCAGTCTCTACCAGCTGCGCACAACATGTTTTTATTGACCTCCTCCTTGCTGTAATATTTGTTCTGGCAGTCATTCTGGGAAATAAGCTTCACTTGAGCCTGTTTCAGATATCGCGAGTACTCAAAGCCACCTTTAAAAAAAAAGATAAGAAACAATGATGACTTTTATGTTTATCTCACATATTACAATCCTGCCATTCAAAGTTGACGTCCAGAGTGACTAAATTAATTGATTACTAAAATGTTCAGCTACATTGTCTGATAGATTTTTAGAGATCCAGTACAGTATGTTATGTAATAGTAATAGGATGTCCAGGTTTGTTATATTTCATATCTCGGATCAACTTTTTGGACTCACTATGTTGCCCTCTTATCTTGTTGTCGTAGGAAAAAGATCATTGTTATTGTTCTTAGATACACTATCTAGCTTAGCATACAGTGTGTGTGTGTCATCTTACCAATTTGATGTCTTCCATAGCCAGCAATCTCACAGTAAAATCCTGTGGGAAGCATCTGCTGGAAAGGGGGAAGACATGCGGTCCTCACAGAGTCTGTCTTTACTGCACACTGTCCACTGCTGTCTTCTATCTTCAAAAGAGCTAATAGAAGGGATTGCACTACTTATTATTCATGCACTCTTCTTTTAATGGCTGGAACAATCAGATATAAAACAAACATACCAATGTCATTATTGAAGTCTTCAGTTTTGTAATTGTAGTCCTCATGGATCACAAGTTTGCTCACGTTGAATCGCTGCTCTTTGACAGTGTCCGTTTCATTGATGGCATTCTTTCCCAGATAGACTGAGTATCTCATTATGCGTGTTTCCTTACTGTTTAAGCAAAGAAACAGTAAAATTATATGACATTTTATACCACTTGCACTGATATTACATTAGATGCATTATGCTGTTTTATTACACAACCCTTTAATCTGATCGCAGATGATCGCCACAAAATGTTCTTTGCAATCTTACATGCAGGTTACCACCTTTTAAAATTGTTTGTTCATTTGTTTTCCTTTTTGTTGCCCACAATTTTTCTGCCACTGTTTTTTGCAACTTATTTTACAATATTAGTGAAAATGACATCACAGAGCTTTATTATTATTATTAATACTGTTGAAATGTTCGTCTGTTTGTTTCGTATGCAGTAGTGGACTGTTTTTTTAGTGGATGTTTTAAGATAATATTTGATGAGTAATAAGCAGGATGATGCTCTGTCTGCAAGTGCATTATTGCAAAATTAATCTGACAGGATGATAGAAGGCCCACACCCGAAGCGGATTGTGCTTTGGCTGATTACTTGTATAGAAGGTCAGATTTTTCTGTTAACAACAGGGTGACATACCCCTTAGGGAAGCAGTGGGCTGCAGTGAGGATCCACCATGGAGCAATAAGAGTTCCTCCACAAACGAATCCCTTTCCTCTGAAGATAGCTGCAATCCAAGGCTGTGACTCAACAGTTGACCTTGTTCCTCCTATAATCTTTGTGAGGCGGTCCGTGCGTCGCTCCCCACACGTTAATTCTGAATAACAAAGAAACATCAGAGACATGAAGTCTGTGAGAATTTGCCTTTTTGTCTAGGTTCTGTAAACCAGCCATAGTTGGGGATCTTCCTAAAATTGCCACAAAATTATTTTTAGAGTTTAGAATAGTCAATAAAAATTAAATCAACCATAATTTTACCTGTGTCCTGCTTTGGTGGGTCAGTTGTGGGTGGACTCGTGGTGGCTGAATAAACAAATGTAAGTCATATTAATCAAACTGCTATCAATATTTTCCATGATTTATGATAAAAAGAGATGGACATCTACTTACTTGGTTTCAATTTCCTGTTGGAAATGTCACAATATTCCCAATTATAACGGTTTCTTTTCTTCACAAAGCACCATGGCTTAATCTTGTTATTTGGATTTCTAAAATGGCAAAATCCAGAGGTCTTATGCTTTTCCCACAATATAGTGTTAAAATAATCGTAGTTTTCACTCTGCATAAATGGGCAACATAAAATATTAAGAGAAATATAGAATACCTGCAGTAGTTATGATTGCAGTCACTTAAGGAGGCGTTTCTTCTTGAAAATTTACTCCATGGTACACATATCCGTCCACTGACTGTCACTGACACTTCGTTCATGCTCTTCTCGCTTCCATCAAGTATGCACTTACCTGAGAAGAGAAAAGTCATGATTAAACTTGCATCAAATTGCATGAAAAACTAATGTGATAAAAAAAAAACGATTAAAGATATTTACCGTTTTCTTGAGCAAGGCTTCTCAAAGGGCTTTTAGTCTAAAACCAGAAATATCAATATTAGCTGTATGGGTAAAAAGGTTAATTCTATTTAAAGAGCTTTTGTAGGAAGTAAGACTTCTTACTTATTTTATTTTTCCCACTTACTGTTTCAGTAAAGTACAAGGCACATGTCAACAGCAATATAAGTGTACACTTCATCTTGACCGCAAACCAGTGTTTTCCTTTTTTGGAGATCCTAAAAACATTTTGAAGAAGTGAGCTTTATGTTCACAAGGCACATGCTCTGTCACCCACACACAGGGGGTTAACAGGAACATTTTTAAAGTTGACAAATAAATTAACAAGCACTGCTAAGAATATCATATGAATTTGCAAGCTCTGATTACAAGCAAGCATGCATATAATGGTGCTATAAACCCACTGCCCACAAATAATGTTACCTATCAGAGGTACAAACAGTGTATTTTTAATACTGTAAGGATAGGTTTAGGGTGGGGGTAGGTGTACACGTTATTAAAGCCTCGCAACACATTAATATCATGCTGGAAGCAATTGAATTGAATAACTGAATTATTATTTTATCAACAGTTTTAATGGGAGGTATAGCAAAATCTGACAATGTAGCACAAATCATCAGAACAACACCATTAGTCAGTTTTTTCATACAATTGCTCACTCAAGAAACTTCTACTACATTGGTGCATTTCAAGCATGATACAATATTAATATGTACAGCAGCCAAATTGATTTTATATTTGCATATTTACGTTTATTTGCATCTTTTTGGTTTAAAATTGTTTTATTATAGTCCACTTACAGTAGTAAAAATAAAAGTTACATTAAAAAAACATTCTATTTCTAATGGCAAAGAGCTAAAGGTCCTTTGCAATGGAAAATGGTCTTTGATTTATTAAATTATTCCTCACACTAAAGCTAAAATGCTTTTCATTGAGATGTTCTTTGTGGAACCCAAAACCGGCATTGTTTTTGTGTGCAAGAGGGGAGGATAAACATATTTAAATGTAATTCTAATTCATTCATATTTCCACATGCAATATGTATAAATCAAGACGTTGAAAAATAGCTATAAAGGCACAGTATGCAAATGTAAAAGAATGAAAGCAAAGCACATCCTGAAATAGTCTATTTGCTGCTTACCTTCCTGATAGTATAGTTGATTTGCTTATTTGCTTGCAGTGTAGAGCTGCACTGGGCTTCCTGAGCACTTCCTGTGATGTGCCTGTTATTTCTTCACTTTATAGTGACAAGGCTATGATTGGCTGAGAGGGGCATGGCCCAAACTGGCACATGCGCTGTGCACTAAGCAATGAGATAGTCGAGAAACCTCATACTATGACTCATGCTATATTACTCAAGATCTCTTCCCTTTTTTAATACATAAAGCACCGTGAATAGGAACTATTCCTAATAGGGACATTGCCCCTTGAAGCAATGACAATCCCTGTGGTTTTTATATTGCAGTGGCCATTTCACAACATGCTTTCAGAATTAAAAATATAAAAATGATCACAAATGTAAAGTAGTCTTTTCTGTGACTGGTAAAAATTATTAACTTGTACTGGTTAATATGTTGTTGAGGTATAGTTACTGTTTTAAAAAAACAGATCTTCAGATTAATTAGATACAAAACAGATGTGTGTTGTTGTTGTCACATACAGCTAGGTGATTCATTCCCGTCAGTCGATTTTAAACCATGCAATCTATTTTTAAAATTACAGAGTACTGCAATGTGATGAATTCACATTTCTTCATTGTTTTCTAACATCCGGAAGCATTCACATATGTTTTAACTTTCTGCCTCCGTGCTTGTCACAGCTTGCATGCCTGATTTATTGCAAAGTTGAAATCCTGGGCTTTTATGTGATATTTTATTTTTTGTCATTTTTTTTATCACTCAAAAATGTTTTTCTCAATCTCAGACGCTTAATCATATTTTACTTCTCTGGTTAAGATGGATTTTATTCTGTAAGGTCTGTACATGATAAATAAAGGGGGTTTCATGAATGAGAGAGACAGATGATGTCACCCCTCTTTCACCTTAAGACATCTGCAGACATTTAACAAATGTACAGACACACATTTCCTGTTCAGCACACTACCGAACTTCCAGTGTTGCTGATGTTTGGCTTCTGTAATGATAAGATATGATGCATCAGCTAAGTGTTTGCATCACCTTTTATGGTGTTGTCCATCAAGTTGCTTTTTAGGAAAGTTTAATCATAAATTTTTTAAAAAGAATAAAGTGTAAATGGACTAATATGTTAAGCGGTTTGGGCTGAACTAATTACAGAACTATACAGTTATGTTTTGCAAACACTGTAAATTAATATGCATTAATACCTCATATTCTTTTTTTTATTCCTGTAAAGATGACATCCACTAAGAAAATATGCAGATGCAGCATATTTGACATTAGGAAATCACTTAAGTAGAAAAGATTATCACTACTTGACCAGCTGATGCAGCATTTATTGCTGAACTTTACCATTAGAAGATTAAATGTGTAAAAATCTTGAGCTGGATTGAGAGATGGATTTCTAAAAGTCTTGAGCACCATCTCCTGGACATTTGTATTAATGTTTACTCATTCTTGGCCTTATCACATCCCAGTGGTCAAGTAAACCACAAAAAAATTGACTTTACAGTTTAGTTTTTGATCTGTTTCCATGTCTATCTGCTATAAATACAAAATAACATCTGAATAGAGGCTTTTAATATATATACTTTTTTTTCAACACAGCATTTCTAACCAGAATTCTTTATTTACAAAGCTTTGATTGTTTGTAATTTAAAATAAATAAAATTATGAACAAGAAAAGAAAAGTGTACAGGTCAACATTTTTAGCTCTCTCATGTTAATAGTCAATAGTGCATTCCTTTTTCTTCATTACAGCCTTTATTTATTTGTTGTAGTTCTTAACAGCTTTCAGGCATCTTTTCTGAGGAGTTGCAGTTCTCCGGATTTGTCTCCTGGCATGGACTTTGGTCTTTAGTGAGCTCTTCACAGTTTTTTTTTTTTTAATTGGATTCAAGTCTGGGCTTTGTGCAGGCCAGTCAAGGACATTCACTTTGCTCATTTGGAGGTAGTTCTTCGCCAGAAGTGAGGTTTGAGTCACTATCATGCTGGAAGACAAAATGTTGACAATGTTCTTCCGCAAAATGCACACAGTTCTGTTTATTCTGGCATATTGGGAATGGATAAACACAAGTAAAAGACTAAATAAACTGTAATGCTAGCTGGGCCTATATAGAAAGCAGAGTAGCAGAGCATAGCTTTAGTGTAAAGACACACATGGTTTCCTAAGAAAGTTTTGTCAGGAATTTCTTTTTTATATTTCTTTTTACTGTGAAGAGAGAAGTGAAATGTGTTTCAAACGTATAGGGTCACACTGAAAAACCATGTGTGTCTTTACACTAAAGTTATTGTGAAAATGTAAAACAAGCTTTTTTTGAGTTTTCTTTTTTTTAAGTGGGAGCATGCATCTATAGCTGCAGTTCTGAGAATCTGTTTCATTAAAATTTACATTTTAGTCATTTAGCAGACACTTTTTTCCAAAGCAACTTACAAATGAAGACAATAGAAGCAATCAAAACCAAACAAAAGAGCAATAACAAGCACTATAACATGTCTCAGTTATCAACGCAATACACATAGCAATTAAGAGTAACTACTTTTAACAAGTAGATGGAATAGAAAAAAGAAATCTAGTATCAGTTTTTGAAGAAAAACTAGCAGTTAGAGAATACATATTCAATTGATACGGTCAAGGGTGTGACAGATAAATAAAATAGAATTAGAATAGATATTAGTCTTGTGTGTCCTTGCCCTGTGTGTATGCCCATATTTGGTTGTTCCTGTCCCCAATTAGTTCATTGTGTTCATCTGTTCCTAGCTGTGTTCCCAGGTGTTTTCAGTTCTCCCATGATTTCCGTGTGTATATTTACCCTGTGTTCCCAAAGCTCCCTTGTTGGTCCTTGTATGTTTAAATGTCTTCATGTCAGTGTTGTTTTCTAGTTGATAATTAGATGACTCTCATTTGCACACTCTGTGACTGTTGCGTTTTCCTTATGGCATGATTGTGACAACTATAGAGTTAGAGGGTCAAATAAAGGTGGAACAGATGTGTTTTTAGCCATTTCTTGAAGATGAGTAAGGATTTAGGTGCTCCGATTGAGTTAGACCGGTCGTTCAGGAAGGAACATTTAATGAAAACGTCTGCAAAAGTGATTTCGTGCCTCTTTGGTATGGCACAGTAATGCGTCTTTCATTTGCAGAACACAAGCTTAGAGGGAGTAGGTCATAATTTAGGTAAAGGGGTGCAAGAGGTGGTTTTTAATTTTTTTTGCGACCAGCTATTGGTGGCCAGTGCAAACTGATGCACAGACAAGCATGCTTTTCAACTCATTAAAGATTAATATCGCAGCAGCATTTTGGACTGATTGTAGATGTTTAATGGAATTGGCTGGAAGACATGCCAAGATAGCACTGCAAAAGTCAAGTCATAAAGAGCTTGAACAAGCTCAAGTGTTGCATGTTCCAAAAGAAAGTGCCTGATTTTCCTATATTGTATAAAGCAAATGTTCATGTTTTAGCAATGTGGTCTGGGAAATTCAGCTTATCATCAGTCACAACTCTAAGGATTCTGGTTGTCTAGTTATCTTTAGTATTATTATATATAGTCTATATATCTTCTTTTTATGAATCATTGTTCCATAGATTTATATAGAACACGTACAAGAGAGTTCACAATGAATTGTGATTTTAAAATGTGAACAAATTTCCGTCAATGAGTTACTTTTACAACAACCAGTTACCATTTTCTGAAGGTTCTCGCCGTCCACGCTGACTTGAGATCAGCTCCGCCAAATTAGTTTTGACTTTCTTTATTTGACATCGGCCATGACCGACTGATGCTAGATCAGAGCTGATGAAACTCAGGCGGCACCTGACGCAGCGCGCATGCGCGGACATTGTTTCGCTTTTGACTGGAGTAGCAGCTGACTGGCGTGGCCGCCGTCAACAACACTTACCACAACAGTGCGCCAGTCAGCGCTAACCTTACTGTCTCCAATCATCGATCTCGGCCAGCAAGTTTTAGTTGTTTTGATATTCGGGTGCTCTCTGGTCCTCGTCTTACCGTGCCCGGTGTTATGAAAAGCTGACATTTGGAGGCTTGTAAGAGACTGCAGGCTAACAGTTCACATCGACTTGTTTACGTGTAGCTAGTTAGCCATTTAGCAAATCTGTTATCCGATGCTCGTTTTAGGATGAAATGGATAGCTTTGTTGTTTCTCATGGACTAATACGCTCGTTTAACAGGTCTCACAATTTTCCACATCAGATGTGGTCGGTTCAAGCAAGTTAGAAACGCAAACTGACGCAAGGTAAGTCATCACCGGCTGACACTTTCAATTAGCTCGCCTGCTAGCTGTGTTACCATCTCTAAGTAAATACTAATCCACCGATATAAAGATCTCACTTGTTAATCGTCATCTAAGGTATTTACAGAAAAAAGGCCACTTTATAGGCCTACATCATGATAAAACCCGAGTAGGTGTCATAGTATTGAAAGCAGCCATTATAAACGTGTGATGAGGTGTATTACTGATGTGTACAGATGGAGAAACCACCTTTCAGACAGAATCAGGTCTGTGGGTCATGGCTTATGAAGGAGAGGCTGGGTACAGGAGGATTTGGACATGTCTACCTGTATCATAATCAGGTAATGCTCTTCATTTGATGTTACTGCTTAGTACGGTTGATACGGGATGTATTGTTTTCTTACCTGTAAAAACAAAGAAAATGTGATTCTTTTTTTTTTCATTCTTAATATTAATATTTCTTGCAGGAAACCTCAGAAAAGATTGCGGTGAAGCTCTGTCGCCTTGAACTTAATACAAAAAACAAAGACAGATGGAGTCGAGAGATCCAGATTATGAAAAAGTGTGTAAATCTATAGCAATCAATTGATTTATTTGTTTTATTAAAATGTAGTTCACATACGTCATGTATACATATACATCATTAACAATGTTGTGTGAGGCATTTATCCTTTTTTTCAACTTTTTAGGCTGAAGCACCTTAATGTTGTGACAGCAAAGGATGTGCCTGAGGAGATGATGCACATTGCCTTGAATGATTTGCCACTTTTAGCCATGGAATACTGTTCCAAGGGAGACCTTCGAAAGGTGCCTTTTCTTTGCGTCATGTCTCATGTGCCTTCTGTTGATACTTTTACATACTCATTTATGTTCTTTGCGTCCTTGTATTGCACCTTGTAGTTACTCAGCAAACCAGAAAATTGTTGTGGGTTAAAAGAGAGTGAGGTGTTGGCGCTTCTCAATGACGTTGGTAATGTGTCACTTCCAAACTGTTATCAGGATTTTTATTATCGCACAGTAAGGGTGGTAGGTAAAAAAGCTTGTTTTGTTTTCTACAGGTTCTGGAATCCAGTACCTTCATGAGAATAAGATCATTCACAGAGATCTCAAACCAGAGAATATTGTGCTACAAGAAATCACTGGAAAGGTATTTTTAATTCAGTAGTTTGATTTTTGTAATGGTGACATACTTTTTCCAATCAAATTTGTTTTGATGTCTCTGCAGCTTGTCCACAAGATAATTGACCTTGGCTATGCCAAAGACCTAGACCAGGGGAGCCTATGTACTTCATTTGTGGGGACTTTACAGTATTTGGTATGTTTTTGCATTCATCAGTGATAAGAACTTATCATAAGAAGTGATAAGAAAATTATCATAATAAATCGACATAACACTGTTGTTCAAAAATTTGGGTACAGTACATTTGTTTTGTTGTTTTGATGTTAAAATTAATGCTTTTCTTTAGTAATGAGGTGTTAAAGGGATTCTGTCATCATTTACTGACCCTTTACTTGTTTTATACCTGTATGAGTTTGAACAAAAAATAATATATTTTGATGAATGTTGGTCATTTTAGTTGATGTTAGCCATTGACTTTCATAGTATTTTTCCGTATTATGGAAGTTAGTGGATAACATCAACTTGGAGGTGAGTAAATGATGACAGAATTTTTTGCTGATCTATCCCTTTAAATTAAACAAAAGTGTAAGTAAAGATATTTAGAATCAAGTATATTTCAGTTGCATGCTGTTCTGTTGATTTTTTTTATTTATCAAGAATCCAGAAAAATCCCAAAAAGAGAGCAATGTTTTTTAAGCACCCTAACAGTATATTAGAATGATTTCTGAAGGGTCATGTGACATTTTGAACGTTTCAGGCCCCAGAGCTGTTTGAAGGCAAGTCATACACAGTCACTGTAGACTATTGGAGCTTTGGCACCATGATCTTTGAGTGCTGCTGTGGATTTCGACCATTTCTTCATAATCTTCAGCCTGTGCAGTGGTATATGTCCTGATATTCTACAAATGAATTATGCCACAAATGCTTGTAATCTTACTTTCATATGGAATGCAACATATCTTTTACTAGGACAAGCAAAGTGCGAAACAAAGGTCCTAAGGACATAATGGCTGTAGAAGACATGAATGGCGAAGTCCGCTTTTCCACCCACCTTCCGTACCCCAACAATCTAAGCAGGTAGCCTTTATACAAACAAAAAAAAGGTTTGATTTCTTGCACCATCACTTTTGTTCTGTCCCCAGTTACAAATTACAATTACGGGGGGGGGGGGTTGTCTCTGAGTTGACTAGTTGTTTTTTGGTACTGTAGGACACTACTGGAACCCTTGGAGGGGCTGCTACAGCTGATGCTAAAGTGGGACCCAGTACAAAGGGGAGGAGGATCGAGTACAGAAACAAAACAGCCCCAATGCTTTGCTCTTCTAGATCAAATACTGAACATGAAGGTTTTACATTGGCATTATTTCATAATTTAATTAAATTGTTACATTTTTAGGCAATAAATTTAGGCTTTCTTCTATGATGATGCAAATCAGGCAAAGAAAAAAGCTGAAATGTGTTTTTTTTTTTGTAGGTTGTGCACATCTTAAACATGACAACGACCCAGGTTCACTCATTTCTGCTTAGCCCGGATGAAGGGCTTCATTCTCTGCAACAGAAGATTGAGACCGAGACCAACATTGAACTTTTAAATCAAGAACTTCTGCAGGAAACAGGAGTCATGTTAGATCCCAGGAAACCTGCTGCACAGTGTGTGTTAGATGGAGTAGTAAGTATTTTTTTGGCCTCTTGAATGCGGTTTTAATTTTCCAAAGACCATTTTAGATAATCACCAGCAATCAACTATTCCTTTTTTATCATCAGAGAGGATGGGACAGCTACATTGTATATCTGTTTGACAAGAGTTTGACCAAGTACTCAGGACCTCTAACAGCTAGAACACTTCCTGAGAGTGTGAACTTTATCGGTAAGAATTAATTGATCTATGAGAAAATTCTATGTATAGTTTGTTCATTTAAATATGCTTGAGGGGTGTATTTTGTAAATGTTGTTTGATTATAACATTTATTGAGTTTCACAAAGAACTTCAAAGTGTCCATCTATTTCATTTCTCTGTTTCAGTGCGGGAAACCAAAACTCAGCTTCCTTTGAGTGCCCTTAAAAAGGTTTGGGGTGAGGCAGTAAGCTACATTTGTGGCCTCAGAGATGACTACAGCCGCCTGTTCCAGGGCCAACGTGCAGCCATGTATGTGCAGTATATTACCATGCTCATTAATGAGTCTGTCTTGCATTTTGGGACTATACCACTCACAAGTCAATTTTTTGGTTTGTGTGTTTGCAGGCTGAGCCTTCTCCGCTACAACACCAACCTTACGAGATATAAGAACATGATGTTCTCCTTTTCGCAGCAGCTCAAAGCAAAGCTCGACTTTTTTAAGAGCAGCATACAGTACGACTTGGAGAAGTACAGTGATCAGATGCAGTACGGCATATGTACGTTTGAATGTGCTTGATTTTCTTGTATATACAGAAATGTTGTATTGCATTAATGATGATTATCTAAAATGACTTTTTTCTTTCTGAAGCCTCTGAAAAGATGCTGAAGGCTTGGCAGGAAAATGAAGATAAGGCTGCTGCGTTTGTACAGGTACGTGGATAAATGACACATTTTAAATTAGACACCTTCATTTTTGTTTTAAATCTAACTGCTTATGTAAGTATTTTTCATAGCACATTAAAAATGTGTCAATAGTGCTCAAAAACAATTCTTATTTTTTTCAGGATTCTACAAATAAATTTATTTGAAATAGAATTCTTTTGTAACATCATAAAGTCCTGATTGTCACTTTTCATCAGTGTAGTGCATTATTATTAAAAAGTACTTTTGAACAGTAATGTGTATGCACTTTTACATGTGGGATGAAACTGTTTTAGCAGCAACTTAGAGGTTTTGTTTGCTTTTGCAGGTGGCAGAGATCGGCCACCTGGATGAGGAAATAATGTCTTTGCACTCAGAAATTGTTGAGCTTCAGAGAAGTCCTTATGCTCGTCGACAAGGAGATGTCATGGAGCAACTGTAAGTTCATCCCTTCAGCGATACTGTGTGAACTTTCTCAGCAGAGATGCCCCTTAAACCTTTTGTATTAAAATCATGTTTCATCACAGGCAAGACAGAGCAATTGAACTCTACAGGCAATTGAAGGCAAAATGCAAAAGTAAGCCTCATGTCTCATTCCATGTACATTGATTATTTATCTATGTAGGCAAGTTTTTCATACATATTCTTACTGTTATAATATAAGTTCTTAGGGTGAGATTTAGGGGTGGCACGGTTCATAAAACCCACGGTTCGGTTCGTATTGCAGTATTAGGGTCACGGTTTTCGGTTCTGTACGGTTCGTGTTTTTTTTTTTCTTTACTTCAGAAATGTACTTCAGCATATTAGAGCTTAATTATCCACAATTTAGGATAAAGTATTAAAACAGTTATATCATGTAATCATTCATAAACTGTCCGACAGAGCTGTAACCAAATTTTTTTTCCCATACTAATGACATACACACTTTTTTTGTGTGGAAAGCCCGCTTTATTAATCAACTGTAGAAAGGCGTTCAGAAATGTCAACAGATGAGAGCACCAGCGCACACGGGGGAAAAGTGCCGTTATAACACAGACGGACATTCACGCTGATGTGACCGAGCCTGACCAGAAACCAAGCATTCTTTCTAAATAAACCGTGGGGCTCGGCTCGGGTATCCATCCTCTAATAGGTAACATAAAATCCAAAATATTCCCACACACCAGATTTATACTCCGGGCAGCCCCCCTTTTCTCTCCCACTTGCCATTTCTGCACGTACAGTATTGTGACCTGCAGCACTCACTCTACACCGTAGACACCTCAATTCATCCGCGCGAATGGGAAACACACTGACGTCACATACGGGGCACGAGACTACATTGCGCATGTCATGAACCATGCGACGCATGCATGCTCCGAACCGAGACAAGCGAACCGAACGGTTCGTTTTTTTTTTTTCATCGTGCCACCCCTAGTCACAATATAGTGGTCTTTTTTCCCATAGTGCCAGACCCTCAGCATGGCTACAGTGACAGCTCTGAGATGGTGAAAGTCATTGTACAGACTGTCCAAAATCAGGACCGGGTACTGAGGGATCTATATGCACATCTCAGGTAAAAAGCTTTTCAATTCACAATAAAAGAGGATTGTTATGGTTCATGTTTGACTGTTCAAACTGTGACTTGTTAATAAATGCTGCTGTTGCGTTTTATGGATAAAATCCAACATTGCTGTTGTCTTATTTGCAGTAAAATCCTTCTAAGTAAGCAGAAGATCATCGACCTCTTCCCTAAAATTGAGAGGACTCTGGAGGCCATTAAGGAGGCTGATAGCACTGTCATGCAGATGCAGGTCAAGAGACAGAGAGAGTTCTGGCACTTACTGAAGATTGCCTGTGTGAGTCACATGCTTCTAATGTTTCAGGGCCAGATATGCTCATAATATACACATTATCATGGACTTTCCATCATAATGGTTTACTGTGTATTAGGAGTGGGCATGATGAAACTTGATAGACATACCAAACATTGCCAAAAGGCAATGTTTTTAGAAATTCATACTTTTATTTGATCAATAGTTACAAAAGATTCCTACTTCAAAATAAATGCTGTTCTATTCCAGAATAGTTGTATTATGATTTTCAAAAAAATATAAAGCACAGCTGTTTCAACATTTATAATAATAAAAATGAAATGTTTATTGAGCACTAAATCAGCATATCAGATTATGTGATGTTTTTTTTACCCTGAACAATAATTGTGATTTGAATATGTTTGTTTAGGCTCAAAACACCACACGAAGCTCTGTGAGTCAGAGTGGAGAGATGCCCTCCTCGCTGTCAACATGGAACCAGACTCAAGCCCAGTGCTCCTCTCGCCTGCCCATGTCCCTCCAAGTGCCACACGAGGGGTACGTTTCTCTTCCAAACCTTAGTGAGCGACCTAGTAGCAGTGATACTAACACTGCCTGATAGGATTCAAACTCCTGTAGCTGAGTTGATCAGCGTATGTGTTTGTTTCCAGAGATTCAGTCAATCATTTACTTGAGGAGAACCAGCGCTATTTGAGTCAGCTTACCAGTTTACTGCAAGAAACCACTGAGGAGAAATCGGAGAGCATCATGGTAAGTGCTTTTTATTATGAGATTCTGTATATGATCAGGGCTTGAATTTCGGTGCGGGATTGCGCATAGTCCATCCACAGAAGCAAAATATGAAATCACCAGATCAAACAGTCTGTCTGTTTTTATTAGCTACTGCGTCCTATTTTTCATTCCTCAATAAATCAGCCGTTCAAATGAATCAGTTCAATGAATGTTTTAGGGATAAAATCACTGACTTCTTGACCTGCTGACATTTTTTGTTTAATTTCTAGTATCTTTTCAGTTACCTAAATCGTTTAACATTTCTATATTAAAAATGTTACAATTAAAACATTAATCTCAACATGAATTTATAAATTTAATTGCATTCATGCCACCTTTTGACACTCAATTTAAACATCCTGCATGTGTCCTACAGATATACCTACATACTACTTTTGTGTTCTTCTGTTCTACTTCTGTACAATTATTTATTTTAAATTTTTATTTATTTATTTTTATTAAACATTAGAAAAAGTATTAAGGCTATATCTTAGAAAGCTGAGACATTCTTTAATTCAGAAGGCATAACAATGAAAGCAACTCAAAATAATGAAACAAGTTACACATATTAGTTGAGTTCTTCATGTCAGTTTGAAGGAGAACATGTTGTAGAAAACCCCCTAAAAAGTTTTGTTTTGTTGAGAAATTCAATTGAAACCGGAAAATATATAAAATACTCACAGTACAAAATACAGTTCCTATTGTCAGTTTAGAGGAGAGCATGACACATTCTGATAATGTTTTAAAATTAACCATACATTCAAATGTGTAGACATAAATAAATGGGGTTTAAGGATTAATTTAGCCCCCAATGTTTCAAAATTTGTTCTCTTCACATGTTTGCTGCACTTCCTCTCACAGCTTTTTTTCTTTCACGTAGGCTCAAGACTGGAGCTGGACTAAGTACGAATCCCTGGTTGCTAAATCACAACGTTTGTAGAGTCATGGTGAACTCTGTGACAGGAAGTAACAAGTCATTCTTTTAAATACATTTATTCATCTTCACTGTATCGGGGTTGTGTTGACTTGTATGATTTGTTAATCATAAAGTAACTTCTTTGTCAGTATCTGAATTCATTTAATATCACATTTTGCAGTCTTGTAGCAACTCTATATATTTTGAGGATGCATTTTTAATTGATACAGAACCAAGAACATGCAAACAAAATTCAGGCAATGTAACAATTTAACTCCAGAAATGTATTTATTTACGTACTTCATAGTTCTCTGTATGGGCTGATTGTACTTTTATGTGGTTGAGTTTTTTTTTTTTTTTATTGAATATGGTAGTTCAGCATCTGCACTTTAAAGCCTCACTGTGAATGTTTGGAAAGGTGTGAGATCCGGCAGCAAAATTGGTCATGATCAAATAATGCAGCTTCACTTTTTCAAATCTTAAGAATTCTGTGAGGCCCCAGGTAAAGGTTTACAACAGGCAGATTGAAGGGTAGAACAATGTTGAGGATGATAAAAGTATATATCTTTAGTCACAGGTCCCATGAAAATGTGTTTGGTCAGACATATACCAGCACAATCATTTTTTTTTGTTTATGTTTTGGATTTGGAAGTGATGGCAACCGAAATCTTCATATCAGGTATTAGCGGCTAATAATGAATGTCATCATTCATCAGTGGGCAAATTATAATCAATCATTTTTATCAAAACAGTAATGTTATTCCCTTTTTACGTCACATTTAAACCATGTTTTTGTCCAATGATGATTGAGTTTGTCACAAACTGTTGTGTAATATTTTACATATTATTATATTTTGTTTTTGTTGAAATATTATCTGAGGATATTTCTGACATGGGTTAAAATAATCTTATGAAAGAACACTTAGGTTTAACGTGTTTACTGTATTCATGACAAATAAAGTAATTAAAGTCATATCCATTATGCTACCTATGTGGTGTGGAAAGACTTTCTTCTGAATGCAAAACTCTAAATTTACTGGTAATTCAAGAAGGTAAGACATGTTTTGTAAAATGTTACCATTTGTCTATTTTAAGATCCACATTTTTACTCAAACGATCTCTTACAGCAAAGAATGGGTGACATCATTTTCATGTTCTGATGCAAATGTCAGTGCAAGACAAGTGTCAAAATATTGCATGCAGTGTTATGATTAAAGCAACCACAAATCAGTATGCAAATACAGGGGGAAAACTATTCATCATGCAAACGGGTGTTGAGAATGCCAAGTGCTACATATATCAATATTACATTTTAAATCACAACAAAAAATACTTAAATGAAGTTTAGATTTAGCCAAGAAGAAGAGAAATAAAGTGTAAAATGTAGTGTAAGCGCTTTCATTAAAGTGCATGGCTTCGAATTAAATTTCGCTGGGTATGGATGATGTATGCTTATTTGGGACTTTTATTTTGAAACCTAGTGCTTGTTAAATCGTTGAAAACTAGGCATATCGCCTTCCTATTTACAATCACAAATGTGTGGGAAATCATACAATTAGACAGGCAAGTATCATATTAAGTGCACATATCAGGTATTATATATTTTCTGTATTCTTAGGCATTCTTTATTTCTTTAGGTTCCCTGCGGTGAAATATTAAACAATCGAATTAATGAAAATACAGTGGTTACTTAACTTCTAGCTGTTGCGTAATGTATCACAGAATTAAGTATTAAAATAGAAGCTGATTTATAATTTGAATGCAACTTTTCCAGGTCTGTTCTTACACCACCCCCACTGCTTATTACAATAATGGCTGCATCTCAGAAATGTCTTGAAAAGGTAAGAAATCATTATGAGACGCCAGAAAGTTAGAGAAGCATGTTTTTTCATAAGCATTTTTTTTTCTTTTTCAAAATCTTATATTCCATGACTAAGCCGGACTGTGGTGTGCTTACAGTCTATATAACATAGGCTACTCCTTCATCTTAAATGACAGCTTGAAACATGTTCAGATCTGTCTTTTGTTATGTTGTGTCATTGTATACATTGTATTACTACATTGCATTAATAAAATCATTTCAGATGTCTTTCCGGGTAAATAGTTTTGCTTTGAGTGAAAAGAAAAGCATGAGTAATTGTATTTTGTCCTAGACATGACATTGTCAACATCAATTTAAAGAATAAGCCTGAATGGTTTCTGGAGAAGAATCCTCTTGGTTTAGTGCCAATGCTGGAGACCCCAAGTGGTCAGGTGATCTATGAGTCACCAATCACCTGTAGTTAACCTGAATGAGGTTTATCCAGAGAAGAAACTGCTCCCATCCAATCCATTTGAGAAGGCCCAACAGAAAATGCTGCTGGAGCATTTCTCAAAGGTATTTCCCAACTCATTCCACAGTGTATATATATATATATATATATATATATATATATATAAAAAGTCTTCCTAGACTGAATAAAATGAATGTTTTCATCAATACGACTGGATGCTCGTTTTAGACGATTCCCTACTTCTATAAGATCGCGCTTGGCAAGACAAAGGGAGAAGATGTGTCTGCACCTGAAGCAGAACGTAAAGAGAAGCTTGTACAATTTAATGAGGTTGGTTGAAATGCTGAGAATATTATAAATGAGTGGAATAAACATCCAATATTGGATACTTTTCAGTTGAGTTTAGATCTGTTTCACTTCCTGTAACTCTGCATTCTCTGTGTGGTTAACGGCTTTTGTCAGGCCCTTGCCAAAAAGAAAACCAGGTTTTTTGGAGGAGATTCAATAACAATGATTGACTACATGATGTGGCCATGGTTTGAGAGAATGGAGATGATGGAGCTGAAGCAGTATGTTTTTATCTTCACATTTTATCCCATTTATTAAGTGCACAAGCAATAAGAGAGATTATGACAGAAGTAAACAAATGCAGCTTTTTACTTCATAATAAAATGTTAATTTCATTTAAAGATTTTTTAAATGAAATTAAATGTTTTACACAAAAAAAGTGTTAAATTTGAATTCAGTTAAGACTTGTGTGAGTCATTTCTTTGAATATTAACACTCTCCCTTCATAATTTCCAGCTGTTTGGACGACACTCCTTGCCTGAAGACATGTTCGAGGATCCCTCTGTAAAAGCCACAATGTTCAGCACCGACTTCTACAAGGTGTTGTATAAGTCCTACATTGAAGGAAATCCTGATTATGGTTTATAGTATAAATAATTGTTCTCTGAAAAAAAACATACCTGTCTGTTTTAACAGATTTTGTATCAGAAGGTACATTAATATCTGTCAATCTTTTATACTGTGATCCTGATTAATGGTAAAAGAGAATTTCAAGGTCTAACAATCTTATATAACTGTTAAGGTTATAGTTTGTTTTGTTGTGGTTGTTTTAATCAGAATTAATTATATGCAGCAGCAGCAATAAAACAATTGTCAATTAAATAAAATAAATAATAATGAAACAAAAACCTTCTGGAGTTCATTCAATCAGTGAAATATTCTCTGCACTGTAAACATTCTTATTTTGACTAATCTAAGTTTCTGACCAGCTTCATTCTGTGATAGCCTGTAAGGAGATTTTCCCGTATAAATGCTGTTGCTACTATACTGGAATATAAGTATAGTATGGCAACTGCAGCTACTTTCCTCGAGCTCAAGGTTTAATAGGGTTTTTATGATCATAGTTCATGGGTCACACCTCTTTGGAGTTTAACCTGCAGTGCTGGCCCTAATAGCACTAATCATTAGATGTCCACTATTTCCCTAGTGAGTCACCATCGTACACCAAGTCCTCAGGATTATATGTGATTCATAAACTTAACAGAAGCAGGTGCTACTGAGGCTTTACACACTTGCAGGAAAGATAACCATCTACATCTATCATCTTCAGCAGACCATACTAGATTACAAGCAAATAGCATAACTCCATAGAATTCACCTTTGAGTTTTTCTACATCTATGTGAGATTTTTCCCCCCCTGTAGTACAAAGAAGGTGATATTTTGAAGAATGTGGAGAACCAAACAGCTGACAGTAGCATTGACTTCCAAATTGTGAGAAAAAAACCCCACTCTGGCTACCATCAATTGGTTACTAACTTTCTTCAAAATATCACCTTCTGTAATCAGAAGAAGAAGAAAAACTGAATAATTTGAGGGTTTTATGCAGTAGTCAAAGTTTATTATAAAATGCAGTAAAGGGGTTGGGTGCTTGTTTGCTCAAGTGCTCCACCCCAACAGAAAGGCTTAAAACTAACAATGGACATCTGCCAATTGTCCATTGAAGTAATGTTTATTGCATTGCTAAGCGTGACTTTGCACAACAGAAGCTTTCTGCATCATAACCTATGCTCAAGGGTTAAACTGACAAAAACATTTTTTTTTTCTGCAGAAAGATCTATGCTGACAAACTCACAGTCTGACTCATTATGCAGCTGTAGAACTGCAAAAGAAACCTTTGCATGACTTGCAAGACGCCCATACTAACAGAAACATAAACAGTGAGCATTATGTGGAAACATAGATCACCTTATTGTCTTTTTATTTAAAAAGATGTTGTACTTGACTTGTGGTACAGATAAGGAGAAAAAACGTCATTAAACAATCAGTTCTCATCCAATCCTGCAATATGATAAAAGAAGCTATAATACTGTGAATATAGTCATGTCTATTGTTGTTAGTCAAGGATTAATAAAATGGCTAATCAAATAAAAGTGAAATTGGGACATTTAGTTCAGTGGCAGAAAAAAACGCTCAGTTGTAAGATACGAGGAATGTGTTCCTCGAAATAGCTGTTACTGTTTTGCTCTGGAAGTTGACTGTACAGGAAACAGGACATAGCATAATTAGAGAAATGTACAGTAAATAAGCACAACCTGAGATAATGACAGACTTATAAGCAGTTTATCGTTTATAGTCGTTGTAAAAAAAATAATACTCTTTAAACGATTAAAAGTAGGCTACATTTAAGAATCTTTTTTACTGAATTAGTTTGGTCGAAGAGCTTTATTTTGAAAGTAACGTGGGTGTAACATAGTCATAGGAGGAGTCATCCATTCTTCCATAAAAACATAACTTTCTAGCCAACGTTCACTCCATTCAGGTCGGCCGCTTCAACAGGTAAGCAAACGTTGAACGACTTTTTGTTTGCTTTTAGTAAAACTTCACGTTAAGCATCTGTGATAGCCTCGAAAGTATTTTCCTTTCTTTCTTCCTTCCTTCCGCTATGCGACACTTACATTTTTGGACTGTTATGTATAAAACGCTAATGTGTTTCAGTTTGCAGGTTCACTCCACGATTGTTTCATTTCCCTCTTCAAAAAAACCCAATTCTTCTTCAAGTGAACACTGATAATGGCTCCATCTCCAAAATGCCAAGGAAAAGGTATGAGAAAGCATGAAAAATTGAA
Organism: Enteromius unitaeniatus; assembly: GCA_032359435.1. NCBI lineage: Eukaryota > Metazoa > Chordata > Actinopteri > Cypriniformes > Cyprinidae > Enteromius > Enteromius unitaeniatus. Next base: position 11,478,939 of record JAUMHI010000054.1, read on the forward strand.
AAAAAAAAAAGAGATATATAATTTCTTTGAGATTATAAGATTGTAATTCTTAAACTGTTAAAACCCAGTACTTACTGGTCCACATTATTTTGCATACGAAATTCCAGTAGGTAAATATTTACATTATTGTACCCCATGTGTTTCATAACAGCAAATCCTGCTCCCGGACCAGTCCCTGATGGTCTTATTCGCCTCTACAGCATGAGATTCTGTCCATTCGCTGAGAGAGCAAGACTGGTGCTTACTGCCAAGGGAGTTAAGTGAGTACAAATGTTGACCTGCTGTGCAGCATTCGGTTAGACAGCGTGGAGGTGTGCCTAATAGTACATATGATATTCACTTTCTTAAAGATCTATCCACCAACTAGTAGGCTTATTGATTTTATATTCCTTTTACATAGACATGAAATTATCAACATCAATTTGAAGGATAAGCCTGATTGGTTTCTGGAAAAGAATCCTTCAGGGACAGTGCCTGTATTGGAAACCTCAAGTGGTCGGGTGATCTACGAGTCACCAATCACCTGCGAGTACCTGGATGAGGCCTACCCTGAGAAGAAGCTTCTCCCATCTGACCCGTTCGAGAGGGCCCAACAAAGAATGATGCTGGATCATTATTCAAAGGTAGGCAGTTCATCATTTTTAAACATGTACCTTATGTATCCTCACTGTTTTATGATTGAAGTGAATTTATGCATACATATTTGGAAATTCATTCTCATTTCAGGTGATTCCATACTTCTATAAGATCTCTATGGGAAAGAAAAGAGGAGAGGATGTCTCAGCGGCTGAAGTTGAATTTACTGAAAAAGTCACCCAACTAAATGAGGTGGGTTGATATTCTTACTCTTTCTGAAGGTATACCATCACAATTTATTAACTTCTTACTTGTTAATATCTTTTTTAGTATCTGGTGAAAAAGAAGACCAAATATTTTGGGGGCGATTCAATTACAATGATTGACTACTTGATCTGGCCATGGTTCGAGAGGGCAGAGATGATGGGAGTAAATCAGTAAGTTTTTTTTATTTTTTATTAGATACATGCATATTACATGTGTGCAATATATAATGAATGTCTGATAAAAAGGCACATATTTCACCTGCCAGCAAGAGGAATAGTGTGCTGAGTCATTGTGGTTAAGTTAAACAGATAAGAAAGTGATGAATAACTGAGATTAGTATAAAGGTAGGGCTCTGGTTCCAGCTGAATTGAAAAGTACTATGGTTCAGTGAACATGTCTTCGCTTGTAAATGCAACCTACCTTTTTCATGTATATTTTTTGTGTGTGTTTCAGTTGTTTGGCCAGCACTCCTGAGTTAAGGAAGTGGATTGAATGCATGTTCCAGGAACCAGTGGTCAAAGCCACCATGTTCAGCACAGAGGATCACAAAGTCTTCTTCAACACCTACATGGATGGAAAGCCTAATTATGACCATGGTTTATAGAGTAAATCACGAAATATTCATATGTGTGGATTATTTTTATTTTTATCACATCTTTTTCTTTATAGGCACTTTTGCTTTTAAGCCTCTAGATAATAGACTACATGTAAAACTGTCTACAATGGTTATATTACCATGTCTGTCATTTATGCATGTATAAAAATAAACCAAATATGCAAAATGCTTGTTTATTTTCTTTAAGGTCATGGTTATGATTTCCAGGTAAATTATAAACTGATAAAACATGAATGTGTACCTTGAATGCAGTGTAACTTGCTTTGGATAAAAAAAAAAATTGCCAAACGCATACATGTACAGTACATATAAATCTCTCTCTACATAACCAGTTTCCTCTTTGGTTACAAGTTAAATGTTACTGAGCAATAAGCTGCATGTCATGGGGCTGCACAACAACACTGCTTCCTGGGAGGGGAAACTGCAAAACTGCATACTTCTTAAATGTTTGTTTAAAAAAAAGATAAAGACTACAAAGTGTGAAACCAGTGCATTGTACAGAAAATATAAAAAAACCCTATTCTGCTCAGGCCTGTATGTCACGGTGCACCATTTCAGTTCTGATTGCTTCTTATACTTTGTTTCGATATTACATCATTTGCTCATGGATAACTCTTGGTTCAAAGATCCTGAATCAGCTGCCAGAATGATGATGAATAGAAAGTGGGTGTTTCTTCAACCATGTGGACTTTAGGAAAATAAACTTTTTTATTTTTTTACAATCCTTTTCTTTTATAGCAGAAACATAATTTTAGTCACATCTTAAATGATGTATTGTGTTTGATAACATTCTGTGGTGAAAATTGCATTTTAAACTTTTTTCCAGAAAAACTTTGTCCTGCTATAAGGACAATTTCACAGCAAGCATTAAAGATGCATCCTTGTTTTCACTTTTTGCATAGACATTAAAGCTTGAAATGATGCATGATAAAAAATACCTGTTATTAGATGATATTTACATTAATACTCTTCAGACATTATTCATATTTCAACTCCAGCATGCTCTAAACGGAAACCTCTTGTTAAAAACAAACTAAAAACAATGCATTATTATTATTATTAGGGCAAAGTATGATTATTGTTATTGAAAATTACACCAAAAAGGAGAAGTTGTAAAGTGTGTATGTATATATATATATATATATAATTTTTCCCCTTTTTATTTATTAAATTAATTCACTCTTTGTTATGTTAATTAAAAAATATAAAGATCATATTTTTATGATAGATTTTATATTTTATAAAGACTCAGTCTGGGACAAGAGTAAAACAAAAAAAGATATGTATAAATTGCTTTTGAAAAGTAATACACATTTTTAAAAGACTGCTCTAACATGACCTGCATGTAACAAAAATGTAAAAGTTGAAATTTGGCCCCTGGGACAAAAAAAATGCCCATATTTAAAGAAACACCCCAATATTATCACAGCATCAGAAACAGTCAGTGCTTAACATGTTGTTTACATTTCAGATGCATAACGTCATCATGTAATTAGGCTGTAAAAATCCCCTGCACTCAAAGCCAGAGCAGTAAGTCTATGTCTGGTCTGGTGAGCTAAACTCATGTCTCACGTAACCATTAGAAAACTGTGGGGTATATTCTTGAACTAGCACAGAGGTATTTTTGATCATCTCCTGAAAATGCTCCTCCATTTTGGCATATACGTGCCTCTGCAATACAAGAGGTCTAAACAGGTTTATCGGTTCTGCGGTACGGATTATTTTGGGAACCAGAATTTCCACTGGGATGCGAGGGTTCCCAACAACAACATGATACAGTCTCTTTTCCTCCAGGCTTTGCTGCAAGAAGCTGAGGAGATCTCGTAATCTGTGATCGAGATTCTGTGGCTGCCACATCGCAGGACGTTTACTCAACAGCAGATGCAAAAGCGCCGTCTTTATATGGTAATTAGAAAGGGCGCTTCCCCCAGTCAAAGCCGTCTGCTTTTTGTGCAAGAAACAAACTATCTGAAGACAGTGAACATGACACGAATTTGTAGGAAGTTGTTTTGCTAGATGTTTAAGCAGGTACTTTTCATAAACAGTTAGTGAGAGCTCCCAGTGAATGTCTGAGGAGTTACTAGTGTCAGATGGGAAGTGAGAGATGAGGTAAGCATCCGTATCCCCAAACTGAAAGGCTGGGGTAATATTAAGAAAGACAGTCTTTCCAGACCTAAATCTGATTTTCAGAGCTCCAGGGAAGTCCAGGTGCCCAAATGCCAGCTCAAAATCGTACTTATGAGAGATCTGTCCCCATGCTTTGCTCACCGAGATCTGGAACCATCTCATGATCTGATTTTTCGACAAATACGAGGTGTTCTTCTCACAGAGGAGCTCCACCAGTGTGTGCTCCTCAAGCTTTTCACTCTCATTTTTGTTGTGAAGCAGACACAGCATATCATCACCAAGGTTGGCTGAGCCACAAAGACAATCTTTGTCACCTGGTTTGATTAGTTTAATCCTTCCACATCCTTGCAAGTCCAATGGAATTTCAGTGGAGGGGTCGCACCAGAGCTGAAACTGGAAGCTGAATGGCCGTGGAGGAGTAAAAGGCACAATGAGGTCACATGTAGGAGGTTTAGACACCCTCCAGGACTCAAACATGCTGCCTATGCCAACAGATTCCTCGATTTCCAGGTCAGAATCTTGATCACAAACACTTCTCAAAGCTTCGAGTAGATCATCCGCAAAGCCCTCGATAAACTCTCGCACTCTCCTGCTCTCGTGGATGAAAGGATGGAAGCGGGTCTTGCAGAAGTTACTTAGGACACATTTTTCTAGGGCTACAGTTTTAGCACTGAGATAATCGACACTGGAATCTCCATCTTCATCTTCCGTGGAGTCTGGCATTTCAGTAGGGATCATATCCTGCCGGCATACTTCAATTGTGAAGAAAATAACTAGGCAGAGAGTGCTCCAAAAGTACCAGCTGTAACTGTCCTGATCATCAATCTGAGCTGTTTCTGTTTGTGAGATCTCCTGTTCCAGGCGCTTCAGTTCGATTTCCAGCTTCTCCTGGTGCTCCTTCATCCGGGTCAGGAGCTCGTCATCTTGCTCAGGGATGGTGGTGTTCTCATTAGGGAAGAGCAGCGGGTGGTTGAGGATGGCGGCTACTACCACCATGCAAACCCGTGCAAAAGCACCTTGCATCCTGCACTGCGCGTCTAGGAAAACACATTTCTTGATTAATGATAGTTTTGTGAAAGGAAATGCATCTTCTAATTTTTGCGGAAACATGTCATTCTTCAGAGTGGTTATTTCTGAACTGTAATACAAAGGACTGTCCTGCACTGGGGAAGGAAGTCAGATAACCTTTTTTAAATGTCATAAATTAAACCAGCAACAGCAACTGTATCCAGATAAATGTAAAAAAAAACCCAATGATATCAGGGAAATAAATCTGTTATGTTGAGGTTTGGGAAAAAAAAAAAAGTGGTACCATCTCTTTTTAATTTAGTATTTTGCCAATAATTGGAATTATGGAAGGAACCTCGTATACACAGAGGAGGACGTTACTTAAGTTTATTTATAGTATGGCACTTGGAGTGATTCTTGGAATGAGGCAGATAAAATTCCTTATTTACACAAGCTACAAGCTACTGGCACATTCCATGCATACGGTGTCCTGTGATTCCTGTGACAAAAATACATTTGAAATGTTTGGCCATTTATTCTCTTCAAACACATCAATGTTTAAGCTGCATTTCCATATTTTATTTTGTAAATTAAACCACATAAACCACAATTAACAGAAATGTATTAAATGGCTACAATTTTTCTTCGATCTCAACAAGTGAACCACCTCCTTTTCCAGCTGAAAAGAGGTGTTTCAGTGTTTCACTCATTCTAGGCCCTATTTTTATGTGTTTACATAAAACTAATTAAAGTTTATGTGGAACTGCATCATCCCAATTTGAACAGTAACAAAATAACACCAACAAAAATCTTTAAAATAGAGTGCATGAGGAAGGTAGTAGACTAATAATGGTTGAGCTCCAGTAAAGACGATCATTGAGAAATTTGCGTGGCGCGCGCTGCAAAGATTCCCACACCACACAACAAGGGCGGAGCATAGACAACAACGCTTTACTTATTAAACAGAGAAATCGAAGAACAGTTGTACACTATTACAAAGGAAATATTTGTTAACGCGTGACTGAGTCAATGGGAAGTGTAGAGGGCGGTGACGCAATGAACACGACTTAAAGGCAGAGCATCAGACAACTTCTCTTTTTAAGTATTTTTAACGACGTCTTTACTTTTTTTACACACATTTTAAACACAGCTGTTGCGTTGTCTTGAATAATCTATGAAACAACAGATGGCCACTACTGCGTCTTTGTTTTATTTAGTTCATACCAAGAGCAGAATAGTAACTTACACTGTAATCCAATAGTTAAAGTCCAGCGTTGTTCATTGTTTCAGAACGATACTGAACCGACACATGAGAAAACGCTGCAGTACCGTTACTCTGTTTCCTCGTCTGCTCTCACATCCAGGAAGTGACCGATGGGGCCGTTTTCGCTCTTCTATAAAAAGCACGTGGGTCAGCCTCGCTCTTGAGTCAACGTCATATGTCACACGCACTCCTTGGGTGATGGAAACATTAATTAACCCCAATTTTTGAGTACCTTCACAGTCATTATTATGTGCCTATCGTGTTAACTGTGGATGTAGAATGCATGCAATTACAAAAATAAGTGAATTAAAACCATGTTATATGAGTAATATCTGCAAAGGGCGGTATTCATATTAAGTCATTTACGTTTTCCCCCTTTTC
>JAUMHI010000054.1:11485277-11539025 GCA_032359435.1 Enteromius unitaeniatus
AATTAAAACCATGTTATATGAGTAATATCTGCAAAGGGCGGTATTCATATTAAGTCATTTACGTTTTCCCCCTTTTCGGCTCTTTTTTTAAGAAAGTGCAGCTGCTCAGTGGGACAGATGATAATACCCACGCGAGGTCGCCACCTCACCAAAGTTCAGTAGCTTATTACGCACACAATACACCTATAATAATACTTTGATATGAGAGTTTGTCAGATAACCCCTAAAGCAACCACCCGTTTATATGATCAATTGAAACGTTTTTTAACGTTATTAGCGGTAATCATTGAGAAAAAAAACATTATATAGCCTGTTCTCTAGGGTCACGGGAGAAACGCTATGAGGAAAAAAATGTTTTACACCATCCGACTACTCAAATGGGAAGAAAGCAAACTCGTTTTAACTAGTCCTGTGCACAACTGGGTGTGGCCAAAGCAAGCAGTGCTCTACAGGTGAACCCATCACACTTCAGCACGCAGAGCTCGAGAGATGCCTCAAAATCTGCGAAACATTCATTTACACGTGATCCATACATTTATTTGTAAATTAAATGAGCCATTTCTCAAGTGTTTTTTTTTCAATTCTCGTTCGTCTTTTTGGCAGACTAGCAGAGCAGATTTGAACAGCGTATTTGGCGGTCAAGTTTCAGATAAGTAGCCTCTTATCTGCTGCTTTTTGTAGCGATAACCTAAATGGATCGTTTAAAGTTGGTTCTGCAATATTTCCAGTCAAATTCTGAGTCCATCTCCAATGGTATCTGTATAATATTGTCACTGATAAGCGTCAAGTTGTATACAAGTTTTGATTTCAACTGTCCCTGTTTACCGCAGTACAATAAGATGTACGCGCTAGGGGTCATGTTCGTTCCTCCAGTTATATTGTTCCTTTTGGGAGTGTTAGTTAATCGTCATACTGGGGTGCTGATGGAGGAGTGGGTTAGACCCCTGGGCAAGAGGACAAAAAACCCAGCAGTGGTAAAGTAAGTTTAAAGCTAAATAATATACATTAAGCTACTATTTTTTTTAATTAATAGGCCTATACTGGATATACTGGATGCACTTTATTATAGGTACATGTACTTGCAATGTACTTACCTAAGATACTTACTGGTAATAATGTAACTAGATGGAGAAGGGTAGGATCAGGGTTAGTACAGTTGTTACCTGGTTATTGTAATTACATTAATAAGCACATATGTGCATTTACACATATGAAGGGAACTGTAAAATAGTGCTACCAAAATGCTAATATTATGCTTCTTTCAGATTTTTGCTGTCATCAATGTTGCAACGGTCCCTTCTTGCCCCCATGGTCTGGATTCTGATGACCCTCTTGGATGGAAAATGTTTCATCTGCGCATTTAGTATGAACGTAGACCCTAAATATTTTACAGGAATACCTAACAGCACTGGCCTAGAATTGATCAAGATAATGGCTAAGGTGCCTTGCAAAGAGGACGTCATCTTCAAAAGCAGCAGTTTTCGGAAAGCTGTCTCACGCTATGTGCGTTGTTACTCTCAGGTGAATAGGTTTTCGCACATTTTTTGTTGCATTTTTTCAATGCTTACATTGTCTTTAGACAAAGAACCATGGTGCCAATGTCATTTTTGACTGTATAGCTGCTAAGAAAGATTAAGTTGTACAAAGTTGACAGGATCAGACCTTTAACAAATCTGTAGGTGGTTAAAATCCTTTCATGCTTTGCATAACCATGATTCATCTATTCTTCTTGTACAATTTATCTTCTTTTCAAAGGCTATAGGCTGGTCAATCCTCCTCTTTTTCATTTTTTTGGGCGCTGTGGGTCGTGTCCTAAAGCCTTGCTTCAATCACGCCACTTTTCTGCAGACACGGTACTGGAGCAATTACCTGGACATTGAGCAGAAGCTCTTTGATGAGACCTGTGTCCTTCATGCCAGAGATTTTGCCAGAAAATGTGTGGTGCAGTTCTTTGAAAGTATGCGACAGGACGTGACTGTGAGAATGCCCCTCTCAAGTGCATTCAGACCCAGTACAATCCGTAATGAATATGAAGAGGAAGAAGAGGAGCGTCTGCATGGTATAACCAGGCATGATCAGGTGGATCACTTGCTGCAAACCTGGTACGAGTGCAAACCAGAGCTGGACGTGACCAGGATGGCCTATAAGTCCAAAGTGTGTATCACTTGGGAAGATATCAATGGAAAGGCATTGTTCTCTGAAGTGTAAAACGTAGCTCTTAAATCAGAATTATTGTCAATAAGTTACAAGCTCATGAAATATTAATAAAGATGTTGAAAAATGTTGACCCTAGAAATGTAATAATTTGAGGACTAATTAATGTTAATTCAGAAGCAACCGCTTGGTGGATTGGATTTATAATAATTATGTATAATTTCTTCATCAATGTGGGAATGGGATTCTGTTGCAATGATGCCTGAATGGAGAACCCAAACATTTTTGAATTGTAATGTTACTATTAGATTATTGTGAGTTCAGAAAGCCGTGTTTTAGCCTTCCCCAAGTGCTTGGATGCTGGTGCATTTGAATATGCTGGGATTTAGTTTGTGTAATTTTTGCATGTCTCTTTCCACACACATTACACAACAACCTCATGGGTAAGCTTGGATGCAAATTACTATAGAACTCTGGCAACACCTGAAAAAATATGTTGTATGTATTTGTATGTCTGTATATATACTGTATGGTTATTAATACAACAGATTAATAAAAATATGTTTAACAGATCACTGCATTTTGTGTTGTTTTGAAATCTACCTTTGCCTTTAATACACATTTTAAGTAAGATATTTGGGACGAAGTTATGTATTTATTATGCTTGACAGTAAACAGTTTAAGCATTTGACAATGCAAGGACAAAAATCACACCCAACTATTTAGATGAGTTAGAGCCTCTAAAGGAGGGGCCTGTCACTCATGTGCATCCATGCATTAATGCGACCTGGTGAACCTTTGTTCACTTTGTGCTCAACTCTGCTACTGCAGGTCTCTTTTCTCTCAGAGAGAACAGGGTAAGTCTTTGATTGTTTTAATAAGAATTGGCATTTATTATTGCTCAACACTACTAATCTGATCTACTATTTTGCTCTAAGAGGTGAACTGACTTAAAAAATGGATAAGTTTCGAATTATGGTCCAGTTTTTGCAAGCCAACCAAGAGTCGTTCATGAATGGCATCTGCGGGATCATGGCTCTGGCAAGTGCCCAGATGTATTCCTCTTTTGAGTTCACCTGTCCTTGTCTTCCAGACTATAATTATGCGTATGGAATCGGCATTCTTATCGTTCCGCCAATATGGTTCTTTTTACTTGGATATGTACTTAACAACAACATATCAGTGTTAACTGAGGAATGGAAGAGACCAGTTGGAAAACGCAGTAAGGATCCAGCGGTTTTGCGCTACATGTTCAGCTCCATGACGCAGCGCGCTCTCATCGCTCCGGCTGTATGGGTAGCCGTGACTTTAATGGATGGCAAGAGCTTTTTGTGTGCTTTCAGCGCCACGACGGATTTATCCGAGTTCCTCAACGAGAGCTATCAAAGCATATCCCAAAAGGAGCTTCTGAAATTACAAGCAAGGATTCCATGCAAAGACGTATTTGATGGGCATGAGATTATTTCCAGAGAAGCTGCCACTAGGTATATTCGCTGTTTGTCACAGGTAATGACTTTATCTCACAACTTGATGAAATTGGGGTTTCTAAATTATCGTTCCAACTATTATTAAAAGATGCACGCAATATTGTCATTTTGTAAGATTTGGCAAACATAATTTTGAGACTGTAATAGTAGGTACCTGGGTTGTTATTAATGATAGTGTCAAACATGAAGATGCTAAGGTTTTGTTTATTTGTTTGTTTTTTTAATCAACAAGCAGCCAATCATAAAATGCTTTAGTGCTTACATCATTAAATATTCACACACGCCTACTTCGACGCTCTTGGAGAAAATGAAAACGTCATTAGGATTAACTATGAACACAGGTAAACAATAGGCCTATAGATCAGGGAATTGAAAAGTAGGCTATATGCTTATTATTACACAAATTCTGTAGGCCTGGTGGGTGTGCAGCACCAGTCTTGAAAAGTTAAGATCGCCCCCAGGTGACTGGCTGCAGGTTAGGTCAAAAACCCCGCCCTCTCTATGTAATCTAAAGGAACGCGAGACAAACGAAATAATTTAAATAACACTTCAAATATATTTTTTCAAAGTTAATTCCTTCTTTTTAAGTAGTTCTTATCATGCTGATGTATGTTCAAACGTTTGTTTTTCTAAAGTTGGATTTAAACTAGTTAGTGCCAGAAAACAACATTTTAGGTTTTACAGTTTTAAGTTAAATTTACAGTTAAATACTGTAAATTCAGTAACTCCGGCCCACCGGAGGCAGAGTCAGCGGCCCGCCAGCGTTTTGCTCATTGTTATTCCAGAGGACCACCGGCAGCAGGCGCCACTTTTCCGACAGCTGGTTTATAATTACTGTTTGCTGGCGGTCCACGGTCGGTCCGTGGTTCATAATCAGCTCAATTACGCTAACCAATATATCCTTACACACAATCTCGAATCCAAAACATTGCACAATTGCAACTGAAAATACATTTTTAATGAACAGATTAAACATAGAAATGCATTTACAGTATTTCATATTAGTATAGTATTTTAGTATAGTATATATAGTATTTTAGCTTATTTTAAGTAAATTTTATGCCTGATACGTGTTGAAATAATCTTTAAATGCTGATCATGACGCTGATGCTGCAGGTTGATGAATTCATATCTGCATGAAGGGCAATGCTGTGAACAAATCTGCGTCAATCCTTAAAAACAAAAACATAAGAATTGTATGATTTTTATATATATATATATATATATATATATACAGCTATGGAAGAAATAAGAGACCACTGAAGAAAAATCAGTTTCTTTTGGGTTTTATTCTTAAAACTGTTCATCTCACCAATACACGACCTATACAAAACAATGCACGTTTGTTTCATTTTTTGTGAACTGCCGGCTTTGAAATATTAAGGATAGAAGCAACGTGTATATTAATAGGCATATAATAGAGCTGTATATTAATAAGCATATAATATTATTATTATTGTTTATTGTAGACTAGACTGTTTACAGATTTATTATTCTGGCATCCCACTGGTGGTTTGAAGGCAATGATTAAAATACATAATATTTGTCAGGTTGATATGCTCATCGATAGTTGCCATCATCTGAAGTCTTCATGAGTGTTGGCGTCTTCTTTAGTCACCACAAGTGAGGCTGGATCCAAGTAGTAACACTGGGATCGGTCACCTGAAGGAAAGACACAGGAAAACAAAAGGAGAGGGGTTAGCATAGATGCTGTTCGTATTATTTCAGGCAAATGCTAATGTGCATTTAGCCTACAGGTTTATAAGATATGTTTTGCAAATGCTTAAAAAAAAAAAAGTGTATATTTTATCTAGGTTTAAACAGAGAGAGTGTGTCTCAAACCCAAACATTATCTGGTGGCTATTTGAGAGTTTACAAGTAAAACACGAAAAAGCCCTGCCTCGTTTGCTGGATTTTGATATGTTATGTACTCTCAAGAGTTTTGTGATATTGTTTAGCTTACTTGGCTATAATTTGGTTAAATCGCAATCTGATTTTGTTCTATATTCTTTAGTAGGTATATTCTTTGTTCTCAATATTCAGGGAACAGACACAGTCTACATATGGCAAAGTTTCTTATGCTCACCACAACTCCATTTATTGTAAAAAACCAAAAAAAAACCCTGCAAAACAATAACATTGTGAAATGATAGGCTATTACAAATACATAGAACTATTTTTAATTGAATATGTTAAAATTATAATTTAGTCCTTTGATCAAAGCTGAATTTCCAACATCATTACTCCAGTCTTCAGTGTCACATGGTCCTTGAAAAATATTTTGATACGTTGATTTGCTGCTCAAGAAAAATTTCTGATTATCAATATACACTACTTACAATAAGTTAGGGATATTGTTTTTTACATGAGTGCTTTTCGCATTTGCTCTGAATCTTAATGAAATAAGTAAAAGTATATTTTGATTTTACTAATAATGTATGAGAAGAAACACCATTTTCATTAGTTTAATATTTATTACCCCAAAATTTTTGACAATAACAAGGATAGCCCCAAATAACAAAAATTGACAATGTCAGTAGAGTGTTTCTACTATTTGCTGCAATGACAACTTGACAGTGACGTCTCATGCTCCTCACTAGCCTCATGATGTTGAGGCAATGCGTTCCACTCTTTCACAAGTGCTACACATTCTGCCAGGTCACATGGGGGTGGGGAACGATCATCCGGTCTCTACTTCAACTGGTCCCAGACATGCTCTAATGGGGTTCAGGTCAGGGGACATTGATGGCCATACGATATGAGGCACTCCAACTTCCTGAAATCGAGCTGTGACAATTCTGCCACGATGTGGTGGAGCATTATCATCTATGAACAGAAAGTTGGGGGTGTGCTGGCAGAATTTAAGGGATGATGATGGGTTCTATGATGTCTCTGAGGTAAGAACGTGCAGTGACTGAGCAATGTACAATAACCAAATCTGTTTTGTGCTGACTGGTGATGCCTGCCCAGACTGTTGCACCTCCTCCACCAATGCAAACCCTGTGGACCATGTTGACCTCAGCGTATCGCTCACCTCGCCTTCTCTAGCAACCCTGATGACCATCATTTCTGTGCAAGGTGACCCGACACTCATCAGTAAACGGGACGATAGAACACTGCTGCATTGTCCAGGTCACGTGGTCTTGTGCCCATTGCTAATGTTCACGGCAGTGTCTTGGAGTGAGTGGAGTCACCTGCAACGATCATCTGGCATTCAAGCCAAAGTGGTGGAGACCGTTTCGAATGGTTTGTCTGGAAACCCTAGTACCCCTCACATCTCGTAAATGGGCCTGCAGCTGTGTGTAGTTGCATAACGAGGTCTGAGTTCATAGGTCCTTAGATACTGGTCATAGTCTGTCACTCGTGGGGCTCCACTCCTGGGGCTGTCATGAACCCTGCCAGGAGTTCTGTGTCTTGATGAAGTCTGCTGACTTTGAGACACACCAAGTTCACAAGCAACATCTGACTGCCTGCCACTGAACCGAAGGCGCGCCATGGCAACGGTGGCTCTGCTCGGCTGTTAAGCGACATTGTGTGTTCATGGCTGTTTGAATAATGAACTTGGAATGACTTACTGACAATAGCAGCTTTTTATACCCACAGAATGTTGAAATTGATGCCACATTGAAAAAGGTCGTCTTTTGGAATTGGCCCCAATATAAGGCAAACCTGTACACAATGAGACCATTACATGGAAAACACAAAATGAGGTGTGTCTATCACCCCAATACAATTGCCTCCCTATCCCAAAAATGTCTGGGGTGAAACAAACACTGTATGTATGACATCCACTAAGTCTCTCACAATATCTTATAACTTATTGTGAGTAGTGTACAACAAAACAGTTGTGCTGATAAATTTTCTTGTGTAAACAGATTTAATTTTTTAGAATTCATTTTTAAATAGACTGCAGACCTTTAAATCGTAGTGTACAATACTATTTGAAAGTTTGCAGTCATTAAGTTATTTATTTTGAAGTTGATTTTTAGGAATTTATATTTTTATTCAGCAAGGATGCATTACATACTTGCATATTTACATAGTAAATATTTTTGTTTCAAATAAACACTATTCATAATGAATAGTATATTTTAAACTTTATGGTAATCAAGGAATCCTATATATATATAAGAAATATTTCCTGAGCAGCAAATCAGCATATTAGGATGATTTCTGAATCATCATGTAAAGCTATGAGGTAAAGAGTAATGAGTCTAAAAATTCTTGATCAGCTTTGAACCAGCTTTGATCAAAGAAATAAAATGCATTTTAACACCATGTAATGTGTCCATGTGCTCTCTGTGTTTTTGTTTTGATTCTGTCTCGCGTGTCTTTGCCCTGTTTGTGACTTATAAATTCTAACATAAACAACAACAAAAATAATAAAATGAAATAAATAAATCATTTAAAAAAAAAAAAACACGACAAAGCGCTGTTTGACCAACAACGTTTAAGGTCGGCTCCTCGATGGTGTACCGACGGTGGTCCGACAGATTTAAGCCGCTGAATTTGTGCCACCAAAAAACGCTGGTGGACCACCAGGTCATTGTTTGCTGGAAATATACCAAGCTAGCGAAATCTATTTTGTATATTTGAAATACACTGATGAGCACCAAAGCAGGTGGTGATGAGAAAGTCACATGATGAACCAATGCCCATCACAAGCAGCTTTTAAATAAGAAACATATATAGAAGGTGCTCTGTCATTTATTTAACCTCACACTAAACACCATCATGATGAAACTGAAACATTAATTTAGCAATATTAATATGAACCTGTAACGTGACGGTCCGCTGTAGAGTGCGTGCGTGCGCGCTTCTCAGCCGGGCAAGGATCGGAGGACACGGAGCTTTAAACATTTAACTTTAAACATTTATTTATACACGGAACAGGAAAACAAAGGCTGACGAGGCAGCGAACACAAAACAAACACGAGCGACACATGTAACTTTATCATCGGACCAGGACAACTGAAAAACGAAGGCATTAAATAGGGGATCCCTAAAGACGGGGGTGGAGACCGCTAAGGACACACAGGTGTAGGGAATGAACTGATTAACACAGGAAGACCAAATATGGGCACGGACGAGACCAAACGATACACAATGACAGGGGGGAACAACGGAGTAAACCAAACTTGAACTAAGATACAGACAGAGACAGAACATGACAGTAACCTACAACCCTAATAAGCATAAATAAAGATAAGAAAAAACTAAGAAGAAATAGTTATTTCAAAGAAAAAACATTCAATTCAAACCAAATTTGAAATGCAATACAGGTAATTCTGGGAATGTCAGTTTACGGTTTCCCCCTGTAAATTTTACAGGAATTTACCATTAACCATTTGTCAACCGTTAAAATCACTGCCATTTTTTACAGTGTATGACATTCATTTAGATAATATATACTATAGACCTATATTGTCTATATAAATCTAGTCTATATATAAAATATATATATATATATATAGAAAACGATATATTGTTTTATTTTTTAAATAACTTGTTGAAATGTTTTTTTTTTAGGCCTGTGGATGGACCTTTTTAATGGTAATAACTATAGCAGCCTTCTTGATAAGGGCGATAAGACCTTGTTTTACACAAGCTGCTTTTCTTAAAACCAAATATTGGTCTCACTACATTGATACAGAGCGCAAACTATTCGACGAAACGTGCAAAGAGCATGCCAAGAGCTTCGCTAAGGTCTGCATACAGCAATATTTTGAGAGCATCAGTGGTGAAATTGTTCCACAGTTCCAGCTACCTACAAAAAAAGGGAAAGGCAACAAAGATGATGATGGGGAAAAGCAGAAGAGTGACGAGGAGAAGCTTCTTGGGATCCGTAAAGAAGACGACATGAATAAAGTCCTGTGGAACTGGCATACATGTAAACCTGCGCTATTTCTGAAAAAACACACTGAAGATGGGAATATGAATGGACACGCAAACTTGGATACACTCAGCCTCTCAGATGAGCGCTACACTCAGACACCTATGAAGAACACAGCTGTGGCTTACTACTCCAAAGTCTGACTTCATAGTTCACAGTAATCTAAGTCTTGTGTCGCTGTCACAACTATTTATTGCATGCCATTTCTTATTTGATATCCTCCTGAGACTCAATAGGCATGTCATTTAATCCAGCCACTGTTGTAAACATGTGTTGCTTGATGCTATAAATAAATGAGAACATAAAATAATAGGATAATATGGGCTTTTCTGTGATAACACAAAGCAACACGTAGGTGTGACCAATATGACAACACTAATATAATGATGATGAAGATGTTAAGAAGGAATGCCAATCTTATTCTTAACTTCTTATGCAACAAATTTAGCTTTACTAAAATTAAGTTACGTTCAGGAGGAGTTTGTTAATTTAATCAGTCATAGGATATCAAGGATATATCGGCAGCTGCTAACGTCACTCCGAAGATAATTGTGCAGTATTTAGCCTCGCCTACTAATAGTAAGTTGCTATGGCTGCTAAAGTGATCATAGTTTACCACATCCTGCAGATACAGACAATGTTATTGTCTAACAGAACCTGCCGCAGCAGTTTGCAGCTGTTTAGCTTGCTTATTAGGTCAGACTTTTGAGTTTTCACCTCCCGGTGGTCTTGAGCTCATGTTTCACTAGCAAAAATATTTAGTTATGCTCTTCAGTTTAAAGCAGCATTATTTATCACTAACTCATAAATGATTAAGTATAGGATTTTAGGATATCTTAAAGCAGTGGCTTTCAACCAGGGGTCCAGGGCCCTATAGGAAGCTTCAGCAAACTTTCAAGAGGGCCTCAAGATGAGATGATAAAATTATTAATAATAAGGAAACAAAATAAATAAAAATCAACACATATGTTGCTTAAAGGGTTAGCTAATAAAATTCTATCATTAATTACTTACCCTCATGAAAGCACACGCATGTAATCTGCGGCTGTTAATGCCTAGAAGAAAGTGTACGCTTAAACAGTAATGCTCTCTAAAATGGTGAAAGAAATAAGTCATAGGAGAAGAATGGTTTATATTGTATATTGTATGTTATTTTTGTTTTCTTTGCGCAAAAAAAGAGCATTCTCATATTGGCGCAAAAATTAAGTTGATCCACTGATGTCACATGGTCTTTTTTACCTGTGTTTTTACCATGTTTCTGGATCTGGGATTATTTCAGTTGTATTGCCGTCTATGAAGGTACAGATGGCTCTTTTAGAAATATCTTAATTTGTGTTCTGAAGATGAACAGAGGTCTTATGGGTTTGAAACAACACAAGGGTGAGTAATTAATGACAGAATTTTCATTTTTGGATGAACTAACCCTTTAAGTTAAATTTCAGAAATTCTAAATGTAATTATTTAAATTTATAACTAGGCCCAGTTACTTATTTTATGTATGGAGACTATATCCAAATTTTTGTAAATTGGCTTTGAATATTATTTTGGGCACTGGATGTAAAAAGCTTGAGGACCACAATGGTTGTTACTTCAGAACTCATTTACTCTCCTGCCATGGGCAATCCGTTTCATGACATTGTGGTTTCCGAGACGAACTCTTCATTCCAAGATGTTCTTTGAACTTTAATGTTCCTATTTTGTCTGCCTAATTAAACACAGCTCATTTATTCAAACAGTAGTGTCAGGTAATTGAGACATACAAAAATGAATTGTAACTTTAGAAACAATGTCATATCCATATTTACTAGGTCTAAGGAGGCATTTTGAACAATATGTTAGATGACATTTACTGTAAATGAAAGAGAGAAATATGTTTGTTTTGTTTTTTGTGTGTATGTGTCTGATCTTTCTCATTTACTTCAACTTTTACCCAACCTGTTTTAGTTAAATGCTTGTTAGTTCCATTAGGGCTGAAACCAGATTGTAATTGCTGTTGGTGATTCACTGCAGTGTGTACATAACAGACAGAGCGAGGGAATGATCTCACTTTTTTACCACAACAAATACAGCTACATACAGTCAGGTTTTTCTTTTGTTTTTACTATCTGCTTCTGCTTGTACATAAATTTCAAACTTTGTGGACGTTCAGCAAGACTATTTGTACTCCCTGGTGATGAAATGTAAGTCTTCGTTTCAGAAACTATTTGATTTTTAGGGTGATATTTGGTTTTTGGTAAGTCGTTTTGATTGAGGAAACTTCCAAATTAATTGCTTTTATATGAACTTAATGTACAATTACGTTATTAATTAAAAAATTGGATAATGAAGCTGTTTTTGTTTTGCCCCTCTTTTAATGTATAACTGTGTCAATCATAATGGACTTATTTTCACATCTGTCTTTGTCAGGTTTTAAGGTTAGTTTACAAAGACAATAATCAGCATCAGCGAAAAGAAACGGAGAAAGAGAAAAACTTCTATTTTGAAATAAGATGTCTGCTTTCATCTCAGAATACATCAAACTTATAGCCCTTTACTTCAAGAGTAAGGATGCTGTGGTTTTCAATGGCCTCATTGGTTTAGGAACTGTGGTTGGTCAGACAGCATACAACATCTTAGCTTTTAACTGTCCGTGCTCACCAAAGAAGAATTACCTGTATGGCCTGGCAGCCATTGGTGTACCAGCCTTGGCTTTCTTTGTAATTGGGGTAATACTGAATCAAAATACCTGGGACGTTGTGTCAGAGTGTCGGACCAGAAGATGCAGGAAATTATCAGTGACTGCTGCTTTCGCTCTGCTGGGCTCTATTGTGGGCAGAGCAGTCGTTGCTCCTGTCACCTGGACTGTAATTTCTCTCCTGAGAGGAGAGGCGTATGCCTGTGCTTTCAGTGAGTTCATGAACCCCTCTTCCTTGGACGAATTCTTTGTAATTACACCTGGTCCAGAGATCATGGCCCGGTTTCCATGTAAAGATGTACCTTCTCCATTTCTGAACTACTCAGGAGAGGTTGAACGCAAGTTAAAATATGAATCCCAGGTACTTGTCATCTTTCATAGTGTTGTTACAGTTCATAATTGTAGTTCTTCTGATATGCACAAGCTTCCTTTTCTTACCTTCTTTATATAGCTTTTCGGCTGGTTGCTGGTGGGAATCATCTCCCTTGGTGTCTTTCTGCTCCTCTGTCTGAAAAACTGCTGCTCTCCGCTGGGCTACCATCAGGAGGCCTATTGGTCCCAGTACTCCTCCAGCGAACAAGATATTTTCCAGCGTACGGCTGAAGCACATGCTAAATACCATGCAGCTGAAAATGTCAAGAATTTCTTTGGCTTTGTGGCCTTGGAAAATCAGGAGAAGCAGCTTTTAGCAGACTGCAAGGGAGTCAAGACCGTCATTCCCAGACTGGAGTGGAACCGCATCACTGGGGTTTACATGTACAGAGAGAGTGATGACACTCCCATCTACAGCCGCTTGAACAAATGGGCCATGTACTCAAATGAACATGACTGTTAAGGAACTGACAAAGAAATAGAGAACATTTCATCCTTTGAGTCTAACAGATTAGTGCCTAATAATGAATAATACTACACACCCAAAAACTAATATCTTTGGCATCAAGAAATGTGTGCCAAACGTACCATAAAGGGGGAAAAAAAAGTTAAATACAAAAAGCTTGAGAAAAGCATATTTTTATTTGTAGCAAATATAGAAACTTAATATTTCCGGCCAATGTTATACTGAGTCTTGTTAAAGGCTGTTTTGATAATGGCTGTTGGATTACTCAAACCTGCAACCTTTCAAAAATCAATTCTGTTATTTACCACTGTGCCACAATCAACAAGCTTTTTTTTTAGATATTTTTCTGAAATTTTACATCAAGGCTGATTTGGCAGTTTTTTTGCAGTGGCCCATTGTTTGTATTGTAATACACAACATTCAGCTGAAGGTTTAGCAATTTGTGATTGATTTAGTGTAGTCTGGTTATTTCTTGAGCTTGTGTTTGGTTGTGTTTCTTCCCCAGAGGCTGATCTGACATGTAAAGCTCATCCAAAACATGTTCTTCTGGAAGGCACGTGAAGTTTTATTTACTAACCGCCAGCCTCAAATGAAGTGTTACAAATGCTAGTTTTACTAAGTAGTTTGGAGAAAATGATCATGTTTCCTGAAAGGCATCACTGAATAATTGTCAAAAAAAACTTGATATCATATTTATTGAAAAATATTTTTATGTTACCAGCTCACACAGCAAGATTTATATTTATTATAAGTTAACGACTTGATTAATTTCAACAAGACACTTAGTGTGCAATTAAAATTGTATTGTATTTAAAATTATTTTTGGTATTTTGTAATAGTGATGTTATAGTTTTGTTATTGTCAAATCCTGTTTTGTCCTGAACATTCAAATAAAAAACTGAATTTGATTCAGTGAGAAAAAGGAACTACTGTACATTAAATGTTCAGAGAAGGTCTAATTATATACGTAACCATTTAAGGCGTTTTTACTGTAGCATTTTTCAATTCTTGTTCTATTTTTAGTGCAACTAGTTGTTTTTATGACCAGGAAGGAAAATATTTGTATGAAAAAACATGAAGGAAATCTATGTTGCCAGTAGCTCCAAAATATACACCATACACAAAGACCCTTAAAAGTCCACATTAAATCAAAATTGACTATATTCATTTTTTTAGTGCATTACTATTTTTGTGGTGAACAGTTCATCCGTGCAAGTCAATCCACAAAAAAGTTTTGCTATAATAATATTCATCTAAATCTGAAAATGCTCCTCCCCTACAAAATGAAGGGCCTTCTCTGATGACATCGGTTTGGGCATGAGCATGACATCATCCTTAACCAACCCTCCAAGTGTCAGTGTTCCTTTCTGAATAAAACTTTACTACATCCAATCAATTCACAGTAGAAAAAACAAGTAGTAAGTCAATAATGAGAGAGGCGAGCACAAACACAGTCTTGCATTGCCTTTCTTCTGATCCCAGCATTAGGAAGGAGTGGATGAACTTCATTTTTAATGACGTTCCAGACCGCGTCAGTAAGCACTTCCTCCTCACCACAAAATTCCTCCCATCCTGTATTTTTTTCCCTCCCCATTTCCCTTTAGGGGCTCTGTAGTACTTTGACCAACAGCTGGAGTAAGTTATGTTTTATTTTATTTTCAAATCTATTTTTTTTTTCATAACGCAAGGACGAGAAAAAAAGCTTCAGTCTAGTTGATTTGAAGAGCCTTTTGGTGTTAACAAATGTTTGTTGCCAGTATATTACTACGACGAATACTTTCTTTTCATCTTTGTTTTATTTTTATTTTTTTTTATGTATAACATGCAATGTAATTATAGGGAAGCTAAATTATGTTTTGGTTAATGTGGGGAGGTGATTTGATTTATGACGTTGCCCAGCTTGTTTTAGTTAAATGCTCATACTTTCCACTGGGGCTGGAACCAGATGAAGTTCCTGCTGATGATTCAGTGCTGCATGCACACAACCGACAGAGTGAAGGAAAGACCTCAATACAACATGAGCTACCTACAGAAAACTCATTGCTTTTAAGGACTTCTGTTGCTGTCTGCATTTGTTTGTACATATTTGTAAAACTTCATGGCTGTACAGGGAGACCCTTTGTATTGCAATGGAATGTAAGTCTCTGCATTTCAAATGGTTTTCAGTTTCCTATTCGGGCTCAGTGTCGTGCTAAGACTTGCCCAAAGGTTCTTTGTTCAGAGAGCATTTCTGCATAAAATCAGACTTTGTACTGAATGTTTATCTCATAATCTTCTGATTTGTACACATGCATATTTTTTTATCTACAGTGTATGTTTTTCTAGTTTTTAGAATCTGTTTCTGCTTTTTTGTATGATGGTGTCAGATAACAAAGGAGGACTCTTCACTCTTCTGTCTTTGTCAGTGTTTTACGTTTAGGCTACTTTACACAGACTCTAAAAGACTTTAATCTGCATTAATTCACATTGAGAAAAATCAAGACAAGATGGCTGCACTCATCTCAGAAAACTTCAGATTTGTCGCGCTCTTCTTCAAGAGTAAAGATGTCATGATTTTCAATGGCCTGATAGGTTTAGGGACAGTAGCCAGTCAGACGGCATACAATATTTTTGCATTTAACTGTCCGTGCTCACCAAAGAAGAACTACCTGTATGGCCTGGCAGCCATTGGTGTACCAGCCCTGGCTTTCTTTATCATTGGGGTGATGCTCAATCGAAATACCTGGGACGTTGTGTCAGAGTGCCGCTCCCGAAAATGTCGGAAATTATCATTGTCTGCTGCTTTCACTTTGCTGGGCTCCATTTTGGGGAGAGCACTTGTTGCCCCCATCACTTGGTCAGTTATTTCCCTCCTAAGAGGAGAGGCGTATGTCTGCGCTTTAAGTGAATTTGTAGACCCCTCTTCTTTAGATCATTTCCCTCCTACTACAAAGACACCAGAGATCATGTCCCGGTTTCCATGTAAGGATGTACCTGCTCCATTTACGAACTACTCAATAGTGATTGAACGCCAGCTAAAGTATGAATCCCAGGTATTTATCACTTTAATATAGTCTTGTTATAGTCCTTAATTACATACACATCTATAATTAAATACACATCTAATGTCATTGAGCATTTACTCAAATGTATGAAATGTATAACCTCTCCTTTTTTCTTTTCTAGTTGTTGGGCTGGTTGCTGGTGGGAATCATCTCCCTCGGTGTCTTTCTGCTCCTCTGTATGAAACACTGCTGTTCTACCCTTGGCTATCAGCAGGAGGCGTACTGGACCCAGTATCGTTCCAATGAAGAGGATCTTTTCCAGCGTACGGCTGAAGTTCATTCTAAATATCATGCTGCTGAATGTGTCAAGAACTTCTTTGGCTTTGTGGCCTTGGATGATCAAGAGAAGAAACTTCTAGAAGACTGCAAGGGAGTCAAGAGCGTCATTCCCAGAATGGAGTGGAACCGCGTCACTGGGGTTTACATGTACAGAGAGATCGAGGACACTCCGGTGTACAGCCGCTTAAACAAATGGGACATGTATACAAAAGAGGGCAGCTGTTAGGTGAATGAGAAACATTTTGGGCATTCTCTTTTAAATAAACATTTTATACATTCAGAATTTTTCATTTATTGTTTTTGGTGTTCCTTCATGGTAAACATGCTGCTGTTAAGTAAGTGTTTATATTTGTCACTGATGGCTGTAATTCAGTTTTCAGTTTCTTCATTTTTTAAGGATAATATGATTTGTTTTTGCTTAGTAAAGAGGCGATTGGCAGCTTATATTGTTACATTTTGATAATGCACAATGAACTATTTAACACCTCCTTTAAGAGACATGGTGTAGGCTACTCTCAGGTTGAAATGACTTCTTCTTATACTTTGGTAAGCAATAAAGTGCATCTGAAAAATGTGTGTCTAATAAAGCCCACTTAAAAAATTTGCTACAACTAAACACAATGAAAAGTATGCTTGGAAAACCTACCACTGACATGTAATTTATGTAATTTAAAAGAGTTAACAGGTGCTCTTATGCAGAATGACCGACAACAGGGCATTAGCGTCATCACATATGAACAGATGGCAAGCAAGCATTTGAAACGCAATCCTCAATTAAAGAAATGCAAACATGTTTTTCCAAGTGATAAAATATTTACAAAAATGTTTTTGAAATAATATGTTTCATCATGCAAATATACTATACAATACTGTACTTAATAAAAATACCCTGCAACACCCTTTTGACATACTAAAGTAGACCTATAACTAAAGTGTGCTAATTTTAAACTAATTTTGTACTTAATGCATTTTAGTTGTGCAAAAGTAGTCCTAAAGCCCAACTGAAGATACAAGAAGGCTATATTTAGTTTGTGGAACTACTGGAAGGATACTTCAGATACACTTTAAATATCTTTTAGCATTTAAAAGATATTATTCAAAGATCACTCAGTCCTCATTAGTAATGATATTAAAATACATTTTAGGATTAATAGAAATGCACAAGTGGTACTCCAAATAAAATGTAATTAAAATTATGATCGCTATGTCAGTAAATATGTTAATAGATATGAACTATGCTTAGTATTTTAAATATATTACTTTTTTTACTAGAGGAAAATACCTACTCAGGCTAATGCAGATACAGCCTACACTCTTACAGGAACTTTGATTGCCTTGCAAGTTAGAACATTGTTTTGATCTTGATTTGAGCAGGGATAGGAAGCCATGGAGAGAGAGCGCAGCAGAGTTGTGACATGGGAGCACTTGGGAAGGTTGAATATCAGCCGGGCTGCAGCATTCTGCATGAGCTGCAGAGGTTTGATTGCACACACTGGGAGGTTGGCCAGGAGTCATTGCAGTAGCTGAGAAGATAGCACATTGGGGCCTATACCACGGTATGGCAAATGTTTTACAGGAAGTATATGCACGATATGACTGTTAGTATGGAGGTTGCAGCTGACAGCTCATTGTCCAACGTGACACCAAGGTTCTGCGTGGGTGAGATGGTCGAGTTGTCTATTGAAATTACAAGGTCTTGGCAAGGTTGTTTATTGGCTTGAAGGAACAACAGCTTGGTTTTTTAATCATTTCAGCTTCAAATGATGGGCGTTCATCCAGGCAGAGAATGTTTGCCAAGCATGCAGTGATTTGTGAGGGTACCTGGTTGTCAGAGTGTAGGACAAGAGAGGATCAATAGAGCAATGTTTAAATAAAATTGCCAGTTTAACAGAAGCCATGATAGGTGATCACATGGTAAATGGTTTGGTGTACAGGGAAAATACTGATCTTTGTTTGGTGGGGTTGTTGATGAGGTGAAGTGAATCCTTTCATGATATCTGATCATGGGTCCAGTTAACTGAAGCTGAGAAATATTTGTAGGTTCACAGTTGCTGGGTTTACATCCAGTGCATTAGAAGCAAGCTTACCAATTAAATATGCATCAAAGCATAAATGGAGCAGAGAAAAGAAGAAAATAAAAGATTTTTTACATTTAAGAAATATTCCTGTCTGAATTTAGCTCAAGTTAGTTAACCACAATGTGTAAACAATGTTAACATGTTTTTTTTTGAAAAATGCTTATTGCTATTCTGTGTTGTTATATCAATTTTCGCAACTTTGTTGGCATGAAAATGCATTGCCATAAAGAAAAATAGTTTAAACACCTTTAAGCAAAATTAATATTCAAAACCAAAGAATTCATTCTACTAAAGACTAATTCTTTCAACTATTAATAATTTAAGCAATTTTATTAAATTACATTATTTAAATCCTCCAAAAATCTTTAAAATAATTTAAACTTTAATTGTAGAAAAGGTAAAACACTTTTAACACTTTTAATTAAAACATTTTTGCCAGTGAGTCAACATTATGCCACAAACGCTATCCATTGAGCTTAACTTGAAATTTATCAAAAGCACATTTTACAAAACACACTGATATTGTGCAACATGAATCACCAGTTGCATATTTCCTGTCTGTACTTGAGTTAAAACACTCACTAAACCAGCTGAGGAAAACTGTGTAATTAGCTATGTTGTGTTTATTTGTTTGTGCTGTTATTTATTTATTTTTGCTCTGACGAAGCTACTGGCGTCACTGCTTCTGTCACATGTTCTTTTTTTCTATTTTTTTGTATGCAATACAGTTGCTCTCAGAGTACCCTTATTAGATTCTATTCTATATATTTTTTTCTCGCTTCACACTCTCTCACTGTTTTCCCTCTGCAGTCTCTTGCTGTTTTGGTGACTGCCAGTCAAGCAAAGTTAATCAACCCTCATTCCCCTCCCAGCCTTGTCTTACACAGACTCATCAGGGAGAGTCTGACTCGGCCTGCCTGTCTGCTCGCCTGGCCACTGTCACCTCCTAATAGCCTTCAGCTGGAGAGAAGTAGGATGAAGAGAGAGAGCACAGGATAGAAAGGGAGAGGGGGAGAGCGAGGAGGGGGCGGGTGAAAAGAGAGCTGTGATCCAGACAGCGAATCACATGAGTAGAGATCTGTTTACAAACTGAGCAGGAGAGAAGTCATCGGCACCATTACGTGGAGGCACGGCTGCTAGAAGAGGTTACAGGAAACACACAGGAATCTCATCACTTTGTCTGGAAAATGCATTTTGTCCTTTGTGTCTTTTCAGCGGAGAAGCCAGACCAGATGGTGTGAGGAAGACACAGCTTTGAATGGGCTGTGTTCACTAGCTCTCGCTCTGGCGGCTGTGTGCCACCGTTCTTCCTCTTCCTTTGTTACCGGGGAAAACGCTTGATTGTAACGTGAGGGTGTTAATCTCGAAGACTAGAGGAAAGTGGCTGACGCCAAGAAGGGGTGAGCCTTGTGACAATGTTTTGAAGATAGACAAAGAAATCTGTGACTCTCTGTAATGTACATTGTCTCTCTCACTGTTTTGTTATCGTGACTCTACAGAGAGGTAAAAAAAAAGAAAAAAGCCAGTGACAACAACTTCACGTCAAGAGGAAGATAGATGGTGATCCATTGTCGATGTAGAAGACACTCGGCAAATCTTTCATATTCTGTGCTGAAGCTCGGTTTTGGATCATGAAGCTGGAAAAAAGAGCGCATGGTGTTCTTTTAACTTGCCTGTGGTTGAACTAAACATTTTAGATACCAAGAAGTAGGTGTTGATATTTGTTGCCGTGTTGACACAGGTTTCAACAATGACTGACTTGGCTTTGTAAATGTTTCAACACAAAGAAAACTAAATCGCTCTGCCTTCCTCCATACGCCAGTGAAGAGCTGGTGGGTGATCGTAATGTGTTAACCAGAGGCACTGAGGATTCAAAGCCGTGTTTTTGTGGTAGGAGTTTTGGGAGTGTAAAACTTGTATTATTCATCTGGTTTTGAGTGAGGGGATCAGCCCACTCCTTTGGCCCGGTTTCAGCACTGTCTCCTTGGACACAAGTTACTGGATCGTGTGGTATAGCGGAGCAATCTAGCACCTATCCAGTGGTGTAACGGTGAGTATGAATCATAACCCCCTCCTCCTCCTACTTTTTCCTTCATTTCTAGTGGCTACATAATCTGGAGAGCTCCATAACCATGTGTTATTCACAGAGCCCCCAACCCTCCCACTGGCTTTCTATCAATGTTTAACTAAAATCCTCCTTATATTACTTCCACCCCCTCCTTCACCTGAAAACCCAAGCCTTTTTACCTTTCTCCTGATTGGCACACTCTCTTCCAAGTCCTGAACTTGTGCGCAGCCAAGAGAGACAAGCTATATGTCTGTATCTATTGTGCGAGACACAATATAATGTGGTGGTGTGGCAGCGTTCGACCCTGAGGTCACTTATTATTGTTTTTCCCCCAAATGGTGCCTTCTGCCTGGGTTGGTGAGGCCTTCACATTTTGTGCCTCCCCCTGAACCCCTCATAGAAAGACCAGATGGTGGCTTTATGGCAGTAAGTGTGCACCACTAGTGTTTGTCTTTCTGCAGACAATTGGCCAGGCTTCACTCTCGTTGCCAAACGCTCTCGTTTCTTTTGAAAATGCAAATCTGTATACAGTTAGAAAATTACTGGTTTAATAATAAGATATTCAATCCATCACTTGCATTTAAAAGGCTTAAAATTCTGAAACAGCATTTATAACACTAGATACTGTTTAAATCTTAGTTAACCTGTTTACATTGTCACCCCATTAGGTACTACTGACCCTCAAGCACCATTTATTTCTGTTTTCATTTTTATTTTCATATATATATTTACATTTTAAATGTTCAAAAATGATTTATTGCAGTATATAAATACAGCTTTAATTTATTTAAGCATACTGAAGAGCGTATATAAAAATGGGTGTGTATATATATATATATATATATATATATATATATATATATATATATATATTTCTGAGTATATAACAACAGCATTTTTTTTCTACTGTTGTGTGTGTGTGTGTGTGTATGTATTTTTTGTAGCCAAGCACAATAACAGTATTCTTTTCTCCTGCACTAGCACTTCAGCACAATGGAGCATTTCTTGTCTGCTTTTGTCTCAGTCGGCAAGCACAGTGCACTGAAGTGTGGATGTCTATTCTTTACGCTAACAGTGTTTTCGTCTATGGCAGTTTAACGCATGCCTCGGAAAACATTTATATTTTGTCAAAGAGCCCGGAGCACTATTCTTCCTACCAAATTATAGAGGCAACTGATTCGTATTGGATTCTAAGATGACCGCTTTACTCCCAGATACAACTAAAAGCCTTGTAGCATCTTGCTGACGGGTTTTGTGTTGCTATTTACTTGTATTGCCTTAGGATATAGGTTAAACATTGTAGTCTAAATCATGTTCACAGCTCTGGAAATTCTCCAATGTGTGATGATATAGCTTGAACCGAAAGTCAACATGATACATTTAACAAGGAGGACTTCTACAAGACTCAATTAAGTAAATAAACAACTAGCTAAATAAAAACAAAACAAAGATATAGTATGGTCTCAATAAATACACTGCAATGTACTGCATCAAAAAATCATTTGTATTTTTTACGTGCTCATTAACAGCCGTATTTTGCTGTGATTTGTAAATTACGTTGCTAACTATGTTAAACTGTACAATAAATACTAATGAACTTTAAACATAAGCTATTCCACTTATCTGTTTGACATCATCCGACACCACTGTGACATCTCTTGTTTTTCAGTTTTAAAAGATGTATTACAGTGAAAAGTTCATGCTGCTCAGCGAGGTCCAACAATGAGAGCAGTGTTACACGGAGTTGAGAAACACGAGGACAGTCCGCAGGCTCACAGTATGCAATATGCATGCAAGGGCCACTGAGAAGCATACACATGAGAATCACAGTGATGTGTGTTGTCTTTCAAGGGTCTGACAAAAAGAGATATGCGACCCACTCTCATAGCAGATTCATGATGTATGAGTAATAAACAATGCTTTTATTTAATTGTAACAGTGTATTCATTTTACCGATTACAAAAAGGATGAGCATAAATAAATACTAAGCAGTCTTGAGCTCCACCATAAACTCAAAGAAATATTGTTGATAAAAATCATGGTTTTGTTTGTTCTCTTGCAGCATGCCTATGTGACGCAGATTAACAGATTACAGACAAATTTCAGCAAAATGACTACAGACATCAGCGGCCGTCTTCCACTCAATGTCTATGTCATCATTCTTGGGATCGGCCTCTTCATCTTCATGTTGAGCATGATCTTCTGTTGCTACTTGTTCAGGTATCTTATAGTAGCAGTCAATAGTTTCTACAGTAAAAGTGCTGTGGATATTTTCTCAAAATGAAATAAATAACTGTATTAAGCATATAGCAACTGTATTTATGTAGTATTTTATTTGGTAACACTTTATTTCGATGGTCCACCATAGACAATCTACTAATAGTAAGTAACTTTGCAACTACATGTCAACTAGCAGTCATAAGAGTATTAGTAGACTGTCTGCTTAATATCTCCTAACACTTTATTTTGATGGATCCACAACATGCTACATACTGACTATCAGAAACTTTGCAAGTATATGTCATCTTATTCTACTAACCCTAAACCTACCCCTAACAGTCTCCTCTGAGAGTTAGTGTAGTGAAAGAATGTAAAGGAAAACATTATTTTTTTTTTATATAATGCTACATTTTTATATTTCAGATTGAGGAGGCAGGGCACACAAGAGCAATATGGATATAATGAGGTCATATATTTATAATATTATAAATATATATTTTTTAAACACATATACAAATACACGCATATGCATATACTAATTATAAATAATAATATTAATATTTATTTCCCTACAGGTCATTCTAAAAGGTCCAGGGAAAAAATTGAGTCTTCTTGGAGTAAGAAACAGTTCACCCAAACAGAAAACTATAGTTTACTCACTCTCATGTCATTTCAAACCTTTATGACTTAACACAAAACAATTTAGGCTGTATATGCAAGCTGATTTTTCCAGCTTTTTAATAAAAGTAAAACAGGATTATCCATCAACTCTTTATACTCTTTATATATAAAGCACCTTGAACATTCTGCTGCATCATTTATTTATATTTTGTTCCAACAGTTTGGAAAGACAGCGAGTAGGAATTTAGATTTTTAGCCAACGATCTACATGATTGTATTAACAATATTTGGAACTATTACAATCATTTAAATTAGACAATATAAATAATTAAATAAAATACAAATAGATTAGAAAGTGGTCAGTTTTTTCATCCATTATCTTTCACCCTGCAGCAGACCTGTGCAGTTTGCCTGGAAGAGTTTCGGAGCCGGGATGAACTAGGAGTTTGCCCCTGTTCTCATGCATTTCACAAAAAGTAAGAGCTTTTATCTTCTTGTCACTACTTTTCACATTATGTTTCTGTACTATAAAAAAAATGACGAAAACATGCTATAAACACCAGCTGATGCTTAAAATGTGAACATTTTATAACAACACATTCCTCCAAAAACATTCGAGCATGTAGATTCCTGAAAGACAGAATGTTGTCGAAGGCACTAAAACAAGAACCACAAATTAAGCTGTCAAGGCACTGCAGCTTAAATATGAATGGAATAACACGTGTCAGACTTTTTATTATTCAAAAACATCCTGCAGTTTCAGCCCGTCATCTTGTGACGTGGCCATAAAGCACTTAAGGCTACAGATAACTGATGCATAACAAACCCATCTCTCCTCTTTTCACTTTGTCTCCTGCTCAGGTGTCTGGTGAAGTGGCTGGAAATTCGCAGCGTCTGCCCCATGTGCAACAAGCCCATCTGCAGGCTCCAGCCAGATCCTCCGCAGGGGGCCGAGGGGCCTCAGAACCCCCTGGAGGTGTGACAAAAGAGGGATTTCGCTGCTCAGAGATAGACAGGCTCTCACACACCTAAGAACAGCGTTAAAAAACACCACACTACTGGGGCGGACGGACTGGTCCCAAATACACAACCACCGCCCCTGTCTACCAATCACCAAATTTCTCCTGCATAGATGGGGGAGGGAGGGAAAGCGGGATTTTCCCAGACTGATGTGCCGTGTTCTTGGTCGTAATGTAGCTTGCAGCCAGATAAATTGATGCCTCTCGGATTCCAAACATTGGAGACAAACAAATATTCAGACCAGGTCAGTTGCACAAAAACACGAGGTCTGAGTTGACACTGTGCAATATGTGTGAATTTACAGAAGTCCTCCTGTAAGAGAGTCACGTTTAGGAAGGCCCAGTTAAAGAATCCAAAGTGAGGAGCAGCTCAGTGGCCTGATTCTTGAATTTAAGGATCTGTGAGCTCATCGGATTTAACTCTTGCCAATATTTTGACGTTTGACACTCATAAATGTGTTTGTTTAGAGTCACAGAGGTTTTCTGAGTGCTAAAGGGAGGTCATGGTCTTGATGAGAACCCATCCTGTGATTTAGAAGCTTCAGAGTCAGATTGAATGAAATTTGGCCTAATTTAAATTAAGGTGGATGTTTTGTACTGTACATTGCTCTTAATAAAATGTTTCTGTGATGGAACCAGTTTTTGTGTTCATTCATGTAAAACAATTTCCATTTCCATAAATATATAACTTCTTTAGATAACAAAAAGGATTAGCAATATGTTAGCAATAAATTGCAAATGACTCATTTGAACATAAGTTTAAATGAGGTCTATGTATATAACGTATACATGTATATATTGAATATACGCATAAACTATTGTTCAAAAGTGTGAGGTAAGATTTTTAAAGAAAGCAATACTTTTTTTTGTTTTTTTTGCAAGGATGCTTATTAAATCGAACAAAAGTTCCTGTTAATGCAATTATATATATAAAAAACTTCCTAATTATTAAATAATCATGAAATTGTTTCCAAAACAAAAAACAAAAAAAACACAGCATGACATTGATAACAAAAATGCAAATAAGATTATGCAATTAGGAATAACAAATAGGTTTTACAATTAAGATTTACAAAGAAAACTGCTGTTTAAATTATATAAAAATAGAAAATTCTTATTATGAATGTAATTATATCTCACAGTATATTTTTTGCCCTAACAAGTAATGATTTGGTGAGCATATAAGAAACTTCTTAAAAAAAAAAAAACATTAAAAAAACCAATCTTTTAATATATGACGATTCAGAGGGAACAGTACTACACTGAAGATACCTCTCTAACCCTAGAAATGACTTGTTGGTGTAACCTCATGTCATCGGGTTGATTCAGCATTTTACTGTGTACATTTCCCATAAAAAACCACCCTTCCAAGAACATTCTCCATGACTCAATGCAAAGCGACCAATAGAAACTCATGGCTTGTGTGATAACTTAATTATCTTGTTTGAATTGCTCTGCATTTCATATTTGTTGTGCTCACTCTTAGTCCAATAATCTACAAAGCACAGATGAAAGTCTTGTTATTCTAAAAGCTACACTGATGAGCTTCCATAATCTTTCTGACCCATTGTGAACTTGCTGGAGGAACACAGGGAGACTTCTCAGACTTTAAAAAAGTATATATGTATTTCTGAGCTGTACAGACCGACTCAATAGGGAATATCTGTTATATCTGACACTTTGTCAGAATAAAATATTGCATCTTAAAGTGATAATATACACAAGACTAGCTTTCAAGACATTAGCATTTTATATGCATAATTTCTGGCTTTGCTTTATGGACTGTAAACACACATTAGCATGTATTTACAGTGCTATGATTTACAAGAGCTAGATCAGTGAGCTAACCGCATGTTACCAGTGACTCACACAGCTGTGAAACACTTTCTGGTGCTCAAACTGAAAACTGAACACACAGTCCCTCTGACTGCCTGTGGATATTCAAAATAGACCCTTCTCCTCTCTGCATAAAGAGGGGGGCTTTTATCTCATCAAGGAGGAAATGAAGGAATGTACTTCACTATATGATTCAATTAGATCTTGTTTGTGTAGTAAAATGAATTAAAGCAAATGAAAACAAATTACCTTTATTAACAGATGGTGCACTTGGGTGTTTTCTTGGGCGTACATTACTCTTTTTGTTTCCATTTGCTTACGACGTTTTACAATTAAAAGCAGCGAAAACACATTCACAGACAATGGAAAGAGTAAACTAGCGCCACCTGCAGGTCAGAATCATGTCTGACAATATATTCAGTCAGCAACCTTTGAATTAATATGACCTGTAGAAATAGATGAAAGGAATGAAAAGATCAGACAGAAAATGTCATATTTGTTTGTGCTCAGTTTTGAAGAAATCAATACTTCGAACAAAAAACTTTTACCATGACCACAAAGCGATAGGGTGATCTACAAAACCACAAAACCGTATACATGATGTGCAAACATTAGCTACATGTCTCGGCAACAAAACTGGTAAATTTATATTAATTATCTTATCCAAAACGAACAAAACTAAAGCAGCCTTTGCTGTTTGAAGAAGATGCTGATTTATGTTTTAGCTGTTTGCTGTGTTTTTATATGGACGATAGATGGCGATATTTATCATAAAGTAATGTAAACAAAGACTGCAGCAGAACACGAATAAGAATATATCCACATTTTAGGGAAGACCTATCGCTATATTTCCACTGTCTATATAAATTTCACCTATAAAATGTGTTTTAGCATGAGTTGAATAAAGATGAGTGTCTTGAGCCAAGTGGTGTAGTAATCTCAAACCTCTCAGCTGCATTACTGCATCCCAATTTTTATGTAACAGCGACATTTATTGGGTTTTTACAATGGCAAGGGTTAAATCAGATAAAAATGTTAAAGAGGAAAGCAGCTTATTATATACGAATATGCGTAGTTTTTTATCTGACAGCAGGACCAAATATATACTTTAAATATATTACCAGTTTCAAATATGCTTTAAATATATAGTTCCAGTTCGTTCTGGCCTCTTATGCTGGCATTACTGGCATTTTTCTGTACTTCAGACAGAAATGTGTTCACATTTTGTCTCATGACAAAAGTTACATATTTTTTTCTTTGTTTCTCTCTAGGTTCTTTGCTGTTATCATGCAGAGTAAAAAAAAAACAATATCTGAATGTTAAGCAAAGTAAAAGCAACAACTACTGTTATGATTGAACAGTGCTGCTAAAGTAACATTTCCTTTAACCTTTTTTCCCTCCATTTTACCAAATATGAAACGTATTTCAGATTATGTTGTACATTGCAAAAATATACACAATTCCTAAAAAAAAAAAAGCAAACAACAATTACATGTTTTCATAAATAATTATAATTGAATATAAATTGATTCTTTTGTCTAACTGACTAGCTACAAATGGTTGTTGCTTCATTGACCAGTTAAGATTAAACATAACTAGAAGGGGAAAAAAGGTTCAAATAGGCATGAAATTACAAGCACCTTGCTTGACCTAATTACAGTGACTAGCCTCATCTCACCAGATGCCCTATTTTGATGGTGTTGGTAGGGCGGGGTTAAATTCTCATCTTCTATGGGGGTCTGTGTTTACACAATATGCCTCACTTTTCTGAATGACCTCATTGGTCAATATGATTTTTCTATATAAATTTAATTCAAAAATATCTGTGTTTGAAGTCTGCAAACCTCAAACTATTCTCCAGATAGAAGTGAACCTTAGCTTGGCATTGCATCTTCTCAGTGGTTGTTTGTTTGATAGGTTATTAAATTAATGCACCAGTTTATATTCATAGCTTAGAGGTCATAATGTCATACAGATGAACTTTGGGGGATCATACTGATAAAATGAATAATATTAGTTAGATTAGATTAGTTAGATATTATTAGTTAGATAAAATGAATAACATCAGCAGTACTGCTTTAGGCCTGAGGTTTGGCTGTTAATTAAGAGTTTAATCATTGCAATAGGCTGTCACTTTTCCTTGTGTTTGGAGGATTACACATTCGATTTTTAAGAACATTTTCTCCTCTGGAATCAATGGCAACTGCTTCACGGTTTAAACGGAAATCAGATTTGCAAAATCCTGGCTTAAGCTGTTAAACTGATAATAGACTTCTCACTTTCCCCGCTCCGAGACAGAGTAAATCTTTAATCTGCTCAACACTGCCTCAAAGTTGCAGGACTAGCTTGTAACATATGGCTTTTTTGCATAGGACAGCCTCCGACTCCAGACAAGCCCATCATGTGAATGAGTGAAAAACAAGGCTGTTCTACATGTCTGGACCAAGCCCTTTAAACAAGACAAGCAGCAGCTGGCCAGCCATGCCAATCTGCAATCAATGAAATCAAACCAGTGGATTGGGCTAATATGCCCAACTGAACAGGAAAATGACTTGTTCAATGCAAAATGACCTGACAGCATGAGTTTATATGCCTTGAACCACACTCAGCTGGGACATGAATAATGTACGAGATCTTTTGTACACAAAACTGTCTGCTGTACTGATATATGTATTTAGAACACATATTTAGCATAGAATGCGGTATTTTTTTCCAATTATTTTACTTAATTATATAATTAATATTGTGTTGTGCATTAATTTTTTTTATTATACTGGAAAATGCTGCAAAATAATATATATTTTGTTAAATGAATCTAAAAACATTAAACATATCTTTTATATTATTTAAGAAAAATCTTCCCACTGAACCATTAAAGGCAGCAATGATGATGTGTTTATTGGTGAACAGGATTTTCAGTGAAAATGTGAGTGAATCTACCCATTTTGTTTGATTCACATTAAACAGATTGAGATAGACAGCTTGTCGAAGATTTCTGTCTGTCACTGTCCCATTGAGACACTTTAATCAATTATTTATTGTGCTAGAAATGCATTAGTTTACTTCAGTAGTTTAAAAACCAATTTACTAAACATGCAAACTTAACATTCACAAGTTTAAATGCTGACATTTACATATATATATATATAAAAAGAGTGTTTTATTATATTAATCTAAATATTTGTTTTCATTATTTTTTTCATTTTAACTTGAAATTTCAATTTGCCAAATATAATAATAAGCAATTGCTAAATGCATAAATGTAATTTAATCTGTCTATCTTTCAAATATATCATTGTGATATTTCAATATCACTTTAATACAGATAAAATACAGTATATATTTATAGAA
Organism: Enteromius unitaeniatus; assembly: GCA_032359435.1. Lineage (NCBI taxonomy): Eukaryota > Metazoa > Chordata > Actinopteri > Cypriniformes > Cyprinidae > Enteromius > Enteromius unitaeniatus. The sequence goes on from JAUMHI010000054.1 coordinate 11,514,840, forward strand.
AGAATTTCAAAATTAGTGCACATTTCAAGAGCTGTAATCAAACTGATTCCATACAGGCAAAAACAGAAATGCAAAGATGTCATGTTTGCTTAAAGATGCATGCACTTTTAATTAGGTAATGGTCCTGGTCATCCACCCCTGGTTGATGAAGTGGCCCTGGCCAGATGGTAAGTTATCTATGTTTGTAATGCATGGTTTCGGTGATAGACCAGCCAAAGTTAATTGGAATGTCATTAAAGTTTGAGTTAATGGGGGTTGGGCTGGGGAGCTAGTTCGAGTGCTCTAGTCCTGCTGTTGGATATGTGTGTTTCATTAATAATAATGGATGTTTGGATGAAGCAATAAGGGTGGGGGTCCACCTGCTGCCACCTGTTAATACTCTATATAAGCATCAGTCATCCTTATGGCAGAGCAGAAGCACTGCTATTTGGATTTACATCACTACACGGACAACAAGAGGAAGGCTGTATCTGAGGACCTTTTCCACCTCGTTTACAAGACCACCGCTGGCCTTTGAGGACCTTTGGCCCAGGAGTCATGAAGCCTTGCAGCCCGAGCTGTGCAGATTCAGGGTCGGAGTCAGACTTCAGAGACCCAGAGAAGTTTGAGAGTGCCATGCGGCGGAGGATGGCGGCCAACGCTCGAGAGAGGAAGAGGATGCAGGGCCTGAACACCGCATTCGACCGCCTCCGCAAAGTGGTTCCTCAGTGGGGTCAGGACAAGAAACTCTCCAAATATGAGACGCTACAGATGGCCCTTAGCTACATTATGGCCCTCAACCGAATCCTGACTGATGCCAGCAGACACGCAGATCCTCAGAAAGACTGGTTGAATCTACAGTTTGACGGCCTACAGCCAGAGACCTATTCTTGCTTTATGCGCTACAACTCCCCTGTGGAAAATGACTGTATGCACTCCTCCTTCTCCTACCACTACGAAAGCCTCTAAGCTCTCACTGACTGATAAGCAATGGTGCGTTCACTTGTATCTTTTTGAACATAGATACAGGGATATGTTTGTATTACTGTGTAATATTTTATGTTTTTGGTTCTGTAAATCAAATGATTAGCTTTATTAGAGTCTGACTCATTCTAGGAGTAGAATTGCTTGATTTGTTGCAAAAACGACGTTTTTCTGTAGAAAAGTCTGTAGAAAGTCTTTCACCAGACATGTTGTAAATGATGGCTTGAGAAAATCACATTTGTAAATTCATCTTTAAGTCAGATGTTTGAATTTTTCATTGCTTTGTTTCAAATCTTTGTGTATAGTGTGTTCAATCAAAGCTGCAAAAGCATTCAGAAAATACACTGATCTTATTTTGCCAAAATGGCATGCTAAATTGTTGTTGTCATTATAATTAATAAAAAATAATTGTTGTTATTTTATTGTTATTCGGTGTAATAAAAAAGGAAAGTGAATATAGCAGGCAAATGATAATAATAATATATACCAATAATAACAACAAGAACTTTATAATGTTTTCTACAGTAGGTGAGGTGTTTTAAGCTATAGTTTAACCTGCGATTAAACACGTATTTGTTTATAATGCATTTCATGAGTAAAAAACTTTTTATTTTGGATACATTTGAAAATTTCTTTTAAATATTTTACATATTATGCGTTAATTTATTCACCTTTTTAAAAGATTGTATAAAAAAGTATTTTATAAAAATAATTTGAATGTATATATATATATAGCCTATATAAACAGGAAAAAGAGGGAGAAAAGTTATGTTAACATTACTGTATTTTTACTGTATTTTTAGAGTAACAGTTATAAAACAGATTTGCTCTAAAATCAAGAATTTTTGAAGCTCAAATCTCTCCGCTGCACACTGGCCAGATAAACACAATTCACTGCAGGCCTCTGTGTCCCAAGATAAGACAGCTCCAAACAAATGACAGCCTGACTAGCCCATAAATACTGTTTAAAGCACCGAATGACGTCACGATTGAGCTGCGTGTCCCGTGCGCTGTTTACAAGAGGAAATTAAATTAGATTACATTTCCATTTAAATAACCAAATATTCAAATCACTTATTTTGGTTTGCCTCGTATTTTAATCAGTAAAAGGTCCAGTGTTCAGAGTTTAAGACCATTAGCGAAAAGAAGACACGTTTTTTCCGACAGAGTGGCTCATATTTGACAAGGCCTCTCCTAATTTAGAAAAGAGATTAAACTCTTTGCTGTCCAATGACTGTGTATAACGTGTCTTTTCAGCGCTAATGAGGCGTGAACGGCCAGTGCTCGACCGAAAGCGTGTACGCTAACGTTACATGAAGCTAGAAACACCCATCTTAATCCGTTTAGCCTCAGCTGTCATTGTGACCAATCATCCTGTCATGATCACCATCGACTAATCTCAGTCAAAGACACGTCCTTGCATTTCGGTCAAGACATTGTTCATTTTAATTTCAGCAACAACAAACAAAACCTTCATCGTGCAGTCATAATAAATCTCACAAATATTAACATTACATCGATTTGAATAAGAAACAATCCCCATGTGCTTGAATACCCTTCATGTTTCTTTGCCATTGATAAAGCTACCACAGGGGGTCACTAGGGGATCTCGTACAATTTTAAAGAAAAAGATCAATAATAGCCTACAGCTGTCTCTCCTACTTTCTCGTAAATTCCCAGCATCTTTAAATAAGTGTCTGTCTTTATAGGCAGATATTTTAACTGAATATTTTGAGTGATTATCAAATTTTAATTCGACATGTAGCACTGATCTTCTATCTTTGTTATATTCCAATGCTGAGTAAAATATATTTAGGCTACACATAATAAACAGACACTGCTAAAGTAAATAAAGTACATATTATAAATAGAATATAATATTTCAATCAACTGTTTTTTTACTATTTAGTACGATGGCAAATAAAAGCAAATAATTTAATTTCGGTAATAATTGAATGACCATTTCTGTGCATCTTTATTTTAAAAAAGTACTGTAACAATGTGACCCAAACGCACATTATGTCTGTATTGGCCAATAACGTTGTTCTAGAATCTCACTTGTGTCTCATTTTCTTTAATGGCAGGATTGTTTTTTTTAATGGATCTGTGAACAAAAGACAAGCCCCTCCTTCCGCTGTGCTCTATTTTAGAGGATTCAACGGGGAAGGTATAAATACAGGTAGAGAGTCCCCTCAGCCAAAAGCTGCACTTGATCAATTCCTGTGAAATCCACCTCTCCATTAACCATAATGCAACACCTCAATAACCGGGCCGAGAATCAGCTGGGCAGCACAGTGGCGTGCGAGATGGAAAACTTTGGGAAAGGAGGTTGGGTGAATCAGGCCTACAGTGGCTCTCCTGCACCCATTAGACACGCCATCAGCACCGTCTACAACCCTCAGCCCATGTTCCACAGCTCTTTGGAGAACATGAACCAGCTGAATCTGCCTAACCCGTATCTAACAGAAGACAAAGGGCGAACAAACCCCTCAGAAGAAGAGAAGAAGTCTGGATCCTGCTCCTTTCTCTTGAGAGCCGTCAAAGGTTCATTTTCAGTTCATTGTATATTTTACTTAGGCTTTAAACCTTTAACATATTATGATTTCTTTTATTATAGTAAATGATACTATTTTAATAGTTCAAGGATATTTTAATAATAATATAATATTTTATTTATTATGTTGTTGTAATTATTTCATATTACAGTAATACTATATTTAATTATTTCAATATTATTAACCCTTTTCCCTGCACAAATTACAAATGTCCAAGTTGACCTTTTATTGCATTATTATTTCACAAGTGAAATATTTTTAATGCAAAATTATAATATTTGAAAAGTTCTAATGACAATACATTTTTACTGTATGTTGTTATAATTAATAGCAAATAAATAAATATAAATATATTTTAAAACGTGCTTGTTTTGGTTTGGTAGGACTGTGGGGAACAGCTCTAAGAAAGGACACAAAGGAGAATCCCGAGCTCAATGTCAAAGCAAATCTCAAAGAGCTGCTCATCTACATTGTTTTCCTTGTGGATTTGTGCCTGTGTAAGTATTATGTTTATTGTTATATTGATAGTAGACCTGTCCCTTTCTGAATTATAAGTTTTTCTGAATGGTTAAAACACCTGTTTGACGTTTAAAACCACTGTATGGGTTATTAATAATGGATAAATATAGAACTGTGAATATTAAGATCAAATAGATTGATTATATCCATGAAAACTATAGTATGTATAATTGTTATAGTGTCATTAGCTTGCTCTTTTGTCTTTTTGATTGTACTGTAAGTCATCCCATGGTTTTCTATTATATGGTGCTCCATTATGATCAGAGATGTGTATCAGCCTAAGTGCTTGTTATAAAATGTCCCCTGCTCTCCTGTGTTAAAACACGGCATTGTTCAACTGAGAATTAGGCCTGAAAGGAACACAAGCGGGACCCTGCTGATAAGAGTTCAGGTCAGGCAACTGCTTTGTCTGTGCTGGAGTCACATTGTTGAAGGGGGTTATTTGTGTACTCAGACAAATAACCCTCTGCAGCATTCATGACGTGAGCACTGCTAATGGATCAAACTTGAATGAATTGACGTCCTTTATCTGTGCGCTGCTGAATGGTGTAGCACGTCTGTGCAAAGCTCAATAAGTGATGTGATTGTTGACTGTAATCCTGTTCTCGTGCAGTGACCTATGGGATGACCAGCAGCGCCACCTACTATTACACGAAAGCTATGACCGATCTCTTTGTGAACTTACCTGGCTTTTACTCCATCAGCACCATGAATGATGTTTGGACAGTGAGTTTTTAACTGCTTGTCCTATTCAGATGCGAGTGAAAATCAGGATTTTAAAGTATATTTATATAGAAAAATATACTTTAAAATTCTGATTTTCAAAATACAGGATATATGTGCTATTAAAATGACTCAATACTTGTAATAAGTGTTAAATAATTTTAATAACACGTCTTTTCCTGGTGTTGTTTTAAGTGCTATTTATTCCTACCCAAATTTATGTTGCTAACATTGTTTAATATTGTTATGTAATGTTTTATATATACTTATTTTAGGTATAAAACACATTTAATAATAAATGTTTGTCCTTGCCTGGACATACTGGGTAGTTTTTAGGTTATTACTAAAATTAAAACATATAAAATAACACTTTTCATTCAACTAATTTAGTTTGATTGTGTATATTCTGTATGCGATTTGTCCTAAGGGTCAATTTTATGAATTAATAAGCGCTCCACTGATGTATGGTTTGTTAAGACAAACAATATTTGGCCGAGATCTGGAATCTGAGGCAGCAAACAAAATTAGAAAAATTGAGAAAATCACCTTTAAAATGAAGTCCGTAGCAGTGTATGTGACTAATCAAAAATGATGTTTTGATATATTTACAATAGGAAATGTGCTAAATATTTTCACTGAAACATAATCTTTACTTAATATCCTAATGATTTCTGACATAAAAGAAAAATCAAAAAGATGTAGCGTCCGAGGAAGTATGGGCGGGCCCATCAGTACAGTACAGTCCCTCTGACTATCATTCTTCATCTTCTCTGCAGTACATGGAGGGCCCGTTACTTGACGGCCTGTACTGGACAAAGTGGTATAACGATGAGCCTCTTCCGAATGGAAATCAATCCTTCATTTACTATGAGAACATGTTATTAGGAGTCCCTCGCGTTCGACAGCTGAAAGTTAAGAACAACTCCTGCAAGGTGCATAAGGACTTCAGCCAGGAGATCGCTGAGTGTTTTGATGTGTATATCGACAAGAAGGAGGACGACAGTGTGTTTGGACTGATCAACGGAACAGCGTGAGTGCCTTTATGATTAGCAGCAGTCTTATTTCTCTCTTCAGGGGTGGAAATGTGTTTATTTATTAAATATAATCTCATTATTCTTCAGCTGGCACTACCACTCAGAAAAGGAGATCAAAGGGTCGAATCACTGGGGGTTACTGACCACATACAGTGGAGCAGGATATTATCAAGATCTGGCAAAGACCAAAGTAGAGAGCGCTGCTATCCTGATGGATCTCAAAGACAACCTGTGGCTCAGTCGTGGAACTCGGGTTCTTTTCATTGACTTCACTGCATACAATGCCAACATCAATCTCTTTTGCGTTATAAGGTACTTAACCAAAATCACATGAGTGCTCACTTATATGTTTTGCTCCAAAATGATATATCTGCTCTGGTTTTGCAAGGTTAGTCAATAATATCAATAATAATTATATTTCTTCTATAAACTGTCCTTTTCAATGTACAAGGTAGACCAATAATGATATGTGTGTGTGTACTGTGTATATTTATTATGTTTATATAAATACACACATATGAACGCAAATATTTAAGAAAAATATGTTATGCTTAAATATTAAATATATTTCTAAGTAGTAAAAATTATATGAATATATGCATGTAAACACAAGTAAACAAATTCATAAAGGTGTGTATTTATATAAACATAAACATAATAAATATACACGTATGTATTATGTAAACAAAAACTTTTATTTTGGATGTGATTAACTGATTTATATATGTATTATAATTTAATCGATACATATGAAATGCATAAAATAAAATATCAGATTATCATTTTATATTATTTTAATGTTATTTATTATTTGTTACTGTATTGCAAAAATTATAAATAAAAAAAATAAACATTTGTTTTCTTCTTTGTTCAGATTAGTGGTTGAATTTCCAGCTACCGGTGGAGCAATTCCATCCTACCAGATCCGTACTGTGAAGCTGATTCGTTATGTCACCACGTGGGATTTCTTTATCATCGGCTGCGAGATCTTGTTCTGCGTCTTCATTCTCTATTACATTGTGGAGGAGATTCTGGAATTCCGAATCCACAAACTGTCCCATTTCAACAGCATCTGGAACATACTCGATATAGTGGTCATACTGGTAGGAGGAAAACAGATCATATCAGTATCAAGTGTTCTGGTCATAATAATCAAGAAGTCATCATTTCGTGTGGTAGACATACATTATTTGACAAAGCGGATCAAGTGTGTGCTTTTTTTTAACAGCTTGCTGTGGTGGCCATAGTCTTCAGTGCGTTTCGAACCATCAAAGTAGATCAGTTGCTTGAAAACCTTCTAGAACAACCTGACATCTATGCTGATTTTGAGTTTCTGGCATTTTGGCAAACTCAGTACAACAACATGAATGCAGTAAATCTGTTTTTTGCTTGGATTAAGGTAATTATATACACATACTATAAGGTTCAAATATATAACTAAGGCTAGTGCTGTCAAACGATCATGATTAGTCGCATACAAAAGACAAGTTTTTGTTTACATAATATATGAGTGTGTATAAGTTTATATAAATATTTTTAATATACAAAAATAACGTTTTTCCTAAATATATACATGCATATGTGTTTATATATACATAATAAATCTATGTAGCACACACATGTATTATGTAAAAAATAAAACGTAATTTGGATGCAATTAATTGTTTGACGGCATCAAACTAAAGTGACCCATTTTGATATTTCGATGGCTTCGATATTTGCAGATCTTCAAGTACATTAGTTTCAATAAGACGATGACCCAGCTTACATCCACCCTGGCTCGCTGTGCGTTAGACATCTTCGGATTCGCCATTATGTTCTTCATTGTGTTCTTTGCATATGCTCAGCTGGGTTACCTGCTCTTTGGAATGGAAGTTGAAACGTTCAGCACATTTAACAAGTGCATGTAAGGGTGAAATATATAAAACACATTTTGTATGATTTTTGGGTTTGGGTTTGTTGGGTCATCCAAAAGCTTCTATTTCTCTCTGCAGTTTCACACAGTTTCGAATCATCCTTGGAGATTTCGATTATGATGCCATTGACAGGGCAAACAGAGTACTTGGACCAATATACTTTTTCTCTTACGTGTTCTTTGTCTTCTTTGTGTTACTGGTAAGTTCATGTGCATGTGACTAAATCATTGTTTTAATGTCCTGTTAGTGAATTAACCCGATCAATTAAATTGAATTGAACAGAACATGTTCCTGGCCATCATCAATGACACATACTCTGAGGTGAAGTCAGAACTGGCTTCTCAGAAAGATGAGTTCCAGATTGGAGATCTCATCAAACAGGTGAGTCATTCACTGCATGCAGTAGATACTTCTACAGATCTGCTAAATGTATGTTTGGAAAGCTGTGTGACCACTACAAAACCCAACACAGTGCAAATGATGCTTTCATTTCAGAGTTACGAGAAAACCTTCATGAAACTAAAACTTAAGAAGGAAAAGATCTCAGATGTTCAGAAAGCCCTGGATTCGGGTTCAAGTGAGCTGCAGTTTAAAGATTTCAGGGATGCTTTGAAAGAGTAAGTGTCAGGTGAAAGACTAACACATTCACGTACAGTGGTGTGGAAGAATTTATGTATTTTTGTTGTGTGTCCCATATTTCAGAATGGGTCATGCTGAACATGAGATCTCAGCCGCTTTCTCCAGATTTGACCAAGACGGGAACCAGACTTTGGACAAGCAGGAGCAGGAGAAAATGAAACAAGAGCTGGAGGAAAAAAAGGTGTGTTTGGTTTTTATTTCATCTGGGCTGTTTTCGCAAGTTCATGTTCTTTTATTGTACTGATCTAATATGGAGTAAAAATTTTGGATATTCAGTTTTCGTCATTTTTTAATTAGGATGCACTCAATGAAGAGCTTCGTAATCTTGGAAACAGTGTTGAATCAGCAGAGGAACACAGAGAGAAGACAGTTCCTCCAGAGGTCTTTCAGAGGTTTGTGTTCAGAATCATTGGATTTCTCAGCCATTTCCAAGGTTTCCCAACAGTAACATTTTTATTTTGCATGACTTTTCAGCATTTCAGGCTGTAATGTACTGATGCCTTCTGTTTTTTTTGTCTTTCCATTCCAGGCTGGTTCATAAAGTTGCTCAGCTTGAAAATGCTGTGATCACTATAGTGTCCAAACTAGATGTTATCACGGAGAAAATGAGACTTCAAACATTCAACACAGACAACAAAGACATGGATAGGCAGACGACTAGAGATGTGAGTTTTTAGATCTCTAGAATTAAAGACATACTTTAAACGATTCACAATTTATTTTTATTTTTTTTCAAATAAACAACTAAATGATTTTAGAGTCTTAAATGCATGAATCATCCATATATTGTAGGTTCATATGTAAATGATGCTGCTGTATTGTGACAGGATTCAAGACCGGCTTCAGGAGGCAATATTCAGGTAAACCTGGAAAGAGCCTTGGCCCAGGGACCAGCATCCTGGTCTTTATCTGGCCCGGTGGGGAATATGAGGAATCGTTTGTACCCAGATGTCGGATGGCCAGTCGTCACAGAGAACAGTAGTTCTGCACGTCACTGATGAATCAAAACCTGAGTTTCAAACTGACTAATAATTGGCTTCATTTAAGCCTGGTCTATCTATAAACAGAAAGTGACCGTAGATAGGAAGGTATTACAGTAGAATAGACGTAGTACTCTGTTATCAGCGGCACAGAAATGCATCTGTTCTCCATACTGACTGTTTAACATGCAGTTACTGTGGCATTTGTAAAAGGTGAATAAGAGGTAATATGATCGACATTCAGATTATCCTTCAATTTAAAGCTCGATTAATGTTAAGCAGTGTAACATTCCCCTGAAACTATATCAGGCTAATAACTATTCTTCAGACTATTGACTCATTTTAATGACTACTATTACTTCTTATGAAACACATTCTCCCGTAATCTCATGGCTAACAGATTCTTTCCAATCACATAGTATGGAAACTTCGCCACGAGCTAAATTTAGTGAGAATAGAGTCACCGTGTTGCATTTGACATATTGTTACAAAAAGTCATCAGTGCAATGTGTTATTAGAGTCTTTGGAAAGTGAATATATACTTTTAAAGATGATTTCTTTAATTTCGTTCTTAACTCTGATATGAACTACTTGTAAATGTACATTATAGTGTATACACAAAATAGTATAGTTTATACATTAATCTGTAAAAGATATTTATAAATGCATAATATTTATCTTTCTTCTTTCCTAAGTGACATTAATTATAAGCAAATAAATAACTGAAATGGCAAAACAAATGGTTGTTACTTGCTTTGTTGAAACCAGACCATAATTTCGAAAAAGTTTCGAAAAAAAAAGACAAGAGCTTCTTGTCCAATGGGTTCATTTATTGAGACTCATTTAGACTAAAAAGAAAAAACTTGAAATGCTAAATTGTATTCAAACATTTCTGCCTTTTACATTCAATGCTTTGAGCAACCTCAATATTATGGTTTGAAACATGCAATTCCTTTACATCACCGGAAGTGGGGGGAAAAAAAAGAAAAAAAAATCCAATCCTTTTTTCTGGCTACTCAAAAATGGCACGCATATTTGTTAAAACAGCAAAGGGACAAATTTACAGTAGGCTCTAAAATAAATCGTACAGCTCTCTACGAGGGCCTCAAATTGTTCAACTGAAATATGTGACTGAGCAAAAATTAAGGCTTGCTTGTAAATGTCAGTCACACATGTAACATTTGTCTAACATATGCTGCATTAGTTTTGCAAAAGTCTGTCAAGTAGAGCGCATGCTTTGAAACCCTTATTCCAGGCCAAGATATCAAAAGATATTTACAGGTATGGCCATTATGACCCTTTCTCCATACTGAACCGGAGAGATTTCACTGTCTGTAAATTGGAGTAAAAAGATACATTATACACACAGTATCAAAGACCTCTAGAATCGGAGAGGAACAGGGAGCTAATGTGGATAAATATACACCACTGCACATAGAAATTCATTTACAAGACACAGGTCCAATGAACCCCCAAAAAAGTGCCTTTACTTTTGTTTACCAAGTCAGAATGCAGAATTAAAGTTTGTTTGTTTTTTGTTGCGTTTTTGTACAAAATTCAAAGTCCATAACTGTAATGAACAAGTAAATGCATGATCAGCTATTTAGGAAAGAGAGGGAAGAAAAAAAAACCTTTACACCATGGGCTTTCTGCAATGTACCTGTGAAGTTCCTGAAGCTTGGATTTAAGGGAAAATCAGCAGTTTTCCTCAAGATATGCAGTAAAAAAAAAGGGTGGGGGGGGTCAAAAGATACAATACATCTTCTCCAATTCCACTAAAACAGGAACAAATCTTGTAAATGAACTCAGATTTCCATTGAAGGCGCTCATCTCAATTGCCTCTTTAATCTAAATTTGAATCTTTACAATAAAGCAGTTCCTGCTTCATATCCAAAGCTTGTAGGGAAAAAGATGATGTGCACCTATTAGTCTTTAGCAACCCTCCCTATGAGAGCAGGATCTAAAGAAGTGAGAGCCGTGTGTTATGAAGAACCAAGGTTAGATCACTGTGTCTGGTATCCAGCCATGCCAAAGTTAGCCTGGTTCATCACTGGGCCGGGCTGAGCCTGAGAGGGTTGCGTCCCAAAACCTCCCACCCAGGCCGGGGACTGTGATTGTCTGGAACAACAAAAAGTGGGTGTAAACATTTTCAGGTTCGGCACAGGTACATTGATAATATGATACATTACACATACAGAAATACATGAAAACTCACTCTACACCAAATCCTTGCTGATTCCATGTTTGCCCGTACACTCCATAGGACGGCACTTGCCAGCCATTTGTCATGTACTGACTGTATTGTTGAGGATTGCTGTACATTTGGTTCCAGTGTCCCCACTGTCCATACTCCATCTGTGAACGCAGCAATAAACAACTTCTAAATGATGTCTTTATGGGAAGGATTTAATAACTATGATAATCAATAAAACAAATTCACAAGAATTACCGGCTGGACATTTTTGGCCATGTCAGGTGACTCTTTGCCCCAGTAACATTTCACAACATGACCTTCGATGGTGGTACCATTCACTGAGACGATGGCATGAGCAGCACTTTCATGAGAGGAGAACCTGAGAAAAAAATGATGCTGGTGTATGAAGAAATGTGAAGAACAAAGCAATCCTATTGTTTATAAAAAATCAGGACTATTTAGTCACCCATGATGCTGCCTAATATTTACTTGAAAACAAACATCTCTTGTAACATTATATGTGTGTTTATTGTAAATACAAAATATTGTTGTGTTTGCTCTTAAAAAAAAAAAAAGAAAAATTTAAAAATTGATGACCACAAACTTTTTAATATTTTTTTCCAAAGCCTAAGATGTGTAACAACGCTAAGTTGACTGATTCTGATGCTGCCCCCTGTTGGGAAAACAGTGAAATATTAGGCAGACATTTGGCCTTTTCGATTTGTGTTTTGCATTACTTTATTTTTTACTATCATCATGTACAAATTGTTTAATAAGTAATCAGGCACTCTGCTCTCTAGACATCTCTTACTAGAAACCATTAATGTCTTGTAATATGGTGCTTCCACAACATTTCACATTACACTCAGTGGACAAATTGTCCAAATATGAGAAACCTAAAAACAAGTGTAGCTGAATGATACCTGATAAAAGAATAACCCTTCTCTGGAAAAACTCTGATCTCCATTATCTGCCCGAAAGGAGAAAACGTCTGTCGCATAAGGTGTTCTGTTTAAAGAGAACAGTCTAAGTCACATGACATTTAGAGCGAGCATGCATACTCGTACTCGTACTCAGAACGGGAAAGTAAAAGGGCAAGTGCAGCTGTACCTGTGAGACCTGACTGAATGCCGCCACAGTACACTGTGCAGTTCTGAGGACTCGACTGGTTCACCACCTCATCAAATCTCAGCTGCTTGGAGCTGTCTGAAATTATTTCCAATTGCGTTAGTTCAGCTCAACTGTAAAAAGGCAGCAAGCAAGTAAAAAACAGTGCATCAAAATCTGGCTTACTCTCTTGCACACTCTTGGGGGCTGGAGGCTTCCGAGTCGCCCAGTTAGTCCGGATTTGCCGTCCACCAAGCCACTGACCCCCCATATGTACTATAGCATTCTCAGCATCCTAGAAAAGAAGAAACGATAGCTTTAACAAACAAACAGACGTAAACGTAAAGCAAAACAAAATATAATCTCTCAGCAACACTTCTAGACCTTCATTAGTTCCTCTGTATAATTAGGAACTACCCAAAAAAATGTCTTTGTTTGTTTTTAATTACTACTACTAAACTGACTAAAATCTTACACTCAAACAGAAAACAACTAAAGGTCTGACTCATTTCAGTAGGTTGAATATCTGTAATACTACAGCTATAATATGAAATGTAGTAAACAGAAATAGAATAACCTTCACTCTGTGTTCCTGTACTGGAGCCTTACCAGTTTGTTATAGAAGGACACAAATCCATACCCCTTTGATTTCCCTGTTGTCATATCCTTCACCACTCGTGCATCCCTGCAAGAAAAACGTAACGACGGAAAAGTCAGTCCTCTGACGGCTTGCTAGAGGATCTCATAAAGAAAGGAACCACACACACACACACACACACACACACACACACACTGCACTTAGAGACACTGTTATAAAGTAATAGTTGTTATAGTTATTCTAAACAAATCACTACACTAATAACGTCATTATATTCTCTTGATTACTGGTACTTAAAAAAAAAATACAAGAGATAAAAAACAAGTGCAAAGTCATGCAACCTACACTACTGCATATAAATATATACATTTAAAAGCTCCTACAAAGATTTCAACTTTTCCTGTGACACAACATAATGGTCCAATCTTCATCTTAATCACTTAATCTCTCATATCATCATGTCATTACCATGCATTCCTAACTTCAACAGCTGTTTCTAATTCTACTCAAGAGTACATAGAAATATCAAAAGAGAAAAAGGAATTAAACGGCATACATGGCCTGTTAACAGATTTCTTTATTTTTCCTGGTCAATTCTTTACCACCAATATGGAGTTTGGGAAGCTGCAAATTTCGAGAAATTAACATTTTCAGAATTTTAGGAGAATCAAAACTATCAACACAACTAGGAAAACCATCATAAAACAATTTTTACAAGCAAATATGAATGAAATTTCTGAGGTTTGTTAAAAGTCTACACTACGTCAGCGTTAATAGGAAAATACTGCAGTACACAAATATGAAAAGCAAAGAGTAAATAGAAAAAAAATCTACATCTGAGTTCCCAGAGTGCACAGTTCCTTGCTGTTAGACTTCAAGCTCCTGTCCAATCCTATGAGCATTTCTGTAAAATAACCAGAGCTCTATTAACTGACACTCAGAGCTAAAGGAGACTCAGAGTGATTTTGCAGAGTAGCAGTCAGTTTTTTGTTTTTGTGTTGTGAACTAAAAATGTTACTTTTTAGGTAAATTAAAACTACTTACCAATTTCGGAAAAGCAGTGAAGATTAGTGATGAAAATTTTTTAAGGTGCACTTTTCAACAGATCGATCCGGACACACAATATTGACTATACTACCTTGTGCTTGCTGATAATACCCACTTATGGGACTATTAAAATCAATACAATTGTAAATTAAACAAAATGATGGTCCCTAAAACGCTATGACTTCCTATTCTCAACTTCTGTGACAAACCTGGAGACATGTAGGTGTTTTTTGGTCTGCTTGTTTTCTTATATAAAGGTTTCATTACTTACAGAAATGTGACATAATGCTAATTCCAAAACAAATGACAAATGTAAATGTTTATCTTTGGATATTTTTTAGTATTGAAAGATTAGTAAATATGTAAAGAACTACCAATTACAAAATATTCTTAAATAATAAAAACCTTTGAAACAGTTTCCATGGTTAAAAAAAATATATATTGGGATTATCTGGCTCAAAGTAACCACATACCACCACTTGACAATTATACAGACAAATACATTCCACTAAAGGGTGTGACTTCTGGGAACTTACGAGATTTTCCCAAAGGGTGCAAAGGCAGCTCTGATGTCATCTGTTGTGATCTCAGGGCTCAAATCTCCCACGAAAACATGAAAGTGATCTGCAGAATGACAACATGTAACTACATTTAAGAAAATCTAACCTAAAAGAAAGAAAAAAAACAACAACACTATATACATAATACAAAAGAACTTACTGGATGTGTCTTTCTTCTGACTGCTAGGAGTGGTCGCCCAATTCACCTTGACTTCCTGTTAATAAAAATACACTACTTGAAGGCATCGTCTTTTAGAATATGATATTCTGGGTGCAATGCTTTACAATAAACATCGAACCCCACTCATCTTGTTATGCTTTTCTAAGAAAACAATGCCACAAGATATACCTTTCCCAAAATCTTCCTTCCGTTCATGGCGGCCAAAGCAGCGGCGGCATCTCTGTGTTCAAAGAACTCCACAAAGCAATATGGATCATTGCTAGTATGCTGCAAAACAGAAAATCCAATAGAGTTCACCTTCCTGCTGCTATCGGATTGCTGAGAAGAAAAGCCAGGAAAATATATTATTGCAAAGTCATGGGTATTGTGTGGAAGACTCAATATTTAGTCGTAATTCAGTGTGATTTTAAGAAAATGTAAGAAATGATAGATAATTTTAAAAGCAAATGTATTCCAAATATAAATGCTAATGTTGAGTTTAACAGGCATTTCCACACAAACCCATTTACACTGGGAAAATTAAAGAACATTTCAGGGAACATAAAAAAAAAAAAAAGTGTAATTTGTGATGGATGTTTACCTCTGTTATCATTTTACAACTTTTGCATGGCCCAATCTGAGTAAACAACTGAAGGATCAAGTTCTCTGTTACATCTCTTGAAAGATTGCCCACATAGCTGAAAATGCAAATAAAACACATTAAAAAGATATAACAGTAATTTCATAAGTGCACACGTAATTCAAGAACATATCATCACGCAAGATTGTTTTGATGTTGATAAAATAATTTACTTGTTTTCCAAAAAAGACTGCATATGCATGAGCCAGGCATAGATCTGACAGCCTCTTTATGCCCAAATGACCTCAGGACGGGAACACACATTACCAACAAAACCAAACATACTGAAACTACGTACGACCGTTAAACAAAGGGTTATTTCACCAGATATTTTTTCTACATTATAGCACCAAACACAAAATGTATACTTCTAGAAAACACAGCAGGCCTGAGATTAGATAACAGGCCTTTACTAAAACAGCAGGCAGACATAACGTTAACGTTACTCGTTCAAACACATTGGCGCTGAATATAATAGTTTACTGGTATCCACATAAAACCCATATACCATAAACTATGAAATCCCATTAAAAGGTTGCTGTGATCACTACATTTATATTTATAGTTGTTTTGATGAATAGCCGGTTTGACTAATTAGCCGCTAGCTTAGCTTAAGCGTGCTAGTGCTACAAATGTTTCCCAGAGTCGCTGGCACAGGATGAAAGCTTTTCGATATTTCTGCTGTACGGAAGGAGAAAGAATGACTGACCGAAAGTATACTTATTAAAAACAGTGATTACTAACAGCATACGGCGTAAAAACGTCGGTAGGACGTCGTTTTTGGAGCTAGCTGTGTGTCAGTAGTGCTGTAGGTTGAGCGGTTATTCACTCAGCACTTGACAGGGATTGTGTTTTCAGTTTACTTACAGGGTTTTGGGGTGGCTCTCGTCTTCCATTCTTGAATGCCGGAAGTAGTGCTAACAAATCTTGTTTTCAGTATCTCAGATGTGGTTTATTTTTAGAATGAACAATACTGGACTGGTGTTACTTTCAATCTTGAGTAGAAAATGGCGGAACCCGGCTAGTCAGGAAGACAGTCACTGCGCATGCGCAGAAGCAGACCGTTTTTGGAGGGCGATGTGACAGGAAAGGGGAGTTTGACAAAATCACCGTGTTTGTGTAAATGCAGGTGTGAATATGTCATATATCCCAAGTATCTTACTTGATTATGCGATATAGTTTCTATGCAGTTTATGTATTCATTTGTATGCTTTAATTCAGTCTATTTTATTTGTTTTTATTTTTAGTGACCACTTGTTAGAGCTCCAATGAATGCTTAAAGTATTTGGCGAAAAGGCACACAGATATTAGACATTATTCTATATAAATTCAATAGAATTCAGGCAATATTTAGTGATTATTAGTGTACTGATTAACTACACTGCAGAAACATGGAGTTACACTCCATGTAACGTTATATTGTGATAGACGATTAATATTGTTGCAATGTTTTATTTTTTAGTATTACACTTTACCAATTATCACAAAGCCTAGAAATATATAGGGATTTGACTTCCCACGATGAGCAGATTTTTCACACGTCACTGTTTTCAGTCCCAAACATGTTTTATATTAATAATTGACATTATTTAATGGCATTAAAACGACAGATTGCTGTATTTCATATAGCTACAACCACAGACGCCTGGATTGTAGAAGTGAAATGTTTAAAAAATGACTGAGATCAGACAGGTTTTCACTGGAAATTGAAATACTCGGTGTCTTATGTTATAAGAGCAACAAGTGTGCTCGATCTTATAAACCGGAGGGGCAGGAGATTAAAGTATCAAAGATGATCTGTGTCTGGACGGTCAAGGGGTGATAAATATTTTCGGTCACACACGTGGGCGTCACAGTGGACCCTCCGCTAGAACTTTCTCGGTAGTCTTCAGAGGGACCTTGCTGCTTCGAGAAACCCGTCCCAGTTTACAGTACGTCATCAAACGGACCCTTTAAAGCGTCTGTAGCGGCTGTAATGGCACAATATTCGGGAGCGAAGCAATATCAGAGTATGAAAACACTGTCTCCAGTCGAAACGATGGCAACTAACGATCCTCTACCACCTGGGTGGGAGATCAAAATTGACCCGCAGACAGGCTGGCCGTTTTTTGTGGATCACAACAATCGCACAACGACGTGGAACGATCCGAGGCATGACACGAAAAAGGTAAGATAGGTCTCGATTGTGCTTTTGGAAGTTGCGCTGTCAAACGCGAGCGTTTTTCGGGCGATCTTACTAATGCACATCAACACACGGCGTGCGTTTTATAGATTACTTTGGGCGATGTGCATTTTAGAAGGTGTTTCATCGAAAAAGACAGTTTTGTTGAGTGCGTAGGCTACGATCCCACTCAGTACGTCCACATCGTACTTGATCAGACACTGGCTGTCTAGGGTAGATGAGCCACGCACTTGATATTCGCGTGAATCGCAGCAATAAGGCTTCGCGTGCATTTGAACGGCCTGAAGGCATACACACACGGGCGAAATATATTAGTGTGATGATCTCAGCTGAAGTGATTAGTGGGTGACGCACTGCAGTCATAAGTGAGAGTGTTAGAACGACTCCTCAATGTTTATTTAAAGCCTCGAGAACTACGCACACTGCGCTTGTTCTCCACATCCCTGGAACCGCACAGCACTAACGCGTCCCTCAAAGTTTTCCTTACATGGGATTTCGGAGAGATCCACCCACTCACCGATTCTGTCATTCCCAGTGAATGGGCTTGAAAGTTACAAACTGGAAGTGTCAAACTGTTCTCCGCACATCAGGTTCTGGGAGTCAAAAATGTGTGGGGGGAACACGGGGGCTTGCCAGTTGGCATCTTTCATTAGATAGATCAACACTTGTCCGAAGTTAGTGTCACCAAGAATCTGCTGCAAAGACACAGCTGCCAGGAGATAAACTGAGCGCTACTCTTGGCGTCTGTCAAAAAAAGCAGAGGGCATGAGGTCATATACGCTAAACAGTCACTATTCTCTCTGTTTAGCATATTGCTTTTAGTAAAACTACATAACTGCTATTATTTTGTAACATTAAAAATAATGTTTAAGGCCCAGGATTCAGATTTGTTGCATTGTAAGCATAGCCTATAATAACACAGCTATAATGCCAAATGAATGTGCTTATATATTTGTACTTGCCCAAGACATTATATTTGAATTGGTGAATAAGAATGAACTGTAGCTGAACTTTAGCTTCTTAACTTTTAGTATAAGTTTAGTTTACATTAGTGGAATTTCGTGAGCAGTAATTCTGCTGTCAGCTTCTGGTAGTTTATTGATGAAAGAAGCTGTCGATTTTATACCAAGCGGCTTTCTGTTGGTCAACATAATGATCATGTGACTGATCATGAGCGAAATCTGCACGGGTAACTTTTTCGCCATAGTTAATGCAATTCTAATTAAAATCAATGGATTTCGCTTGCGAAGTTTTCACTGAGTCATCATTGGATGCAACCATCTCTTCATTCTGGAATAATTGCCTCCCTGTTGAATACCCCTGTCTTAAATGATGTAGCTGCTTGGACATCAGAATAGGTGTTTCGAGATGAGCATTTGTTAGGAATTTTATCTCTTTTGATGTTTGTTGTGTCTGTGCAACTGATTTACATTGATGAGTAAGGGAGGCCCTCCCCCTCATAAAGAGTATTTTAAGACACAGTGTCAACAGCACAGGAACCCATTGAAAAATGCTACATAGAGTGAGTCATGGCATTAGAATCAACAGCATACAGAGTATATCCTGTAAGCCAATGCCATCGCTTAACAGTTGCTGTGCACAGTGAGTTTTTACCCACTCGTGTTTCATGTTTGTTCCTGGACCGCTTCGTCACTGAGAGAGGGCGGACTGACCTTTGCATGTCAAACAGATGAGGAGACAAGACGCGAGACACGCTCAAACTGAGTGTTACATATATGTACTGAATTGAAGCAGTGACTGAATTCTCTGGCATGTTGGTTGGTTGCCTGCAATAACGGATAATATAAATTTACATTAGACAGATTTACGTGTGGAATTCGCACATAACTGAATGTGACTAGTCATAAAAGCCTACATCTTGACAGTGATGTGATGCTAATAGGAAAAATGTATCAGGTGTAAAATACTGTTAACCATCCCATAATGTGTCATTTGGAGGATCTATGTCAAATAGAAAAGTGGCTTTTAATGTGCGTTTCATCATAACCGATAATACTAAAAATAAGAAAAAAGCAACTTTGCTTCCTTTTCGTTAATTTTTCTTTGTCTTGCTTGTAATAATCTGAACAATGCCTGAAACTGTGTTTTATGAGCCGCTTATTGTATTCTTTGCTTTGGATTAAAATGTCTGCGATAAATAAATGTAACTGTAAATGTACAAGCTTTAACTTCCAAAGTTCAACCCCGTTGCAGCTGACTGTTATGTATTCTGTTTAACATTATCAGTATTTCGTTTTACATAAAGAATGATGATCTAGCAACTGATTTTATGAGAAAAACTTGTGTATATTGTTATCTCTGGCTTGTTTTTAATATTTTCGGACATAGCCAAGTCATTGGTGCAATCAAAGCATTTTGTTTATCCTGTCTGCAGTGCCATTGTTGATAATTGGAGCTTTTACAATAACCCTGTCAACCACGTGCTTTAGTTATTTGCCTTCTCCTTCAAAACTATTTCACAGATAGCCACTACATACTTCATCAAAACTGGACTGAAGAGACGTCATGTTGTTGATCAGACTTATCAGTCTTATTATTACTTGAGGATACAACTATTATAAATACAAATAATGAGATAATGTTAAATAGACCTTTCAACCATCCCTTTTCCCCCTTTTTTAGGTTTTCTTAAATGGCCCCTCTATGTCTCCTGAGTCTCCTCAGGACATGCACAAATCCTTTATTCAAGAGATGAGGCAACCAATGCTACGCCAGGGCTACATCCCTATCCCTGTTTCCCATGAAAACACTGAACCCAGGCTGCAGCAGTATCCAAGTTTCTCCTACATCCACCCGTCAGTGCAGCAGAGTTTGAGAACAGATGGACGAACACCTTCCCCGACCCCAGCATCCCATTGTCGGCCTAGATCTCCAGTGCAGGCCCCATCCGAAGCATGTTTGTCTTGCTCACCTGCTTCGCACGGACCTGAGGTAAAACCATTAGGAACTGGGTTTCTCTATTAGATATGAGAGTTTCTGTCAGGCTATGGATTCATTGTGAAAGAACTGCATAACTACATAGACTTTTCTTCCAGAGGTTTGATTTATAAGATTTCTTAGGGAACTGTATTTTCTGTTCAAATGTAAAAAAACAAGAATTTTATAGCTTTGTTGAAAGTTGCGAGATAAACATTTTTTTTGTGAATCATAATAATAATGTCAAAATAAGTTTATTTAATAGTGTATTATTTTGTATTTATTTATTTTAAGTATGTATTTATGCATGTATTTTTTGTTTAATCAAAACTGCACTAAAAGGGGAAATATTGTGCAATTTGTTTTTATCTAAAGGACAAGCAAAGCAATATATCAAGCCAACAATAGTAGTAATACTTAAATTCGTTTTTTTTTTTATCTTTACTGTCATTTTTGATTACCTTATTGCTTGCTTGCATGCTGAATAAAATATATTTATTTACAAAAATGTTACTATTTAATGTATTTTTATGTGCATCAGGTTCATCAACCACAGGGCACACACCAACAAATGAGTGGCCTTCATCAGCAGCCCCGACCCAGCAATACAGGTCTCCGTGCAGGCTACATCTCAATTCCGGTGATCCATGAGGGTGTAGGGGGCGTCTCACAATCCCAGCCGAGCCAAAGTTCTCATCCCACGCGAGAAAAAATGCCAATCTACCGTGAACAAGTGCCCATTCAGATCCAACAGAATCGAGCTGCTAGTCCCATCTCGGTCCCCTTGCTGGCCCAGTCGCCAGTCATGTCTCAGATCATGGGAGAGAGACCACAGGTAAGTGTGTTGTTTATTAATAGGTACTGATTTACTTAAGCTGTTCATTAACTCAATGTAATTTGTTACCATTGCCAGGTCCAGCAACACATTGGACACGCAGCAATATCACCTAAATCTGAACAACCAGTTGAAGAAATTGTCAGAGCGCCTGCATTTGAGATTCCTGTTCAAAGAGTTAGTGATGTTCCTCAGCAAATACATCACCAGCCAGTACATCCACAGCAACAACCTACACAAGCACCTCAGCCAAAAGCACAACAACCTGTACCGCAGTCACCGCAGGTATCAGAGACATCCAATATTACCATACAATTTCCTCCAGCACCAGAACCCCAGGAAACCACTGCCCCTCAAACACCTCAAGAGGTCCTACCCCCAGAACTCCAGCCTGAGGACACTCCAGAAAAAGATCTGAGCCATCCAGGACTGATCAAGGTGCAGCAGATAGTAGAACGTGTGGAGAAACTGGCACAAGATGTAAGAAGTTTTGATGGAAAGAAGAATGATAAAAGATACTTGATGCTGGAAGAGATGTTGACCAAAGAACTTCTGGCTCTGGACTCGGTAGACCCTGAAGGTCGCCCAGATGTGCGTCAGGCTCGGAGGGATGGCGTTCGCAGAGTTCAAACCATTCTAGATGAACTGGAGATGTTTGGAGAGCCGATGCAAAGGCTGGTTGGTGACACATACCCTCAGGCGAAAGGAGAGCCGAGTATGATTGACCAGGCGAACACAGAGAAGGTCAAGGAGATTTCATAATTGCATAAAAAATTTAATTTGAGAAGAACACTAATTAAATCCCCATTCTTGTTTTTACTTGCGCAATTATTATTAGTTGCATGCATGAATAATTGAAGTTTTCTGTTGGAAATGATCTAACGTGATTTGTTTACTGAGTGCAATCATGTGTGCTGTTATGTGATGCTGCTGTTGTCAAATCTCACCATGCCAATGTCTTGTAGCAAAAGACATAGTGGTGACAAGTTATATTCAAAAACACACGAAAACGAGGCCTTGAACAAGAAGAAAGTATTTTAACGTTCAAAAAGTATCTTTTATACCACGTTGAATGAATGAATGGTAAAATGTTTTTGAATATTCCTTAAGAAGTTGTTAATGAAGTAGTGGGATGTCAAAGTGAAAACTTTATTTGATTTTTAAAAATGTTCATGTGTGGGCTACAAAAAAGATAAAGGCATTCATTTTAATGATGGCATATGGAAAGGTATTCATGCCTTTTAAATGTAACCATCTGAACATCATGCAGGAGAATAATTCAGTGTTGGAAGTGAGCTTTCCTGACAGAATTCCCTATGATGGTTTGAATGCTTGTCAGTTGTTGAATGATAGTGATAAAAATGATGATATATTTTTATTCTATTTTTCTGTGCCAAAATGAACATTTCCAGTATTAAGAATGTTCACTTAAGAATGTTCAAATGTTGAATCTAAAGAACTCATTGAATATATGGTCGCCTTATGATAAAGGAGCTGGTTTGTTAAAGCAGCCAGGGTCAGTCCAAAGTTACTGTGGTCTATGAACCGAAAAGGTACCAAAATCATCCCATTTTTGAACATTGTGCCCTTGAGGAAGGCAACTTCAACACTTGCTCTAAGGGACTAGAAATTAGTGTACCAAAAATGACTTGTGTGCCAGCTAAAATTCCGTTTGAAACAAAGTGCTGTGTCTCACATAATTGTAGTGAGACTTTTTTTTAATCTTAATGACCTGTTACTGACTCTGATATCGTACTAATACTGCGAACAAAACTGGTTTTTAAGTGTTTTGTGAAATAGTATGCAATGTTCAGTGTTCACAGCTTGGTTATTTGCAGTTGACATGATATGGTGACATAAGCATGACTGCAAATACGATATAATAAAGCACTTTGCTTACATCGAGTTGTATACTTTTTTTCTTTTTGTGAAGAACTATGAAGAAACAAACAGAATAACTGCTGCTTGGTCCATCCAATGTTGTATAACACATTATTATTAGTATTAAGATTTTGACAGCATAATAATTATAAATTTCCAGCTATAAGAAAAGGTGAGCTATTAATCTTATAGAAGTCAAGAACAATAATGAGAACAAAAAAATGAGTCCTATTTGCAGAAGAAGGGTTTCTTGAAGACTACAATGAGACCATGGTGTTATGCAATCAACTAGGGATAATATTCCATCTAGATGGCGTTTAATTCCTTTTAGGATAGGCTTCAAAGGCTGTAATGTACAAAGGCGTTGTGGAAAGACGCCTACTGCCAGATACATCTTTACCAGTCAGACAGCAAACAATGCTTTACTGACCACTGCCCCTCCAGTATTTTAATTTAGTAATTTAAATTAATATAGTCTATATTATATTACTATTAATATAATAAAAAAAGAAGTTTAAAACAAAATGATAGTGATTACAAAATCATGTCCATATTGAGAAAATATAACTGTTTTACTATGTGGTTATTTCATATAAATTCATAGCATATGAATACTATGGAAACATTACATTTTTAGGAAAAAAAATCCTCTTTTATTTGTGATACCAACGTCAAATTTGTAACACAACTTGTTTAGATGTGTTAACTTTGATTTT
>JAUMHI010000054.1:11539125-11564184 GCA_032359435.1 Enteromius unitaeniatus
AAAAAAATCCTCTTTTATTTGTGATACCAACGTCAAATTTGTAACACAACTTGTTTAGATGTGTTAACTTTGATTTTAAAATTTTTTTTTAAAAAAAACGTCAAATTTGTAACACAACTTGTTTAGATGTGTTAACTTTGATTTTAAAATTTTTTTAAAATTTTTTTTAAATTTGAAAATAGTATTTGTGTTCATTTTTAATAACAATGTAAACGTATATAACTCTACACTACAATACACTACAATTTCACTTTTTACTTTTTCACTTAAGCAATAATCTGCCAATTGTAGTCTTTAAAAGGACACCAAATTTAAGTCTGTACTAAAAAAGCCCTCAAGATTTAGTTTAAGATGACACTTTCATTAATTTAATCATTTGTTGCCCAACAATGACACTAAATAACAATTATTTAATTTCGCACACTGATACAGATTTATTATTTGAACATATTTAGACCCATAACTAATGTATCTACAATAATTACAGCTTGTACAACTATTCAAACATGGCAGCAGTATTATATTATTGAATCAGATCATCAGTTATACAATGGTCTCCAAAATAGATTTGCAAATAATAAAACAATAGATCAAAACAAGTACTGCAGGTGGGGCATCTCGGTCACAGATGAAGTATGATGTTCGGTGTGACGGAGGAAGTCACGTGTGTGTATAACTGGAGGAAATTGTTTCAGTCGCTGCTGCTCCCCTCAGTGGAAAATATTAGACCGACCGGCACATATTCGAGCCACAGTATCGCCCTTCTTAAACTGACATTAAATGCACCGACGATTCATTGTCGATGCTCGGCCAGTAGCTGACATTGACACACGATGCTTTATATGAGTACTATAAACGTTTACTCAAGTAAACAGCTAGCAGGTTAGCTGGCTGGCGTCTATTGGGATTGCCAGTGGACGAAAAGAGAGCTTCTTCATTTCCTCGTTTCTCGGATCGGGAACAAATCCAGTGGCGTGGTGGTGTCGGGAAGCTCGTACGTTGTGTTGAACATGGAGCTGTTTCAAGCTAAAGATCATTATATTCTCCAGAGCGGAGATAACGCGCTGTGGTGCAGCAGGAAGGATGGATCTATGGCCGTGAGACCGGGTAATGCTTACATTGTAACTCCATCACTTTCTTATACAGCCTACATGTGTTTCAGTGTTTCCTTTTTCACGGTCTACGTTGTTGTCATTTCTCGCGCACAGTAGTTGACTGACACGAAGCGCTTCTGCAAAACCGAGCTGAAATTAGGGATATTTGCCGCTTTCAGAACAAGTTGGTTCTATTGTTGTGAAGTTGTATAGACGTTTAAGAGAGGGAAATGTCACTTTCATATTTGTCGAACGAGGCGGCTGTCTGGAAGATGCCTGGTTGTTGTGCTTTCATTTGCCCTACTTTCAAAGCATGACATGCGTGTCAGCGCTAACCTCAGATGGTGTTTTGCTTGTATGTCTTGCCTAAAAATGCGTTTTCTTACTACATCATTTGAGGTTTAAGGGGTTGGATGTTTTGGTCAAGGGCGTTTAGATGTCAGCTTGTGTATCTTAAAGGGATAGTTCACAAATTTGAGATTTTTTTTTATTATTTGCTCGTTTTTCCAAATCTGTATGACTGACTTTCCTCAGGAGATGGTTGAATGCTAGGCACTGTTAGCCTCTGTTATGACTGCTTCCATTTCACCTTTTTTCCACATAATGAAAGTGAATAGTGAAAACCTTTTATTCTCTAAATTTCTGCCCAACATCTCCTTTCTTGTTCCAAGGAAGAAAGTCATACCACATGAGCGTGATTAAACGTATTAATGCCATAAATATGCATATTTGTCACGTAGTATGTTATATAATATATGTTTTCGTTTATTTTTGCTGCAAAATTTATATCTGTTTGATATTGTGATAACCTTTGGGCCCACAGCGAAATGGCCTTAATTAAACGGAAACTAAATGTCAATAGTAAATAAATATTTAACTGTCCATCGCTGATATATTTATGAATATGCAGGCCAGTGCTACTGCTGTTAAGATGCCGCACAGGGGAAGTAGACCTATATAGTTACAGTTAAGTGGCGATGGTTAAAGTAAGAGTCAGACATGTGACTCTTCCTCTGGAGAGAAAACGCAGGCACAGTATAGTCAAATAAACATTTTCTGCCCAGTCTTTAAAAGATTAGTTTGCTATGTACAGACACAAATTATTTAAATGTGTCATTTATTTAGTTTTACTTTTAAACCAAAAGATTTGCATGCCTAACCGTGACCAGTATTTTACACTCACACAGCAACCTTTGTTACTCTTTGTTCAACCCTTAAAATATTTACCTATCCACACATCTCTTATGAAGACTAGATCTAGATGGGCAGGTAGTCCAGGTAATCTCTCCCAGTGTCAGGGAAACTTCAGCCTGTGAAGATTTGGATGAGTTCTAGTTGTTTTCCTCCACGTGCGTGCAGTCAGGCCGATCGGGTTTAGGTTGCAGTGCTGTTCCATTATTTAACTGGATAAGGGTTTCCACTGTATGCTTGATGCATACAGTCTCGGTTCTTTTGAATGAATTCCTAACAATGTGCATCATGCCACAGTTGCCAGCGTGGCTGGGTGAGGTTATACCACCATAGCACTTACTACTGTGTTTATTAATCAGTCCCAGCTGGTTTAGTGTGTCAGATTAAAGAATACTTCAAACAGAAATGAACTTTTTGAAGCTTCACTTGCTCGTCAATGGATCCTCTGCAGGGAAAGGGTGATATCAGGATTAGAGTCCAGACAGCTGATATAACATCATAATAATCCACAAGTAATCCACATGACTCCAGTCCGTCAATTAATGGCTTGTGAAATGAACAGCTGTGTGTTTGTTGTAATCTTAATGTTAATGATCATTTTCTTAATGTCAAATTAAAGGGTATCCACTTCAAACTTCTATTACAAATTGTAATTGCAGAAATTGTTAGTATTTGTTGTAAGCTCACATTGAAGTCTGTGTGAAATCAAAAGTGACTATATTTATTTTGTTAGTGCACATTGCTATTTTTGTGGTGAACAATTCATCCGTGTCATTTAATCCACACAAAAATAGTTAGCCTTCGTAATCTTTAATACAAATCTGAAAATGCTCCTCCCCTCTAAAATGACGGGCTGCCTCTGATGACATCAGTTTGACGGATTAAGCAAATAAAATGTGTCTCAAATTTCTGGTATACACAGAAGTTATTTCCTCGTACCAAGACATAGTTCAACTCCATGGATGTACCAGCTCTTCATGGCCTGTTAGATCTTCCCTCAGACTGAAATGATCCCCACTACCAAGCTAATGGACATTATGGAGGGTTTTTGGCAACTTAATGATGAGGCTTATCCAGCACCCAGCTATCAGTCATCAGGCTGTGAACATCTGATGGTTGAGTCCAGGACAGGGGTAAAAATATAGAGAGAATCTGCTTCCAAACTGAATTTCTGTCAGATGATCATAGGAGCCATAAATTTGACTCTTAGAAGATGCCACAAAAAATGCTGTCTTTACACATGACATTTCAGACCCTGCGCATCACTCCTAACAATGCAGGTGATGCCAATCAGTCAGCTTTTCAGAGGAGCTCAGCAAGTTGGTGACTCAAGTCAGCAGTCAGCATTATCATTAACCTGGTTCAGAAATGCTTTGGAAAGTTTTTTGCGATTTAATTCTGAGCAGCCACATAACCTTGGAAAGTCAAATGAAGATCTGCCCCAGATGCAGTACTTCAAATACAAATACAAATTTATGTGTTAAAAAATAATAAATATACAATAAGTTAATGTGTATGTGTGATGTTCTTTTCACACATTTTCATTCTTTTTTCAGCAACCGATCTGCTGCTAGCATGGAATCCTGTCTGTCTGGGCCTTGTAGAAGGTATTATTGGAAAAATACAGCTTCATGCCGGTAAGTTGAATCATGAGATTTAGTATATTTACTGTAAAGTATGAGAATACCATATTGAACTGTAATGTTTGCAATAAATTCGGTGACTCTTGGACTAAAACAGACGTATAATGTCATTACTGCTAAATTACCATTTATATTTAATTGATTTAATAAAAGACACGATGGCTTCTATTTGTTTTTACTGTAATTCACTTTGTAGCAGGAAGAAACTGGGTACCAGAGACTTACCAGAGCGTAATTGCCATATTTACATACCATGGTATTTACAGCATACCTCATTTAAAAAATATGACGACTATGAGTATTATGAATATGATTTCCATATAGATGCAAATTCTTTTCACTAGATTAAAAACATAATCCTTGAGGGATTTTTTTTCCCACAGAAGTGAAACGATGGCATGCATCATACTTTCATTTCACTATTCAGAGGCTGATATGAGAAGTCATCCTCTGTCCATTGTTAACAGGACCACTTTATATGAATAATGTTATTATAATGTCAATCTCTCTTCCTTTTTCAGAGAAACTTTCAGGCATCACTGATGCCTATATGGTACATTATGTACTGTTATTGATGGATAAAGTAATTGTTTGACCTTTCATGCTTGGTTGCAGTTTTTTTAGAGAACACTACACAGATAAATAAGACGCATGAGTTTGTAGCTACATACTGTACATGCTTGACATTGTAACCTAATACCTGATATTTCCTTGCACCGTTCTTACAAAGAGCCCTGGCCCAAACATCTTAGAGTTGCCTCCTGCACTGTGCGCTTTTATCTATTGATTTACACTAACGTACCAGTGAAAGTATGACTACATCACGCCTCAATGTCTTTAAAGTCATTGTTATGAGAATGTTTGCCATAGGAATGAATCATGCCGGATAGAACATGAGGTGTGGAACTCTGTACTCATGACAAACTCCACCCCCCTTTGGGCAGATCTTCCTCTGGGCCTGATTCTGATTCGCCAGAAAGCTCTGGTGGGCCAGTTGCCAGGAGACCATAAAGTCTACAAGATCACTAAGATTGTAGTCATTCCACTCTCAGAGGATGAACCACAGGATCTGGAATTAGAGGTGATTAATGCTGCCTGTATATGTTCAAATGTTCTTCATGCTGGATTTGATTAAACTTGGTATTGAAGAAATGTTATTATAATAACCTTAGTTACATTAATCATTACATTTCATCATATGGATGTGTTGCTCTAATATTTCAACAGTTATTTCTTGTCATTATCGTAGTTGGTAGATATTAATTTTATGGATCCTGATAGAATCTTCACAACTTCTTCCCAAATTCCCAACTTGTTAGTGCGCCCAGTTGACACTTAGGCCAAGACTTTAGGTATTTCAGCCCTCTTGTGTAGTAAATGGTACAATTAGTGCAAGAGTAGTGGTGTGTGTTTCTAAGGGGTTCCAGAGGAAGCATGATGTTTCAAAGAAGTCAGTCTCTCAGCAAAGCCTCTGGGATTGAGAGGAGATGTTTAACCATGTAAGTGAAACAGTCAGAGGTCACTGTAATTCATTCTCCTGGCGCGCTTTACTTCAGTAGTTCATCACAGAATAATTGCCCTCTATTACTTTGGGATAGCAGCCTCTCTGTGTAGTTTGATTTTAGCTGTTCTTCTGTTTCATGGGCAAATGAATTTGTTCTGGCATCAGGCTAGTCTTAGTGCAGATCTTGGCACCATTTCAGCTTTAATTACAGGAATTAATGTAGCAGCTTTTTTCAGATGGACTTTGTGCAGGGAAACCGAGAACATTGTAGATTTGTCACCTAGGTACAAATGGAACTATTTATCTTAGAAATGATAGTTAGGATGAAGAAAATGGTCAACTATTCTTTTGCTCTCTTTTACTTTCAGCTCTGTAAAAAGCATCATTTTGGAATTAACAAACCAGAGAAAATCACCCAGTCACCAGACGAGTCCAAGTTTCTGATGAAGACCCTGAGTCAGATCAAATCTAATGTTGCCGTTCCAATCAAGAAAAAGGTTGATGAGTTGTTTTTAAATCATTAATATCAATACCAATCATTTTGAGACTAACTCTGCAGTACCTGTTTTATTTAATCTGTTTTTTGACTGATGTAAAACCAAAAAAACTCCTGATTCTTCCACAAATTCACAATTTTTTTAACTTAGTATTGTCTCTTTAATTTCATTTTGTTTGTTCACTCCTATCCAGTATTCCCCTGCCTTTCAGGTCAAAGAGAATAAAGAGAAGGAACGTCTGGAGAGGCGACTACTTGATGAGCTCTATAAGATATTCATGGACTCGGATTCATTTTACTATAGCCTGACCTATGACCTCACCAATACAGTCCAGCGACAGGGAGAGTTAGGCAAATCCGATCAGCCCTTGTGGAAAAAGGTAAGAAGCTGAGTTACGTCTACAGTGAGAGTTGATTGAAAGGTTGTGAAATCTAGAAATTAGCCGTTTATTAACTTTTGTCAACTTTTTGTATGACTTTTACACTCTTCCCACACATATAGAATGCAAAAATACATTTATAGCCAAGCTTCATTTCTCATTTCTTAAAGAAGAGATCACTATCTGTAGACACTGCCTTGATAACTAGTCACGTATTAATAAATGAGTATGTGTTATTTCTGAAGATGCAGCTAATTTAAAACAATGAACAAAGACAGAAGGAAGTGGTAGGGGAGTGAGTCACTGCAGTGATGTTATTGTTAATTAAATCTAAAACTATTAAAACTCTTTTTGTTAATAGAAATAAAGCTGAAAAAAATTACACATACAAGTATTAGAGGTGAAATTGCATTGATATACTGAAATGACTAAAACTGAAGTAAAACAGAAATGTTTTAAAACAAATTAACAAAAATTATAAAAGCATGTAACAAAACTACACAAACTTAACCTTAAATGAAAACTGAAAATATAAAAATAAAAGCACATTTTTAATCTTTAAATAGTAATAAAATAACATCAGTATTAAAAGGTTATTTTCCAATCCCACTTTCCATTTCTCCATATGCTGTAATAAAATACTGATCCAAATAATGTTTTTTTTTACTATTAGGTGGATGATAGATTCTTCTGGAACAAGCATATGATCAAAGACCTCATCGACTTGCAGGTGCAAAATGTTTTTTCTAAAATTTTCCTGAATATTTATTTGTAAACATTCAAATATGCAAACCTAGGAAGTCTTGTTTTCCCCAATGTAAAAATGTAATTATGTCTCTTTATATCACATTCTGACTTATTCCTTGCCCATGGCAGTGAATACTTAACAATTCTGGCTTCTTCTTTTTTTATAACCGCAAACATAAAATTATAATTGCAGGTCAGAGTTTAAATCTTGCAACTGTTTTTTTATCTGCTGAAGAATAAAAAACAAACAGTAATTGTGACTTAATTTCAGAATTCAAACTTTTTTTCGGTTACACTTTACAAGGTGTCCTTCATTTAACTATGGAGTAAAATTATTTAACTACACATATTTATTATATGATTAGGCTTTGGCTTAGGACTACTTGCATGTAATTATACATTATCTATTGTTATTATGTAGTGAGTACATGTAACATGTAATAAGGACACCTTAAAATAAAGTGTTAACCTTTTTCTCAGAATTGTTTTTTACATTGTCTGGCGTAAACTTGCTTCTATACCAGCTCTGAATAGTGCTAATACAAGAGATTCTGTTTTGCAGGTGCCTCAAGTAGACTTCTGGATGATTCCTATCATCCAAGGCTTCGTGCAGGTGGAGGAGCTGGTGGTGAACTATAACGAGAGCTCTGATGAAGAGAGGAGCAGCCCGGAGACACCCCTGCAGGAGCCCACCTGTGTGGATGATATTCACCCACGCTTCACTGTGGCCCTCATCTCCAGACGAAGCCGTCACCGTGCAGGTACTTTAATTGGTCCAACCAAGTAATTCATATTTACTCACCGTGCCGTCAGTGTAATAATATCACTGTTTTTGTACTGAAGGAATGCGCTACAAGCGGAGGGGGGTGGATACCGATGGACACGTGGCCAACTATGTGGAGACGGAGCAGCTAATCCATGTGCACAGTCACACACTGTCCTTTGTACAAACGCGAGGCTCTGTCCCTGTGTTTTGGAGCCAAGCTGGGTATCGCTACAACCCCAGACCTCGGATGGAGAAAGGTGGGGTTGTGTCTGTGTAATCGATTCTCTCTTCAAATCATAAATGAGATCTAACTCACAGCACAGTCTAGCACTTCTGTTTATAGACTAGCTATCACTGTGATGCATCAGTGTAGTCATTGTTTGGAAATGTTTTGTTCTGTGAATAGCGTCAGGTGTGGAATTGGCATGCTTTCATGGTTTCATGATTGAACATAGTGCTCAGAGGAAATGCTGGCTCGGTGGTGATAATTCGGAGCTTTACTGTGATCCTTCTGCAGCACTGTTTCCTACATGATGTTATCTTACAGTTGTTTTTTGTTGCAGGCGAGAGGGAAACTATGCCTTATTTTGCATCTCATTTTGAAAAGCAAATTCAGATTTACGAAAAACTGGTAAGAAGCATTTAAAATAAACAGTTTCAGCAAGTGAAAGACAATTTTTTTAAGCAAATTCTATTATTTTGCACATAAAGACCGGAACAAAGAAATTCACTTTTAATTACATATTCAAAGTATTGTCTTCAAGCGGCGTGATCACCCAGCACTTAAAATGTTTTTTTTTTTTTTTTACAACCTGCTTGAACTAGAGGATCATAATTTTAATATCTGGTTTTGTTGGGTGCTTGGACACTGGAATCGAAACAAGAGAAGCATTATCTGTAGACCTCGAAATCTCCTGTACATTTAATATTGATAATTTGTTACTATGGTAAAAACAAATAGCAAATACACAGGAATCTATATGCAACAAATAAACTTAACCCAATAATATTATATTACCCAAATATTTCACCCAAAAAAGAAAATACTGTCATTTACTCACCCTCAAGTGAGAAATTCATACAGGTTTGGTTCACCTTGAAGGTGAATAAATAATAATAGAATTAAAATTTTTGGGTGAACTATTCCTTTAAATTGGCCTCAGTGTTGAACATTTTCAACCAATGGGACCAGGGCTGCATTTGCATTGTAAGTTGATCATAGCTCCATTCGTTTTAGTGGGTCTATGAAGTACTTAAGCTTACAACACTTTTGGGAAACATTGCACAGATTGTTTATACCCACTGTAGAATTGGTCGTTCCAGGACGACACACACGTTTTTAAAACTAGGAGATTCTCCAACATATTCCACTTGCCAAAACCCTTCATCCCTGTAGAATATTTTATTAGATTATGCTGGTTTTAACCGTGTGAGAAAACCTTTTTTATTCCGTCAAATATTTTGAAAATATTTTTAACAGAGATAAGCCAAATACATTTTTAGAGTTTTAAACGACAATAAATTATAAAAATCTGATATAATTTAGGCATTCATTTTTCTCACAATGAAGCTGGCATTAACGGACAAACAAATTGGTTAATAAATCTTTCTAATATGCTGATTTGGTGCAAAAAAAGTGTAGTATTTATGCACAATATTTATGTGGAAATGCTTTTGAATTGAAATCCTTGTTATCCTGTTTGTTATTAGTAATCAGACACAGACCGAAATTATGTCAGAACGTCAATGTTTATGGTCTAAACAAATAACTTGAATTAAAATAGTTAATTGCATTTGTCAAGCCATTAACTATAAAAGCCACAACAAAAGCCATAAATATATATTTTTTTGTTTTTAGTAATTCAGCACTAAATTTTCCCCAACAGATGATCATTAATTTGGTGGACCAAAATGGCCGTGAGAAGATGATTGGCGATGCTTACCTCAAACAAGTGCTGCTGTATAATAACCCCAACCTAACATATGTTTCATTCGACTTTCATGAGCACTGGTAAGAAACTGTCTGATGACCTAAAAATCAGCCCATGTTAATGTTATGGTCAAATCTCAACAACAGATTTTCTCCTTTGTCACTTCCCAGTCGAGGGATGAAGTTTGAGAATGTGCAGACTCTCACTGATGCCATCTCTGACATTATCACAGACATGAGATGGGCCTGGTGAGTCTTTCAATTGCTTTTAAATCCTAATTCTGCTTGCGAGTTAATATCCTGTCCAATGTAATATTCATCTACTTTGATTTGCAAATAGGGTGGACCAAGCAGGAGTCATCTGTCAGCAGGAGGGCATTTTCCGGGTTAACTGCATGGATTGCTTGGACAGGACTAATGTGGTACAGGCAGCTATCGCCCGCGTGGTAATGGAACAGCAGGTATTTAAGTTCACCTTTGATACTGGAACACGCACACTGATAAATTCACACATAAAAATTAAAAAGTTGTTTTTGGGCAAGATCATGTGCTAAATGCCTAAGGTGTTAAGAATACTGTGGCTTCTAGGAACGCTGCCATATTGCACCCACAGAACAGTGTAGTGTCTTTGCCTCACTCAGCTGCTCTCAGTATGCTGGTACATTTCAAAGAACCTTTTGATCTGTTCGGTTCCAGCTGAAAAAACTTGGTGTAATGCCACCTGAGCAGCCACTGCCCCTCAAGTGTTACAGGATCTATCAGATGATGTGGGCCAACAATGGAGACACCATTAGCCGTCAGTATGCTGGCACAGCTGCCCTAAAGGTAAATAGACTAAATGCCATTGATTTTATGCAGTCCCCACTGCCCATTTACACCACCATCTGTCAGCATGTAGTATCTAGTTTGCAGATTGACAAGTCAATCTTTCAACTAGTTGTCTATCTGTCTCTGTCTGTCTGTGTCTCTCTGTCTGTCTTGTCTGTCGGTCGGTCTGTTTGTCTGTCTGTCTCTGTCTGTCTGTCGGTCTCTGTCTGTCTGTCTGTCTCTGTTTCTGTCTGTCTCTGTCTGTCTGTCTCTGTTTTTGTCTGTCTGTCTGTCGGTCTCTGTTTCTGTCTGTGTCTGTTTGTCTGTCTGTCTTGTCTGTCAGTCTCTGTCTCTGTCTCTGTCTGTCTTGTCTGTCAGTCTCTGTCTCTGTTTCTGTCTGTCTGTCTCTGTCTGTCTTGTCTGTCGGTCTCTGTCTGTCTTGCCTGTCTGTCTCTGTTTCTGTCTGTCTGTTGGTCGGTCTCTGTCTGTCTGTCGGTCTCTGTCTGTCAGTCTCTGTCTCTCTGCCTCTGTCTGTTTGTCTGTCGGTCTCTGTCTGTCTGCCTGTCTGTATCTGTTTCTGTCTGTCTGTCGATATATAAACAAGACATTTTTTTAATAGTTTGACATATATAGCCATATTGTGTTGTTTGTTTTGAGGGACTTTAGCATCTTTTTAACTAATAAAAACTGAGAAAGCTTTTGGTTTCATAACATAACTGATGCAAGACAGTGATTACCACCCAAAGAGCTTGTCAGCTTATTCTCATCTGTTGTGTAGGGAGATTTCACACGAACAGGAGAGCGAAAGTTAGCGGGTGTAATGAAGGATGGTGTGAACTCAGCTAATCGTTACTATCTGAACCGCTTTAGAGATGCCTACCGACAGGCTGTCATTGGTCAGTATATATTAAAAAAAAAAAAATTCACTGTTACATATATAATGCTAAAAGCCAGGCCTGGTGCCTCATCTGCCATGTACTGTATTTCTGGTCCTCCCAGACCTCATGATGGGACTTCCAGTAACGGAAGACCTGTACTCCATCTTCAGCAAGGAGAAAGAGCAGGAGGAGAAAGAGAGGGAGAGCCAAAGAGGAGCTCAGGAGCAGGTCAGCCTCCTGCTGCAGACATACATGCAGCTTCTGCTGCTTGATGATGAGAAGTTTCATGGCGGATGGGCACTTATCGACTGTGATCCAAGGTGAGAGCCCTCCACAACATCATGCAGTGCTTTTGGAGAGTTGTCATTTCAAGCAAATTGCATTATGACGTTTCAGAAAATTAAGAGGCTGTTCGCACAGAATGCGTTTTTGTGTTAAAAAGTGCAAGACACAGGTCAGTATTATAAAAAAAAAACAGGTTTTGAATTGCTTTTTAATTTTTTTTTTTTTAAAGCAAAGCAGCATATTGTAATGCAAAAATGAATTCTGTGTTAACACTCCCTTAATTGTGTAATCTTCTTTTTTCCCCTTTATTTCGAAATATTATAATTCAAGAATTAAATGGTTAATAATGCTAGATATGTATTATTATATATTATAAAGTTTGATTTAAAAAATTCATATTGTTAGTTTACTTTTTCTCCTACAGTTTATTATCAGTGGCTCAGAGGTACTTGTACATATTGTTTTTTTCCCCTGTTTGGTTGTATAATAATTGTCTGGGTGAGGGAGCCATATTTTCTCCATTCATTTGAGTATTTCTTGGTGGTAGGTCATGGGGAAAGATGTCTGAAAACTGTTTCTGATTGGGTTGCAATCATTTTAAGTCTCTGTAAATTACACAAGATTAACTCTCTATATTAAATGCTTATTTGAGGTCATTTTCACTCAAATAAGCATGATACATTATGGTCTGAGTCAACTTCTAGTAAAATTTCATGCATTTTGCAAGGCATTTCCATTGTTCGTCTTTTTCCTGTATGCCCAGGGTATAATGGTGTTGTTTATGGGCCTCACATTCAAGATGTTGACCTTTTTCCTTTTATAGTCTTATAGATGCCACTCACAAAGATGTTGATGTTCTTCTGCTGTTGTCCAACTCTGCATATTATGTGGCCTAGTAAGTGAAAGTTTTCCCAATGTTTGTGTTTTTAAAAAAATAAATAATTTTTCTTGGCATTGGTTTAGTAACGCCACTCCACTTTGCTGTTGCTTTTTAGCTATGATGAGGAGGCGGACAAAGTCAACCAGTATCAGAGACTAAGTTTAGAAGGACTTGAAAAGATCGAAATTGGTAAGAGCTTGTAGATAAAGTTGTGGGTGGTATATTTGTTCTAATAAATAAAATGTACTTTGATATTGTGACAGTATGCCAATGTTGGTCTTTTTAGGTCCAGAACCGACTCTTTTCGGAAAGCCTAAATACTGCTGCATGCGGCTTCACTATAAAAACGGGGAGATGAGTGGTTACTTCCATACACTGAGGGCTGTTACACGAAATCCAGAAGATGATGGAAAAGGTTTTTGCTGGGATACCATGATTTGTTGTGCCTCTAGTAGTGCATTGTGTAATTCAGTGATTGACATTATGGGTTAAGTTGGTAAAAGATATATTTGGCTCTCTGTATAATGATGTAGCTTGAAGGGTTTTGTGTTTGTGTTAAATAATTTATCCTTTCCTCTGCACTTGTTGGATTGTTTGCATTTCAGACACACTCCAGTGCATCGCGGAAATGCTTCGTATTACAAAGCAAGCTATGGGGCTTGACGTCCAGATTGTTGAGAAGAAACTAGAGAGGTAAAAGAAAAACTTTCTGAGATGCTTCTTGGATGGTATTGCCTTATTTACTAAAGACGCTGCAGGGGATTTTGGGTTATAAATCTGTTTTCTAAGTTTTTGTGTGTGTGTAAACTGTTGTATAACAATTATATGTGACTGGAAAGGACCGATTCTGCAAATAATTGCTAGCAGTCCACATGCATGTTTTCTGCCTTTTTAAACAAAGCCAAGTTGTGCTAAATTGTTAGTTCTTGATTAATCTCGCTTTAATTGCTTTGTTTCAGGAGACACAGCAAACCGCATGAGGATATAATGGGAATACAAGGCAAAGCCGTGGACCAAGTCCTTGGGTCTGGTTTGGCTCAAGGCAAAAGTTTCCTTTTAAACAAGTTTTCAACACTTAATCAGAAAGTGAAGCAGACAAAGACTAATGTCAACATTGGAAACTTCAAGCCGTTGGGAAAACTAGGGACCTTCTCAAAGCCTGAGGTAAAGGTGAACTTCCTCAAGCCAAACTTGCATATGAACCTCTGGAAATCAGACAGCAGTTTAGAGACTCATGATGGCAGCACGGGTTCAGCAGTCCTGAAAAACCTTAACGATGAAAATTCAGAGATTTCCTCAGATTCTGATTCATACAACTCTGACGAGCAGCCTTGCTCAGGCTCTCGGGAAAACGTAGACTATGTGCTTCCTAGCTGTGGAATTGTAGCATCTGCACCACGACTTGGCAGTCGCTCGCAGTCAATCGGCAGCGTGGAGCTTGCAGTGCCCTCTGTCATCCGAGTCACAGGCTGTGATGACAAGGCAGCAGATAGCTTGTCAGTTGGCCCAGATGGCCAGTCTCCTGGGTCCGCCTCAGTGGCTGAGGAAGCCATTCTGATTGACTTTGGAACTCCTATTGAAGCTTACTGCCACCAATTCGTCCAGGACGCCAAGATTAAACCAATAGAGGTCTTTGAGGAAGTGGCTCCAGCACCCAAACCGCAAGCGCCTGAAGCCCCCTCAGCTCCAGATGCAAAGCTGTCTTCACATTCCCAACAGCAGCTTCCTCGCCCCTCCCAGCTTGAGGTAGAGTCCTCCGTCCATGGGGCAAATCTTCTGACTGTTCAGCCTGCCAGCTCCGCAACATCATGCGGGTCACAAAAGAACCTGGAAGGCATCACAGGACCCTCCCCTGCAGACAGCAATGGAAGCAGAGTCGTGTCACCTTTCGCGAAAATCAGGAGCTCCATGGTGCAGGTGGCTAGTTTAACCCAAGCTGGACTTACCCAAGGCATCAACTTTGCTGTAGCAAAAGTACAGAAAAGCCCAGAACCAGACACTGTCAACGAAACCCAAGAGAACGAATTGCGAGCAATGTTTACACAGTGCCAGACCAGGATCATTCAGATATAATGTACTTAGCAGATGTATTTTTAGCGTTAGATTGTGACTTTCAGTACAGTAATGGTAGCATAAGCTCACAAAAGTCAAGCCACACTCCTATTTTTCCCTCAAGTTAACCAAACCAAAGTTTACAGCCAGTGTTGAGTAGTAAGTAGTACGATTAACTCAACTCAAGTTGAATCCTAAACATCTCTATATTGCTGGTTTGCATGTTAAGAAGGTAGATTAGGACAGGCAAGTTTTATTGCATGTCGGGACCCAAGAACTAGATATGTCATGTGACCCCATTTGTGCAGTGAAATTCACTGGCTGTCGTAGCTGTAACTAAAACCTTTCCCGATTGGAATATCTATCAGTGGGCTGCTTAATATTTCACGTTAGAGAACCAGTACAGTTATATGGATATCTTTGATGTGGTGTTTGTCATAAAAATATACCAAAATAGGACCAGAGTAGTTGTGTAGGATCTATGGTCAAATTATATTATTCAACTGTAAAAAGTATTGTATGTAAGTACTGTAGCAGTTTCCCTTTTCTCTCCAATTAAGATGTTTATAGACAGAGAATTATATTTACATGCTCTTATGTTTATAATCATAACTGACTGAAACAAGACGCCTATGTTGATCCAATCATGCAGCTAAATCATTCTGTCAAGCAAAACATTCATTTTGTGGCATTAGCGGATGACTTAAACAGCTATTTATCGTTACAAGTTTATTTTAAGAAAGGCAAATGTCTTAAAATTTGACACCTATGTCTTATTGTTAGTTGTATGCGATGGGATAATGTAACAGTGGTCTGCTGATATCTTAAAATGCTCTGCTTGTACATTTTTGGACGTTCATATGCAGACAAGTTTTGAGAATCTGTAAAAACCTCAAATTACTTATTTGCTGTTGCTGGACCTCCGTATGCATATATAATGACTTTTGACTGGTATTTGGCACAGGTCTAATGCAAGGTACCCACAGTAATTTATGTTTTACACTATTAAATGGCAAGAGCAAGCCTTATCAAATTGCTAAATGCAGGTTTTTGACACGTCTAGCTATTAATCTGTTTTCATTCAGTTTACATTTATTTCTGTCTTTAGTATCTATGCCAGGTGTTAGGAAAAGAAATATCAAGCTTTATTGGATGATATCCAGTGGATCCTCGTTTAATTATGCATTAATTACTGTTGTTTAAGTGCAGACCCTGCAGGATTGATCTTTTTGTATTAAGAGGTGCAGAAATTGTTCAATATCTTATAGGCCATATAACATCAAAAGGTCTGAATAAGACACTGTGATCTCATGTGAACATCAATAAGATATTGGCTTTTAGAGATTGTTTATCTGTTCTTTGGGCCAGTTAGCTTTTCAAACCCACCATGAGCTGTTTCTCACTCGTCATTTTTCTCACGTGTACTGTAGCATAGAGTGCTGTGCAAGGCAGTGAGTTACACAATATTCTTGACATTCCTGGAGCTGCTGGTACGTGGATTTGATAAGTTTCCGAG
The DNA here is from genome assembly GCA_032359435.1 of Enteromius unitaeniatus. Classification (NCBI taxonomy): domain Eukaryota; kingdom Metazoa; phylum Chordata; class Actinopteri; order Cypriniformes; family Cyprinidae; genus Enteromius; species Enteromius unitaeniatus. Next base: position 11,555,295 of record JAUMHI010000054.1, read on the forward strand.
ATTGGACCCATCTTGAGTTTTAATATATGGTGGCTGTTATGCAATAGTGATAAATACATGCGCAGTAGTTTTGGTTGTAAACTTTTTTTATATATATATATATATATATATATTTAAGATGGCATGCACTGGACTGCACTCTGCATTCCTTGCTTAGAACTTCAAAATGTTCTTCTTTGGCAGACGTTTATGCTGAGGATCTTAACAAGGATTGTTTTTGGAGGTGGGTTGATTGTTTTTGGTGTTGTATGAATTTTTTATTTTCTATGCATAAAGACTTGCACTGTCCTTTGTGGTTGTTCCCCGAACATCTTGCAATTTGTCACAAAGTGCTTTAGAATCCACTTTTTATTTTCAATGTTTGTAACTGAACTGACGTGTATGGTATAACATTTTGTCTAACAGTCCTGTTTGTAAGTCACGTTCAGCTTCTTCCCATTTGAGAGAACGTTGTCCTCCATAAATGTTTGTGAATTGTTTTCCACTGTACTCAACATTTTATTGCAGAGTATTTATTCATGTTCTCAAGCTTATCCCCAGTATTTTCCTATGTTAATAATAATAATGTAAACTGCTGTATTTTAAAATGTTATGGGATGTGCCTGGGAGGATTTTTAAGTAAATATTTAAACAAAAAAAAAAATGGTCATTTTGATTCATTTAAAGCCTCAGTTACAAAAACAGTTGGAGAGGCTTTTCTCACCAAAAAACTGCAGATATTACTTGAGCAATGTTTTTCTTCTAGCACTCTACTCACAGATCACACTGTAACCTCTCCTTACAATATCAGTATGTGGCTCCTCCTAGTGAAGAGCTCTTAATTGCTCAGAGCTACATTGTATTACATTCTTTACATTCAGATGCAGTCTGAGAGGTCTGTGACTCCTTTAGTCATGTCATAATAGAGAATAGTCTGGTGCTGCATTGCCCAAGACATTCAACATGAACATGTGAGCACTGGCACTTTCAGGCCTTTGCCATTTTTAACTGTGAATGTGCTGACGAACCTTCTTGTAAAGCCGTTTTTAATGTTATAATGTTACAGTATATTGCTATTGCCAACGGACATTGTAACAAATTACAAAAAGGTTGCATAAGTAAATGAAATTAGCTAAAATAAGCAATGGATTTGTTACTGTATTCATCTTTGTAAAAAGTTGGTTAATAGAATTACAAGAGTTTCTTGTTAGTTCAAGTTAGCTTAGGTCCATTAAATAACATTAACAGTTCATTTTAATTTATTCGCTAAAACCTTTCTTGGTTTTTTCTATTTTAACTAAAGTAGTTAAATTAAACTTTACTGTGAAGTGCTTTCCAACATTTCTATCAATAATACCCTTGTATCCAGAAGTATTTGTGGTAAGGCAGTTATACTTTGTCACATTTGCATCTGCATATAAATGTAAATACAAAATGCAAGTATCAAAACATAAATTGAACCATGCAAAACATTGAAAGTAATCTTCACCAGTGCCGGTACGTTTTCCCACATTTACAAAGTAAAAAAAAACTGAACTGTACAAGAAGTCATATGCCATATGAAAACATTACATTTTAATCCAAAATATAAACAAGTATTATAACTGTTGAAGTACATGTAAATAGTAATATATATTTTAAGGCTCGTTTCCATTCAAACATTTCTGCTGCTGTGTTCGACTTATTCTCAAGGCCTCTAGCTGCTTGGCTTTTATCCAGCCATCTCTGGAGAGCGTGTTCTGCCCGTGACTTAATGAGAGCAATCTGAAACAGTATCCAAAATAGTATTTCATTGATTTATTATGGTTAACATTAATAGATTATATGTGACAGCGCAACTCAGAACTCACCTCGCAACAACCAGCAGCCTATGAAGGTCTTCCGCAGACATACTCTGAGGGTCATCTTTTCGCATCTCTACAAAGTCCTCTTCTACTGCCTACAGATCATGAGTGCCAAGCATGAGGCGAGGAATTTCATCATGATAAACATCCAAACAATCATATAAATTCATTTTGGATTTTTGGTTCCTTGCCACTGTTGCCTTTGGTTTGGAGATTAAAGGAAACATGTAGTTTCCTTTATAGGATAGCTTACCCAAAAATGAATTCTGTCATTACTTACTCACCCTCATGTCGCTCCAAAACCCATAAAACCATCTCTGTGCTTTAAAGATGAATGAATGTCTTATGGGTTTGGAATAACCTGAAGTTGAGTAATTAATGACAGAATTTTCCTTTGTGGGTGAACTATCCAATTTTATTTATTTATTTATTTTAATATTCAGCAATATTATGAATTTGACCGCACTGACGAAATTGGAACTAAATTGTACTAGATGACCACAATCTGTAGAGCTGTTTAAAGCTGAATTGAGTTTGTTTCATACCTGGATCTACACTGGACTGACTTGAACTGAATCTACTGTAGAACTTCTTTATTCATTTCACAAATAAAGACCTTTTAAATTGTTATTATCTTGGTTATTCCTGTAAAGGTGCTTTGAAACAATCTTGTATAAAGCACTATAGAAATCAAGATGGCTTGACAAAATCCTGACCTTTGTGATCTCATCCGAAATGCTGTAGTTCAGGGCACGTGCCACACTCAGATAGATGCGATACTTGTTGAGCTGAGATGGAACCTGCGCAACCTGAACGGCACTCAGGTACTCCTCTAGGTTAGGTGGGTTCAGAGTGGGCCGCAGGTGAACCTGACTGTCAGACTGAGAAAGCAAAATCAAAAATCACTGCAAGGACTTTTTATAATGTTACATTTCAGAACGTTCCTCGTTATTAAAATGACTGAGCTCTGGTATTTCAAGTTCTCATTTGTAGAAATGTCAGAAGCCATTAAGTTATGAAACTACTCCTAATAAACCTTCAAGTGCCTTTTTAAACACTGTTAAAATCTGTGTATCTGAGCTTTGTGCCATTAAATAAGTGGCCTTTCCTGGCCTCTCCCTCTAATGTCCTTGTGGTAGAGTTGCCACCATGGCAACTGGAGAGCTGACGTACAGGAATAGCACAGCGCATTCCACAGACTGCTAGCATCACGGCAAAGCCACGATTAGAGTCCAGCCAGGGAGCTGACGACAACCCTATGGACTGTAATGGAAATATTAGGCTGTCTTTACAACTGCCCGATGGAACCAACTCCCATGGGAGAGGCATTCAACCCAAGTCATTTTCACCTGTTGGAAATTAAGATGCCGGTCTCTCTAATTCGGCCGAATACATGTGGGTAATATTTTAATAATAAAACACTGAAGAGACTCTGATGTTCTTACCGGGAGGAGCGATCGGCCCTCAGATGTGATAAGCACGTTAATATTGCAGGGGAATTCCATCTGGTGGTAGATGAAGTCGTAATCAACCTTCTGCCAGGAGATCAGGTTCCCCAGCGCGGTGATGTTTCGCACACCTACACCCAGGACAGACCGTGAATTGTGTCTCTATGCAAGATATAATTGTGTCTTAACATGTAAGATAAATACAAAGACTGAACAACACAGAGCAACACAGTCCAAAAGGAAATGCCTGCTGCTGCAGAAAAGAATGTTTATTCTTCCTTTAGGCATGCAACTGACTCTGCCAGAGATAAGATAAGTGTACTGAAACTAACACAGAACGACAAGGTTACTGATGGTGACTGTACACTGCTTTATGCCTGCCTAAAATTCACAATGCTGCATATAAAAGCCAGACTAAATTATGCCTGTTCTGACCCACCTCAACAATATTTCAAAGTATACAGCTGTAACTCCTCTGTAAATGCATTCATGCCACCTCTGAGCAGCATTGAACTGTCTGTGTGAAGACACCCAAGGCCTACATAAATGTCATAAACCATACGCAGCCCACTTCCTGTCAGACACTAGACTTGCTGTTCATATGGTAGAGTCAAAAATTGAGAGAAATCGCCATTTCTTGAAATTAATATTGAATATTACTTTTTACATTGCAAATTATTTCATTAGCAAATCATTTAATCTGGGTGAAAATTTAAACTGAAAGTTAACATGAATTTCAGAATGTCTCTTTTTTTTTTTTGCCACTGACAACAGCATTCAAGCTGCATGAATCATGTGCTCCAGCATGACATTAGAAGGATTTAATGGAACCTCAAAATGGCCCTTTCATTCAGACTGAGCTCAAACGGATTGATTGAGGTGTTTAGATTAGGTCTTATTAGACCATCTGAGCCATAATTATGATTAAAAATAGATTATTAGGGTTGAATGTTTATGTAGCCAAAGTGTACCTACTGTATTTCTAGTCAGCACAGTACTTTTCCCTGCTGTAATCAGTGCTCTCACCTGTGGCGTCCAGTTGGCCCTGCTCCAGCTGTGTCTCATCCAGAAACAATGACGTGTTATTGGCCAGCTGGAGTGTCCCACTCACCAGGCGGTTAGCTGTGTAATCTTTCCGGGGCACCATCCTCTGGTTGTTCATGTTATGCAGGCTCATGCATAGCCGGAATGACTAGCAGGAAAGGAGAATCAACTCTCAAAAGTAGTAGTAATGGCTAATAGAGTAATATAGCTTAAAGATCTAGAAAAGAACAATTTAGATGACTTACAGATGGCACAAGCTGTTGGATGACTTTGTAGAGATACTCAGTGTATGGAGAGCTCTGAGGACAGCCACTGAGATTCAAGGTGAATTTGCCCAAAGGAAGAACATCCCGTCTGCTGTATCTACAATAAAAACACAGCACAAACTTTACAATGTGTAATCTTTAGGACTATGAATAATTATTCTTGCTGTGAAAGTAGTGCCATCAATTAAACAGGGACTTGTGTTATGAAAAGACTTCAATCAATCACCTTTATTTATATAGTGCTTTTAACAATACAGATTGTGTCAAAGCACTGAACAGTAACAGATTGGGGAATAGAGTGTCAGAAATGTATAATGACAAGATAAAATACTCGATTTTAACTAAAGGCAATTTCATTAATGAATGGAGATGTCAAGATCAGCTCACTTCAATGACAGTCAAACTTCAGATATTCAACAAAGTCACCAAATGGTAAAATTAGAGACATACACATTAGAGATGAGATGGAGAATGAGGTACTCTGCAGCGAGTGAATCCCCCATCAGGACATGTGTGAGGTAGGTGAGCAGCTCTGCTCGGACTGAAGCAGACTGTTCCCCGAGAACACTGCTTAAATCTGAATGCACAGACATACATCAACAACTGTTTGGGTTGACATAATACAAAACATCAATAGCTGATGTCAATACTAATAAGCTTGATTATGAATAACTTTGATACCAAAGCAAAAAAAAAAAAATATTTGTAATTACTTTTAAATATTTCCATAAACATGTATTATTAATTGTTTACTACTTGTACAAATATATAGTCAACTGTTAAAAACAGTGATTTTTATTTTTTTAACTGAGACAATACTAATGTTTAATATTAACAAAATTATAGACATTGGTAATTATATATTTTTTATTTAACTATTTATTGTGTTAATGTAAACTAAAGCTATTAAAACAAAATCCTAACTGATACTACATTTAAATACATTAAATATAAATTTATTAATATTAAATTAATATTGATAATATTTATAAAATAAATATTAAATAAATTAACTAATTAAAAAACCTAGTATAAAAACTGAAGCTAAATGCAATTATTTTCTAAATATATAAATATGATAAATTATTTATTAACAAAACTTAAAATAAAAACTGAATATATTGTATAATAATAAAATAAAAAAGATCCTTATCACATGTCTTACAGTCACTGTTATTCTCCGGTGCACTAGAGGGCAGTAGTGGGTTGTTGTGCACTAGACGCTGGGCATACAGCATATGCAGTCGTGGTACGAGAGATGCTGGTGGGCTGTGAACCCTTTGCTCCTCCACAGTCTCCATGCCTTCTGTGGGGTCCAGCAGCGAAGACGCCTCTCTGAAGACATGAAACAAACAATATATTATAATTTAACTTTAGAGAGCCCCTTACAATTGCAACCATCCCAAAATGATACTCGTTACCTTTCATCTGCAATCACGCTCAAGGCAGGGTCCACAGAAAGGATGCCAAATACTTCTAACATGTCATTCAGTTTGAAACTGTCCCAGTCCTCATATACCTGCCAATTACAGAGTATGACCAAGTTACATCGCTGTCTGTGTAGGTGGGGAACAATTCAACAGAGCGAACCATCATATTATTGCAAGAAAATTACAATGTTAACATGTGTCTGCTCAAGACAACTTGATTACAGTGTTAGTCTAAAAAGTATGCATTAAAAATGACAATCTATGAAAAAAAACAATTTAATTGGGAGTGTGTCAAGACGATGGTTTAAGATGGAACAGTTAAACCTTAACAAGGCAGGCTGGGCCCTTTTCTTCAGGCAAAGGGAAGTTGAGGTCCAGACTGGATGTGCAGTGTGACGAAGACGAGTCGTGGCTGGGAGCTTCTGTCTCCTGACGCTTCGGCTCAGTGTTGCCATGAGACTCTGCAGAGCTCTGAGTTCCTGTCCAGACAAGTGTAAATCATTGTTAATTGTCAAACATGAAATGGATAAAACAACAGTCTAATCTAATCTTGAAAAAAAAGATAGATGAAAACATGTCTGTTCACCGGAACTGCACTGCTTAGATGAATGAAAGTCATTTTTCATCTTACCTTGTTTAACATCTTTCATCTGTTGGGGCTGCGTGTCCATCTCATCGTCCTCTTCATAGCTGCGTTTATGCCTGTTTGGGACATAGGAAGTGGAGGGCACCACTCGCGCCTGACTGGTACCTGCATAGCTGTTTTGAGCCGTTAAAGATAGCTTAACTTTCATATTGGTCAATAAGATCTAGATAAATCAACAATCATTTGCTGTGAAGATTTATTTGAAGTGTAAGTTTCTAGCTCCATGTAAAGGATATTTCTTTGACCCAATGAGACTCTCCTGGGATAGGGACACAATAAAAGGTCTGTCTCTCTGAAGTAAACTTTTTTGAGTTGAAGTTCCCCTGCTGATATAAAGTCCAGTTGATTATGACTGTTTAACACTTACCGCAAATCAACATAAAATATATATGTTAATTTAACCATTTTAAATTTGAATATAAACATATTTGAATACAGATTAAATCAATAATGTTCTTCTATAAATTTTCTTCTTTCTCATTTAGTATTGTGCTAAACCAGCATAATATTGGTACAATATGTAAGTCAATGTTAAATCTGCACAGACCCAACCTACAAACTTTTTTTGGGGGGAATTTCTCAACTACCATCTGAGCGTAATTTACATTTATGCATTTGGCAGATACTTTTTATTCAGATATACGGTTTTTAAGAAATAGTGTTTATTATTTTATATTCACAGCTTATGAACTAAAAAATACTAAATAAATAAATATGTCACAGTTTTAGAAAGTATGTTCTCATGTTTATTTTTGTGTGAAAAATATTAACCCTGTTTCTTTTGGTTGGCTTTTCATATTGTGATTTATTTTTATTTTTTTAATCAAACGCTATCAGAAAAATAGTGCCATAGTTTAGAAAATAATGCAACATGCTTTTAACACACCTATAAATCTAATCTGAAGTATGATAAAGCTTCTCCATACTTAGTATATAAATATATATTGGTCTGTGCAGTATGTTTACATGTTAACAAGGCAAATATTTACTCACCCCACCCTCTGTGATATCTTTGTATTTTCCACACTTCACCTGCTGGAGGGACAAGTTTAGAAATTATTCAAACAGGTTTTTCATCTCAAAAACCTCAAAGGTGGGAAACCAAATGCTTTTTTTAATGCATGCCGTTGTATAATTTTCTTTTTTTCCAACCAAACAACAATAGCTGGGCAAATGTATTTCAATTAGACAGGCTTATAAGTACATACTTTAGAGTTTGACGTTGGATCATTTGTCTCATAAACACCCTCGAAAAATTCTGGATCAAACATATCCTGGACCATGCAACGAAATTTCACGAGGCTATTAGGCTTCAGGTAGTGCAGGGGAACATCATTCAGAGATGGAACCTGGAAATCACAGAAAATAATAATAAGCAGTTGAGTTTGAGGACTGAACTCCCACTAAAACCACTCATTTTTGGCTATATAATATAATTAAGGCACTGGTAGCATAAGCACACATTCATTTCTGCAAGAATACACCATTCAAGTGTCAGGAGATAGGATTTTAACAGTTAAAGTTACCCATGTATGAGCGTCGTTTAGTTTCAGTTTCTCTTTGAAATACTCCACAACTTTCTTCTCCCAGTCTGGACTGGAGTTACTCTGGGCTGCAAGAACACAAAGCATAGCCACATGTCAGAAAAGTAGCTTTCATATGGTTATTTACAGTGTAATGCTGACCAGTACAAAGCGTCGCAAGTCATGCCGATCACATGCTGCTGTGAACTAACGTTAACGTTATATGCATTAGTATCGTATAAGAACATAACTGTGACTGCTGCGTCTTACCAAACAGCCCCTCGACAACCCCCAGCGGATTATTGATCCAGTCATGAACCGTGGGCATCGCTGCAGGATTTTGAAACACACTAATAATTGTAATTGTAAAATGAACAATCCTTTGACATGTAGTACTGCAAGCACGTTCCTCAGTTCAGCGGGGCACAATACACCGTGGCGGGAAAATTGCGTCATAAAAACTACCATGTGACCAAGACTGAGTAGACTAACGTTAGACTAGAGGGTAGTTCACCGATATGTATAATGGCGCTATCAAAAAACTTTTCTACAACCAACATATAAAGGGTTCAGATGCGAAAGCCTCTAATGCCATCTGAGATTTTCATCTAAAATGCGAATTTTTGGCTGCTATGTTTACGTTAAATAATGTTACTCTAACGACAATGTATAGGTCCTTGTATAACATATATTTTTTAGACATTTAGACA
>JAUMHI010000054.1:11568347-11614608 GCA_032359435.1 Enteromius unitaeniatus
ATATATATATATATATATATATATAATTAATAAGTTATTAAATTACTAATAGGTTATACGTTAATAATAACATTATTAAGACGTTATGTGAAGTATGAAAATGATGATGGTTTCAAGTTACATTTTGAATTTTTTAAACTTACTCAAGTAAGAAGTACTTACTCTCATTTGGAGATTAATTGATTAAAGCTTAAAAGTGAACGTTTTTTGTTTGAAAGTGATTTTATTTGATTTTATATTGATTGAAAAACGAAAGAAATCACTCTATCGATGCTGTGTGTCATTGATTACCTTTGCCTTGGTACGTCAACGTCACGCAAATCTGTATCTCATGTGCTACGCGTCAGAGCAGATTACTAGATGAACCTTTCAGACTATCAATGAAGTGAAAATCTGGGGAAATCCAGACATCCCCTTTATCTCTGTCGTGACGAACCAGGAAGTGTTGTAAAAAAAAAAAAGCTCAGCCTGTTCCGGAGGACAAGCTACGTGTAATATTTGATTGAAAATGGCTGATAGGAAAGCCAATAACATCCCCAGCAGCAGCGCAAATCTGCTGTTTTCAGCGGCTCCGGAGTTTAACTTCAGCCTGCCCTTCATCCCTGTCAGTCAGGCCACCGGCCCCGCGGTTTTATCCGGAGGTGAGCTTACAAAGTCTTCAGATCAGCTGCTTTAGTGGCTAGTAATGTTAGCTTTCCTCTATTTTCAGCTCAAAGGTCTTTGCTCTTTATTATATGAAGCTTATGCTTTCTGTAAGATTATTTTACTCTGATATCTAGAAAATATAAACAAAGATTTTGTTTGATTTTGGCAAATTTTGTATTGGTTTTATTTGCTTGATTAGTAGCAGCTGATGTTACACTTGTGTTTATATACGTGGCAAAATATGTCATAACAGGTAGCATTTACGCTGCGAAATTAATCGGAGCTCACTACTCAAAAGTGCCATGAGATTACACTATCGCTAGTTATTCCCTAAACCACCTGTCATCAAACGATAACTTAATTAACGTGAAATATCGTAGGAACAGAAATAGAGACCAGTTGCTGCTACTTCCTGACAAAAGGAAGACGTTCGTTTTAAAAACGCCATATGCCAAAAAGCATCCTCTTTGTAAAAATATATCTAATCTAAAAATCAGATATTTATAAAAACATTTCAATATTTAAAACAAGATCAATATTTTTCCTGTGAAGAGTTCAAAAATCCTCTGCTCAGCTCTGAATTTAGTAGATTTTTTTATTTACTTTTAAGGGTTTTATATTTTTGTAGGACGAATAATTAAATCTAGTGCAGAATTCCAGACTCAGCGCACAGTTCGAATGCTTTTAAATTAAAATCATTATTAAATTATGTTTTAATTATTATGTATTATATTTAAGACTCATTTTCTGTGCCTTTGATGACTTTTATGTCGTCTTCTGTAAAGATGATGCCAGTGGAGAGGAAGTTGGAGAGGAAGACTCTTTTCTTGGACAGATGTCATCAGCAGCTCCTCAAGCCTCCACGTTCAATTATTTTTCCAACATGACTAACAGCAGTGACCCGTTTGCATCTATAGGGCAGCAGCCATGCCCGTCTCCAGCCGCCACCGTCATTCCATCAACAACAGGCCCGTCGCCTGCATCCACTGCAGCTAGCCTGCCTCTAAACCCACCAATATCTCACATGAACCCCATGCAGCAGTATGGCAGCGTTACTAATCAAACCTCAATGAGTACATACACTCATCCACCTAATGCACCGACTCCTCCTCCTCCTACCCAGAGCTCCCAGCAGTCCTATAACCCGTACCGTCACACAGCTGCCAGTAGCAAAGCTAATCCGTACCTCATGGCTCCTGAAGTACAGCAGCAGCCCCCCAGCCAAATACCCCAGCATCTAAACCCCTATACTCAGGCCACACCTTCTCCCTCATTCCAGACTCCACCCACAGCGTTCTCCAAGGTTGGTCATGTAATGTTAAATTTGTCTTTTAATCACTATGTGCTTATATTTATAGTTGGAAATAAGATTGATTTTACTGGCTCTGTCATATTTGAAATATCATCTGCTGTCCACAGACTACTTTGGATACATCTATGCATTATATATTCTACCATATTGGGTATCTGTGTTTTTTAAATGATTGGTTATTGCGCTCATAATCGCAGACGAATCGATTTCCATTTTGAATGCAGTATTGCTTAGCTTGTCAATAAACTACGGCTCTGTGTAGTAAATGCTTCTCCATCTGAAAACATGGCCATTTACTGCCAATCAAGAAACCGTCTTTGCTGATGAGGTGCATGATAATCGAATTGGATTAATTGCACAGCCCTACGTTATAGTTCTAAGTTTTTGTTAACAGTAATACAATTAAAAATAACTAAATACATTTTCTACTAGATTTCTTTCTTTTGATTTATCTTTTTATTATTATTTTTTTTTGTAAATTAATGAATTCATTTATAATTAATTAATTCATTCATTTTGTTGCCAATTTTAAAATAATATTTAGTATATGGGGACCAGTTTATATATATTTATATAAACTATAATATGTAATACTGGTGTATGTATATATGTATGTGTGTGTGTGTGTGTGTGTGTATATATATATATATATTAGTAGTGTTTTCAAACGATTAATCACTATTAATTCAACAAGTTGTATTTATCTTTTTCACATATGTGTGTACTTATTGACACACATGAATATATTTAAAAAATATAATCTATGTTTATATTTTAGGTATATTAATATATTACCATAAAGGTTTACACATCCACATATATTATGTAAAGCTCCCGTTCAGATCAGTGGTTTGACAGCACTTATATATAGTAAGAAATGCCGGTAGTCAAGTGTTCTTTTAAGCACGTCTAAGAATGCTGTCATATATTGTAACCGTTTTAAAAAGAAACAGTACTTTGCCCTTTTTCAGTACAGTTTTTTTTGCTATTTTTCAGCCTCCCCCAACACAGATTCCACCACCCCCTACAACAGCCAGCATGACTGGACCATTAGTTCCTGCCAATTCGACAGTGCCATATGCATATAATGTTTATGAACCTGTTCAACCTCACTGGTTCTACTGCAAACAAGTGGAGTCAAAGATGGTCTGGCTTCCCTTTAGTGTTCTGGATTCTGTTCGCTTAGAAGAAACATTTAACTCTGGTAAGACAGAAAGTGTTTTTGTCAAACCCACTTACATTGGCAGGAATGATACTTTTAGGATGACTTAGTTTAAGTAATGTTAGGCTAAATGGAACTGCCTCTGTCGCTGTAATTTAATTTTGAGATTAAATGGATTGTGATTTTGTGATGCCACTCTAATTTGCAATCTGTTGCTTCAGTTCAGCCCGATCCAGAGAATGTGATAGTGTGCACAGACGGAGGGCGGTATGACGTGCAGCTATATGACCGCACACGGACTTCCGTGTACTGGGAGGAAGAGCCCACCGAGGTCCGCCGCTGTACCTGGTTCTACAAAGGAGACACAGACAGCCGCTTCATCCCCTATTCAGAAGACTTCAGTGAGAAGCTAGAGGTCTGTGCTCCTCTATACATTTTTCAGTAACATTATTTATAAAATTGACTCTCAGAAAACAGTTTTAACTGCTCGATGTTAAACAGGCAGAATACAAGAAAGCTGTTACCACTAATCAGTGGCACCGCCGACTGGAATTCCCTTCTGGCGAGACCATTGTAATGCACAATCCAAAGGTACAACATTATTAAATGGTTAATAAGAATTGACTACAGACAGTAAATACTGTTTCTGTAACATAAATCTGGTTGGTTTGTCCTCAGGTGATTGTGCAGTTTCAGCCTTCTGCCATGCCTGATGAATGGGGCACGACACAAGACGGTCAGACCCGACCTCGGGTTGTTAAGAGGGGTGTGGACGATGATCAGGATGAAGTTCCTGATGGTAAATAAGTCTTTTAATATCAAAGTTCTAATTTTCTGACTTATCCAGCCAAACTAAGTGATTTGTTCTGCACACATTAAAATAAAATGTTCTATTATAAAGCCTATAAAACAGCCCTTGACTTTAAGGTTGAGTGTTATATGAAGGAGAAAGCATTACATCAGAATTATTGAAGAGTGTTGTGTTTTCCCATGTAGGCGAGATGCCTCAGGTGGATCATCTGGTGTTTATGGTGCATGGTATTGGCCCCGTCTGTGACCTGAGGTTTAGGAGCATGGTGGAGTGCGGTATGTTACACTAGTTTAGTGTCTAGAAGAAAACTGTTTAAAACCTTCAGACAAAGTCTGTTTTAAAATCTTAATTTAGGCCATTTATTGCTCCTGCGTGAATATAGACTGTGTTTGTGTTTACAGTGGATGATTTCCGCAGCGTGTCCTTGAAGTTGTTGCAGAGTCATTTCAGGAAGGCCCGTGATGATCATCTGATTAGTCGTGTGGAGTTTCTGCCTGTGCACTGGCACACAGCTCTGCATGGTGATGCTACAGGGGTTGACAGGTAGAGACACAAAGAGAGGGTTTACTGGAAGGCTGTATATGAAGCCTGAAACTAGTGTTTCCGTTTTGACTTTTTCTTTTGCACTGACCCTTCAGGCACCAAAATGTAATTGAAATATAAAATGAATACATATATTCAGGTATATTCAAATTATACACTTCAATTGATACATTTTTTTAAAGAGACTAATATTTATATTTAGCAAGTATTTTTGATTCATTTATTTGGAGCATTGGAATAAATATGGCGTTTCTTGAGCAGCTAATTAGCATATTAGAATGAGATTAGAATGTGACTGACTGGAATACATGAAAAATATATAGACTGGAGTAAAATAATAATTCAGCATTTCCATAATAGATTTAATTTCAAAATATATTAACTTTAAAAATAGCAGTAATGTTATAATACCTTTTAATACAAGTTTTAATTTTAATATAAATATTATTTTTATAAAAATCTACTTTTTTTTCATCAAAAAATATGTCAGGAAGTTTTCCTTTCCTCTTGTTACTGCTATGAGCTGCCTAAATTGAAGTTGTCTGTATTATCATCATATCTTGCTTAGTATTTTATTTTTAAACAAAATCTGTCTTTTATGTTATTATCATCATCTAGGAGGATAAAGAAGATTACTCTGCCCAGCACAGGTCGTTTGCGTCACTTCACTAATGAAACCCTTTTAGATGTTCTCTTCTACAACAGCCCAACCTACTGCCAGACCATTATGGACACCGTGGCGTTTGAGATCAACCGCTTACATGCACTATTCATGCAAAGAAACCCAGACTTCAAAGGCAGAGTGTCTGTGGCTGGACACAGCTTGGGTGAGAATCCTTTGCTTTTACATAACTCTGATTCAAGGTTTTAAATAATAAATTGAACTGAAGTAGAGTTTATATATAATTTTAAGTCATTATTTCCCCTAATCTGTAGGCTCTTTGATACTTTTTGATCTGCTGTCCAATCAGAAGACTGGCTCTCCTTCATCAGGTCCAGTGACCAATGTAAATTCTCTGTCTAATGTGAAACAGGTATCGGTACATTTTGATTTTTAAAGATCGTAAAATGCTCCACGTTAATTGAACTATCATATTAAAATATGACATGTTCTATATTATAGCATCACAACCTTTATCTGTGGGTGTTTAAGATGACTTATAAACCTTATTTGTATTTGTTTAATTGCTGTAGGTAAGTACTGTAATCCAGGCCAATGAAGTCCCTACTGTAGCAGCTGCTGAGGAAGAGTCTAAAGAGGAAGAGGAGGAGATTGGCACTCTGTCATCAGTTCTGGAGATGTTGGGGTTGTCTGAATATCTGAGCACTTTTGAAACTGAGAAGATTGATGTAGAGTCTCTGGTGAGAGTTTTTAAAATCTATTTTTACGTCTTTTTATATATAAAAAAAGACTCATCACTGATATGTCTCCATCTCTGTTGCAGCTGATGTGCACAATAGATGATCTGAAGGAAATGGCTATTCCTCTGGGGCCACGCAAAAAACTTGCCAATTTTGTCAAAGAGAGGTCTGCAAAACAGGCAAGTTTTCAGTTGTCTTTACAGTGCATCTGGGTCCAGTTTCTTGTGACACTGTGAAAAAGTTTTTTTTTTTGTTTTTTTTTGGCAGGCTGCCCGAAAGGCTGTGAAGGAGAAGACCGTAGAAAAAGAGGAAACGAAAGAGACCCAAGCTCCCGTTCAGACAGAGCCCACACCAGATCCTGCCGTCAGCAAACTGCCAGTGGGACAGACCATGTCCTCAATCCATGTGGATTACAACTATTTTGAAATTGGCACAGGACAGGTAATACTTTCCAAGTAGATCTCTGGATAAAGAGGATTGAATGAAGGTACCAGATTGTGGGTCTGATATGTAGGGGGTATGACGAAATCTCGTGGTACGAGATGCGACTGGTCTCACGAGAACTTGGCGAATATCCTTGTCATAGTGGTATGATGCAGCGCGACAAATCTCTGACCGAAAACTTCTGCTGCGTTCTATTTATGACGTGCTGACACAAATTCCAAATGGTTTTCAATGGTCTGTTTATCGCGTCCAGTGTACGCAGACTTAGGGCCGGGGTGTGCTTCACTTTCCGCGTTCCGTTCCGTCTCATGCACAGCCTTCAAATGATAATCAATCACGGATTAGTGCAGACGGACGAGCTCGACACATGCGCAATGCCACCTACTTGAGTGGCACTCTTTTAGCAATTTTCACACGCATACACTGTTGTGCCTGGACAGGGTGCGCGGTAGTGATGCGTGGGTCGTCTCGTACCCCGCGGGCAACCCGCGGATCGGGGCAAGTTAAGAAATTGTCACTTCATTTGCGGGGCGGGTTGGGGCGGGTCATTAAAAACCAAATTAATTTAAAAATCCATGTATGTTGCGTACAATTCCCTATAGCCTATAGTGCACATTCAGCTCTGCTGCCCGGGTGCTGGAGTCCAGGCGAAATAAATTAAACCCCGGTACAGTGGATGCCTCTCTTTTTGCACCGCGAACGTAAAAAACCCTAAATTAACATTTCCGTGTAATAAATGAAAAAACGCTGCTTTGTAAATGTTTCAAATGTGTCATTTTATCTTTTTATTAATATGACCTGATTTATCGTTCATGTATATAATAATATGTTGTCACCAGTTTACAGGGCGAAGTTTCTAAGCACTGTTTTCGTTTGAATTACAATGCCTATAGTATGTGTATTTAATGTTCGCGGGTGCGGGGTGGGGCCGGTTGTAAAAATAGATACAGTGGTGCGGGGCGGGCTGGGGCTGTCCAAATAATTTCATAAAAGCGGGACCCCTAGTCCATCACTAGTGCGCGGGTGTCTGCAAGACCTTCCTGATGACGAAAATTACATAATGCAGATGGCCGAAGTATACTTTGAATTTTTTTAGGTATTCGGCCCGACGTTTTCTGAAGCTTTTTTTTTTTTTTTTTTATCGCTTACCCTGCTTTTAAAGGGATATTTGTGTTATTTGTTTTTATTTATTTATATTGTTCATACTTTGTGTAATTACTTGCCTGTCAGTTTGTGGCAAAATATTTTGCAGTGTTCATGTTATTCACAGATAATTTATTAAAATAGTGTCATTTCAAAAAGCTGATTAGAAAATGCATTTTTTTTTTTGTTTTTGTTGAATAAAATAAAGATTTTTCCCATATATTTTATCATATAGGATTTATAAAAAGGCAAAAAATCTCATCTTGTCTCGTTCTCTTGAACCCAGTGTCTCGTCTCATGGGATAAGTGTCTCGTCACATCTCTACTGAAATGTGAACATGCTCTACAATCTTGGATGTTCTTGTACAGGTTTCGGTGGTATATCATGCTCTTGTCTTTGAGCCAGTGAATTTCTTTGCTCTCGGTTCTCCCATTGGGATGTTTTTGACAGTACGTGGAGTGGAGAAAATCGAAGAGTCCTATCAGCTTCCCACCTGCAAAGGGTTCTTCAATATCTACCATCCAGTGAGTGTTGTTAGCTTGTCTACTGCTTCACTACAGCAACATCTGATCTTTTAGAATCCAAAATGGTTTACTAACTAAAGTCTGGGTGTAAATGAAGAATTATGAGCAACATGATTTTTAACATTCTCTGTTCATCTCACTCAGCTGGATCCAGTTGCATACAGAATTGAACCCATGATCTTACCAGACATTGAGCTGGAGCCACTTTTGATCCCTCATCATAAAGGGAGAAAGAGGCTTCATCTCGGTATGTATCTGACTTTCTTTTTTTTTTTTTTTTTTTAATTATTCAAAATTTAAAAAAAAAATTTTGTTGTTGTTGTTGTGTCCAGAATTAAAAGAGAGTTTATCCAGGATGGGCTCTGACCTAAAGCAAGGCTTCATCAGTTCTCTGAAGACTGCTTGGCAGACTCTGAATGAGTTTGCCCGTGCTCACACCTCGTCCGTTCAACTTCATGAACAGCTCGCCATGGTTGCCAGTCAAATCAAAGCAGAAGAGGAAATGCAGCAAGGGGAAGGCAAGTGAATATCCTCTTAAACTTTCGTTTCCTTTTCTCCAGTTGACTGTGCACAGTTCAGCTCATGCTCAAGCAAAATCTGAATCTCACTGCTTATTTGCAGAGGAGAATAAGATGCTTGAAAGTCCCGAGCCCCAGAAAGAAGAGGAGACACAAGTAAAAGTGGGCATGCTGAATGGAGGGAATCGCATCGACTACGTCCTGCAAGAGAAACCCATCGAGAGCTTCAATGAATACCTGTTTGCACTACAAAGTCATCTGTGTTACTGGTGTGTGTGATCTTCTACAACAATGTCATTATGTAATAATAGCATTGCTGTCATGTTGTGTTTTATAAACACGCTCTTGTCTCTTTCATCAGGGAATCTGAAGATACAGCTCTGCTTCTCCTCAAGGAAATTTACAAGACCATGAACATACACCCCGATCATTCAGTGCATTGATGGAACGGTTCACGAAAACTCAGCCATCACAAATCACATTACTTTGAAGATAAAAGAATATTTTAAACAGTTTTCAACTCTTCATCTGGGATTGTTTTTTTTTATTATTATTATTGTAGTCTATATTAAAATGAATACACTTGTATTATTCCATGTGTCTTAAATTAAGAAGTTAAGTCAAATAGTGGATTTCAATACCACCACAGCGGTTTAAAAGGCCATTTTTATAGCTTAAATTATAGAGTTGAGAATATTTGAGTGCAATTGCAAATGGTATTAACAGAAACATTATCTGTAGTTAGTGAAGAAATAACTGCCGTGTGAAAACTACAACCAACAAATCCTAATAAACTGAACTATTATGAACCATTTTATTGATCTGGCTTGTTAGACCATGTTGCATTTCTCTTTAGTAAACTGGGATATTTAAGAATTGATTTTAGCTGGCACGTGGATTTAACCCCCAAAGTTTATGACCAAACTGCTGGAGATCAAATAGCAGGTATACATTTCAAGGTTACACTGCTGCACCACATCATGGATTATTTTGGGGACAAAAATCAATAACAATGGTTAGTTGTATTTCTTTATTAAAAAAGAAAGAAAATAATTCAACATCCTGACCAATTTTAGGCTCTACAACAGCTAGTGATGGTTATTTTTCATCTACCTGCTGCTTAAATTTAAATTAACACTATGTCCTCATTGAAAGTGGTACGTTCAATCACAGAAACGTCTTTTAGGGATGTGGGGTGTTTTTTTTCTTCTTTAGTAACTCAATATATACCACAGGTTTCAGCAACAAAGCGCTGACACGTCCTCACACATGGTGCAAAGTAAAAGTTTGACGCATCAAAATGCATATCGGGTCAAAATACATGGAAGACTTTTCCCAAAGTCTGAATACTATTCCAACAGAGACATTGCCTACGGTACAAATCCAGCATGGCAAGGTTTAACCACATCCACCTGTGAATGATTGTCCCCTTCAGCAACGGATCTCCATTTTTGTCACAGCGCATACATTTTCAATAGAAATAATATAAAAATGCAACATATGGCTCTGTCAGTTATTTGAAAAAAAAAAAAAAGACATGTTTTACACATAGCATGTCTTCTTTATGGCCATTATTAATAATTTCTGTGTAAATCATTTGTAAAAGTCCTTTTTATGCAATCTGTTGCATTCAGTTCATTAAGAAAACTCTTTTTCATGCATAAGGCCCTTACCGACTTCTCTGCACTTCAGCTGATCTTCAGTAACTCATTTCCCCAGTGCGACTGGTCATTATGAACCTATGCAGTTAATAAATTCAAAAAGTCCTTCTAGTGCAGAACATCTAAAACTTAAATTGGCATTAAAGCAAACTATTCAAGAAAGAAGATTAAAGTCTCACTGATGTAAACATTTTACGTAGTACCTAACAGTACCATCCTCCCACCCGTCTTTTTTGCTGTCATAAAGTCTTCAGTAATCCATGGATGATTATTTAGAGATACTTAGTTAATACCACAAATGTCTGCCGTTCTCAACAATGTTGTGCTCAGTGTTGTTGGTTTATTCTGCTGGTCTGCTCTGGGTTTTGTAGGCCTGCTTTCGAAGGTGAGTTTCGATCTCCTCCCTGAACACCAGCATGCCCAGGTGAGAGTGTGAAGCCTCATTCATGGCTTTTGACTGGATGCACATGCGGTACTGTTCTGGAGTCAGTTCATCTGCGCACAGCTTCTCATGCCACAGGTGGAAGAGGCCTGATACAGGGGTTCGGATCACAATCTGATCACTCCTTAGGTACTTCCTGTACAAGTGCACATCTTCTACACCCCAGCCTTTCACTTCCAGATCAAATCCCCCTAGAAAAGCGGAACCATCAGTTTATTTATAAGTAACAAAAATTGTGTGCATCGATTTTATACAATCCTGGAAAATATTATAGTATATTATAAATATGTATAGTATTATTTTACTTCACAAGACGAATGTTTGAAACAGCTCCTTTGTCTACTTTAGCTCCATTTTTGTTATAAATGTAAAACTTCTCCCACGTATAAATACAGTCTGACTTACCAATGCTGAGGAAGTCAGAACGATACTGACAAGTCATTCCAAAACCAAAATCCCTCCAGAATCCAGCATCTTTTTTATGAATCTGTAAACAGCATAGTTACATTATTCACATTATTCTTTTTTTTTTTTTTTTAATAAATCAAAGCCATACATTCTACAAACATGTAGGTTCATAGAAAAGTCTTGATGCTACATACCATCTGATTCTCAATGGCAGGCGGAAACTCAAGATTTCCATAAACTATTGCTGGATTGTACAAACTGAAAACCACTGGATAGAATACTCGCTTTCCTTAGAGGGAGGAAAAAAATAACTTTCTTTATAAACATTTTTATATAAAATGGATGAGTTTATTTTCACTGTTTTCACAAACAAGCAAAACAAGTAATCTTTTATCTAGTGAATGAATTTTCAGATATAAATGCTTGTTGAGATGACAGACCTGGAGCTGTATTGAGGCGACAGGTGCTAAGAAATTCCAGAGTGAAGTAGATGTCAACATCACAGAAGAACATCAACACATCTCCCCCTTTCTCCCACGAATGAGCTCCTATGTCCAGTCCACGGCCACGTGAAAACTCCTCATCCACGGGGATCAGGGTGTAGTTACTGAAGTTTTCTTCACTGGAAAAGATCATGAATAATCAACTCCGACTTTGTTCGTCTGAAAGCAGAAAGTCATATACACCTAGAATGGCTTGGGGGTGAGTAGATTTTGGGGTAATTTATTCCTTTAACGATGTTTGATGTATAGAAAAGTTCAAAAGAACAGCATTTATTTATTTATGTTTTCATCACTGTAATAATAATTTTAAAAAAGTATTAATGTCTTTTTAAAAAATGATATAATACAAATCTTACTGACCAAAGTTGGTAGTGTAGACTGGTTTCTTCAATCATTTTGAAAAAGCATGCATTTTCCAATTTTTAAAAAGAGCATTTCAACTGCACCACTAAGATGGATAAAAATCGAATTCCTTTCCTTTCAGTTTCTCTGTTCAGGATGTTGGCAGACAGAGAACATTTCAGTCACGCTATGCTCATAAAATATTAGAATATTTGCAGAGCTCAAACCTGGACATTTTCCTCAGAGACGCCTTCACCTCCTGCAAGCCCACTTGGCCAAAATACACCACTGTGAGATGCACCCGCTTGTCCTGCTGTATACAAACCTCCCTGCACACACAAAACACAGTCTGACCACAACATTTCCAAATCACCCAAAGGGACAACCACACCGGAACCCTGCCCTAGTAAAACTGCGCAAACATCTGGCTCCGTGTTACCGCTACCCTCACATCTTTAGGAGTTCAACCATATTATTTGCAGCACACACAGACACGCATTCCCAGATATTATCCCAGAATCCCGCTTTTTTTCTTTTAAATGTGAATAGGAATCTTCACAGTCAGGAGGTATGTATGCATTAAAATGCTTGTAAAATGTCCTTGGTTTGAAAACGAGTACTGTGTAATCTGTGCTTCATACATCATTCAACTTTTGCTGTGCTGCATAGAGGCCAAAACCTAGAACATTTCCTGAAGTCAATGGGTTTTTCTGACACGGTTTTTGGTTAAATTTCTCAAAAATGTTCTCCCTAGTGATTTTTAAAGTATGTGATCAAAGTATGTGATTACAGTGGTTGCTGGGGACATTCCAGGTAAATTAATTTACTCACTAGTTGCTTTTACAGCCTCATTATGACATTTTTCAGGCAAAGAGTTTTATTTTTTGATCTTAATGGTAGAGCCTTATGGTAGAATCTTAATGGTAGAGTGGCTAAGTCATGTGACTGGTGTAACTCGCTTAAAGCCTACATTTAGCTTTCTGCTTCTGGTCATTGTACTTAAGACTCACAATTCTTGAAGTTCTGTTTATTTGTGAAACATTGTAAAATGAAAATGTGTTTAAGAATCATAATCTGTCATACAGCGTGTTTTCTACAAGGCTACATAAGCTACTGGAAATCCCCTACTTGTTTTTTTTGTTGTTGATGATGATGATGATGATGATGATGATAGGTTCCGGTTTGGCCTACAAAAACCATCATTAACACAAAACCTGCAGGGACCTCCTCACCTGAAGTTGTGCAAGAACTGAACAAAGGCTTCAGTGCGGCCTGACAGCGGCACTATGATGTTAATGATGGTGCTGGCCGTGTCTACAGACGTGCTCCTCACTTTCATGAGGGGCCCAAATGGGCGAAAGAGGGTGACGTGGCGGTACTCATGGGAATTCTCTTTAGTGAAGTAGAGCTCATACAGTGTGCCTTTGTCCCTCTCGGTCCTGTAGAGTCCTGCCAAGAATAGCAAGTACACAAGAGCAGCTCGAATTACTGAATATTTTGTGCTGTGCAAAGTTCACACCACCTTTATTATTCTCAAATACAAACAAGAGCTGTTAAGTACACACGTTCCTAACCACGTGGTGCGCTGAGTACACAGCGTATACCCCCCTTCAGCGTTTACCTTCAAAAAAATTGCTTTCAGTGAACATCTGCCTCTGCATGGGGATGTTGTCCTCCTGTCCGTCATCTTCCTCGGGGTTATTAATAATATCCAAACCTGCTTCTATCACCTCCACCAGGTCATCCCTCCGGTCCTTCCGCACAGGCTTCTCCTCAGGATGGCGCGTCAGGCCCATCTCAAGCTGGTACACTTTTGTGGTGGTGAAGCTCTCGAAGGGCACCAGTGCGTACTCGCTTGGCAGCCTCGCTCCAGTATTCACCTCAGCCTTGTCAATTTGTGAGTGCAAATACTCCAGGAGGTCACCAGGCTCTTGATCTCTGCCATCGATTAGGCTCTGGGGCCCGGGACCCTCCTTTTTTTCTTGAAGTACCCTTAGTTTCTCGCTCATCTCTTGGAGTTCTTGTTTGAGCTGTGCGATCTGCCTCTTGAGGCTGGCCGCTCGGCTGAGATGGCGCTCTTCCTGTTCCTGCAGGAGGGCTTGGTAATACTCCTTTCCATATGGATCTCCTCCAAGCCCGGGCAGCACCTGGCTTACATCCGCAGGTGGCGTGCACTCCAGCAGGTAAGCAAACAGCAGCAGTACCAAGAGCAAAAATATCCCCAGGAGAAGCCAGCGCGCCCGCCCCTGCAGAGGAAGCCCCCGTCTGGGCATATCTGAGAGGCAGGGTGCTCTTTACCAGCCACCGTTTTGCATTCCCACCCTTGACAAGATGTAACTTTTAGGAAGGATGTAGTCTTTAGCATTAATCCATTCCCAAATTAAAGGCGGAGGGAGTGCGGTAGTGTCACATTTCTCTAGTAGTCATGCTCCTCTCACACTACAGCGCACTGAACATGCTCAGATTCCTCAGAGATTTAAGAATACACTGCTGACAAACTGGCATCCTGCTTGCACAATATTCCTCTTTTAAGAGAAATAACTCCCCTAAAATGAAGATTAAAATAATTAATATTTCATACTATATTTAGACTACAGAAAAAAAATTAAATAAAACAGACAATACGATAGAAATAATAATAATAATAATAATTTAACAGCCTGTAGTGCATTGCAGTTTTTTCAGAATAGTTAAGTTAGTATAATTTCTTCATATTAATAATGTATAAATTTAAAAAAAGACTATAGTTCTTCGGTTTGAAACTTTCAAATAATTAGAAAATTAGGTTTTTAATGATAAATGTTAAAACTGAAGGTTAATTACTATACATGTGTTTATTTTGCACCCCATACCATTTTCCATATTCATAAAAAAACGCACGTGCTGCTAAGACTCTGAATTAACGTTATACTGTTTAAGTTTGTAATTAGTGTGCGCAGGGAAACATCTGGCTGATTGATTCATCAGCTCGCTGAAAAGACATAATGGAAAAATGTTGCTGTTCGCACAAGGAAAATCTACTATATAATCTGAGGCAGAAAACGTCGAGGCTGAACTTGTGCTTAAAAAATAAACACGGAAACACGCGACACTTACCTCGGTAATTGTGACTGTACGAGGCTTTCGGCAAGCGCTTCTTTATGCAGCTGTTCAACAGAATGCCGAGCATAATAAATGTGGGAAGAGAACGCCACGGGGCAACGAAAAAGGAAGCACAATAAAAACGCATGTTACTTCCGCTATGAGCCGCAGAATTTCAAAATAAAAGCCTGTCTGCCGTCTAGATGTTTTGCAAATCGTTAAAGCCTATGGTTAACAAAAATTCACTATAATTATGCCATTTTTCAAAATATGCTTTGAAGATGAACCCACTTCCTTTCTTTAAAATGGTATGTCATCTGTTTATAGGTTTGTATTTTTCTGTGCTACGAATAAATCTTCCCATAAACACATTTTCCCATTCATAAAGCAAAGCAACAAATTGAATGAAACCTCAAATTGATGGTTTAATTTAATTAAGGAATAACTAATCTCCTGTTCATTTACATATTCAGACAGGGTAGGGTTTTTTCAGTTTTGTGGTCAGAGTATAAAAATGTGTCATGGTGTCTATGCCTCAAATCTTAGGATGTCAGGATGAACAAATGCTACCACATTTAAATCTACTTTTTTAATATATAGCCTATATATATATATATAATTAGAGCTATGCTTTTTCATGAAGTCTGACAATGAAATAGCAGAAAACACGTAGAAATAAACATAATGAAAGTAACTTCTAACAGTTTTATTGATTGAAACGTAATGTTCTGACAACATAATGTGGAAACACACTCAGCTTTATGTATTGTAGTTATTGTAGCACAAATAATGTCTTTACAAGGAATGAAAATTAAATCACCATTAAATTAAACATTTCAGTACTGCTATGGCAATATTCATAACTCTTAGTAACCACAGAGCAACATACCAATATTTTAAAAAACAAAATGTAATTGAATCATGTCATATCCTGACATATGATCAAGAAGAAACAAACTTTTTTCCAAATAAACATGTCCAATATTTGCGACAAATATTTGCAGTAGGTGATGGTAAAGAAGCTCCCTTTAATTCCTGGAGCGGGACCAAGATTGCCTCGGTCATGCATTTATAACTGGTGTTTTCTAACAGAAGCGGCACAGGCACTTAAACATGGACATTAAACTGTACAGAGTCATGCAGTGATACAACACGGCCAACAGGACCTTGTGGTAACAATCACCTATGAGCTGCTTGAAGCATGTTTTATGCAATTCCAGCCAATTTGAAGTCTTTTACCATCCTCCTGTCTTCTACACAACAGCAGAAATAAAAGGGAACCGACTTTATCATCAAACAACATATATACAGTATCATATAAATATACACATCTCCCCGCTCCCCACGTCTTTTCCACCATTGATTTTGGTTTGCATTTTTAGCTATCAAGCGGATCCACAATTTTTGCGGGAGAATGCAAAGCCATCCAGTTTGCATAAACACTATCATTGGCATATCTTGTAAAGACAGGGATAGTGGCATCGAGTCTGTTGAGCGGTACCGGGCTCTTCTCTGGCCAGTTCGGGTATGACATGCCTAAAAACGAGAACATATCATTTTTTCGGCGCTGAGGAAGCATTAAGTCCAGACAGTAAGGCTCTCAAACAAAACTCAGCGCAGCTTTTGATTATTTAACAGCGTAAAACAGCATGAATGACTCGTGGTAGAAGCATGAAATCATTCTTTGGTCCTTTAAAACATTTTTTTTTTGGTCATTCATATGTCAATACTCCACTGTGGTGACTTCCTCTATTCTGTGACTGCTGTTGTCTTTGCCATGTAAAACGAAACAGATAATCAGTGCTCTACTAAAAAGGTTTTTGTGTACTCCCAGAAAATTACTGACATCAAGCAGTCAATGCATAGCAACTGCCTTACTGCTGGCCGTTTTATTGCTTACTATTAATGCCATCAGTTTGGGGAGAGCTAACAGAGGCTTGCGCATCTTGATATATAATCTACAAGAAGAGTTTAATTCAAAAGCCTTACTGCTTTTTAGAACTGACTCCATCTATTGTAAACACTCATTTTCTGTAATATGTTCAGAATATTACAGAGAGAGCACATCCAGAGCACACGGGACCTGTTTCAAATGTAAAACTTAACCTAAAGTGCTGCAAACCAATAGAAAATTCACACATGATGTAAATCATGAAACACATCTTAATATATTTCCCTAACTCAACATGTTAAGTTGTATGTATATATATATATGAAAATGGTTCATTTTGTAGCAGTAGTAGTAATACTAGTACAATAAAGCTTTTTAAAATGAATATTTCAAATAGTAGAGTACATCGGAAGCAGGTCCAAATGAAACATCTGATCCCTAGATCCAGACACTACAGCACTAACTGAATCTATAAAACACGAGCAGTATTCATAAGTCAGTGGCAACCATGCCGTTAGCACAATCACAGCACTTCCTATGGAAGACAAAAACATAAACTGATTTTGTTCCTTGTATTAGAATCGAGTAAATGCATGGGAAATTCTACCATAGAGCTTGTTTTCAATCCAAGTGGAGGGGAGGGTTCGAGGGAGAGGGGCGTTACTACAGTCCACTAAGGGTGTGTCCTCTTCAGAGAGAGAGTCGTCATATAGCAGAGCGTCTGCCGGCGTGGAGGCCGCGAGATCCAGGTAGTCCTGATGAGTGAAAACACACAGTTATAGAGTTATAGAACTCTTCAGTGTAACATCACATATGTCATGTGAAAAAAAGTTTTCGCAAATGAGATTTGTCTTGATTCACTAGTCATCGTGCTTCAATAGCAAGCAGGCTATCAAATTACAGTAGTTGCTAAATGTTTATGTACGTATAAAAATGGCCACTCTACCATTTAATTTATTTTAATATATACATTATATATATTTTTTGGAGTCAAGTTTCCTCTGTGTTCGTCCATTGTCACTTATCTTGCAGAATAATGAAAATCTTTATGACAACACAAATTCATTAAAAATACTGCCATTCAAAACTTTGGGGCTGGTAAGATTTTTTAAAATAATTCTGAAAAGTCTCTTTTTGCATTTTTGCATTACCAGGCTTCATTTATTTGACTGAAAATATAGTACCGTTTAAAATGAAGATAAAAATAAATTAAAGGTAAGCTTGTAAAATATTACATATATTATTTTGTATATATATATATATATATATATTAAAAGATGATTTATTCCTGTGATGGAAAATGTGAAATTCAGCAACCATTTTTTAGTTTTCATTGTCACATGAACCTTCAGAAATTGTTTTAATATGCTGATTTGGTGCACAAAAAACATTTATAACTGTTATCAGTGTTAAATACTATTTGGACTCAGATTCAGCTCAAGTTGATCAGAGGTGTTTTTATTTGTTTGATTGTCTGTGTGATTGTAAATGATTTGTTGTGTTCTTACTCGACTTTTCACCATCATCTTCTCAAGTTCTTTGCTGATGTCTGAGAAAGTGGGACGCTTATCTGGCTCTTGTTTCCAACAACGAAGCATCAGATTGTACCTACATTACATAACAGAGCATTCATCACTCTTTAAGTCAAATTAAGCACATATTTTGTCCATAATATTGTATGAGACAAGTAATTTAATGCAAAACATGCTAACGTAAGTTAAAAATTATATATATATATAATGGTAGTTTTAGAAAATGATTTGTTCATTCAGTTCTTAAATGTACAATACATTCAACTGATGTCAACTGTTAAACACACATTTCATCCGTGCAGTTCTCTGGTTTCTCCATCCTGTAACCTGTCTTCAGAAGGTTGAAAAGCCGTTCTGGAGCAATGCCTGGATAGGGGTTTCCACCCAAAGTCACAATCTCCCATAAGAGGACACCAAAAGACCAGCTAATGCAAGAAAACAGAGAGAGATGGTACTGTAAAGTTGTAATAAAAGTCCTCACTTTAAAAATGGTCTTTGTTTCTTCATAATATTTGATTAAAGTTTTACTTGACATTTATCTGTAATTATTTGTGAAATTTACTAGCAATTTCTGAGCAAGTCATAAACTCAATTTGAGAGTAATCAGACATATTTACACAAATTGATGACTGTCTGAAATGAAACATGTGTTTCATAACTTACACATCACTTTGTGTGGTGTAGATGTGATCGAACAAAGATTCTATAGCCATCCATTTAACCGGAATACGACCCTAGAAAATGAGAGCACATGACAAACTATTAACACATGTCTAACAAATGTATAACATGTGAGATTTTTTTGAAACATCTGTAAAACATAAGATGTAACTAGTTAGACAAAATTAGACGATATATATATATATCACCTTGCTCCTCTTCACATATGAATCTTCCTCATAAACATCTCGAGATAAACCAAAGTCGGATATTTTCATCTTTCTTCCCTCTGCCACCAGCACATTCCTGGCAGCAAGGTCTCTGTGAACAAGCTAAACATATTTTCTCTTATTAAAACATCATTCTTTAAAATATATATTTTGTGATGGATATTGCCAAAAGTGCTGACACCTTCATTTCAGCCAGGTATTGCATTCCTCTGGAGATCTGCCAAGCAAAAGAGATGAGGTCGCCCATGGTCAGTGCTCTCTCATCTGGGTTTTCCAAGTAGCTAGAGTTGCGGTTGGCATCATTGCCCATGTAGCTGGGTCCAACTTTCCGGCTCTCTCTCAAGAAGTTCCGCAGTGAGCCGTACTTGGCGTATTCAACGATTAAGTATAATGGACCTGAACAGATGAGAATGTGTAATGTAAGCACACAGGGCTAACTGCAAACACAAATGCATGCCACACTAACCATTTTTTTGGACTAAAATGTCTTACCATCCTGGCTGCAAGCTCCATACATTTTTATTACATGAGGGTGATTAACTTGCTTGAGCAAGGTGAACTCTGACAGGAGGTCTCGAAGCTCACTGTGAGATGCATTTTCTGTGGTAAAAAAAAATGGATGCATTATACTATTTTTAAAACTAATCCAGTTTTTAGAGATTGATCAAATTTGCCTCCAAATCTGATTTTAAGTTACATACCTTTCAACATCTTCACAGCAACTGTAGTGTATCCAGCTTTTCCTTTGAGGCGGAAAGCCGTGGCCTTCACAACTTTGCCAAACTCTCCCTCTCCAAGAGTCTTACCCAGGACTAGGTTCTTTCGTGGGAACTCCCACTTTGGATCTTCCTGTTAGCAGAAATGTTAAAAAATCGTTACACATCAAACAATCTGATTAATAATTACATCATTAATCAATTCCAATTTATACAAATACACTAAGTAAAGACAATGAGCAAGACTTACGGGTATTTTGAAGGTTTCAATGGCCACCTGATTCTCCATAGAGTCTAGAGATGCTCGACGAACATTATTGGCTGAGTAGCTGATTGGGTAGGATTGGGCTGGTCGGCGGAAAGTCATTTCAGCTGAGGCGATGGGAGGCTTGGGTGTGCTCTTTTGATAACAGTAGATAAAGTATGAAGACAGGATGATGGAGACAAAGAGGAGGACACCAGCTGCAATGATGGTCTTACACATGTCATCACAAATGGCCTCTGAAAAAACAATTACAAACAAAGCAATGGATTTATAATATTTTCTATGGCAATTTTGTTTGCATTTGAACAACTATTTTGTCCAGATTTTTACATGTTGTCCTCAATATGTAATTTATATAAATCAACCAGTAAAAAAACATACTATTAATTCTTAAAGGACACCTATTATACCCATTATTCACAGTCTTTTGCAATAAAGTCTCAGATCATTTATGATGTTTTATGACATTTACTCATGATTTTAAAAATGACTAAGAAATACGCTGTTTTTGTGCACGTCTCTTTAAATGCAAATGAGATGCTGCTCCCAACCCCCCCTTTTGAGAAAAGGGTTGTGCATTTACAGCTCATGCCTCAGATACTTGTTGATTATCATGTCTATCCCGCTGAAATCATGCATTTTAAGGCATTAAGGTGCTGTATGTAATTTTTTTATTCTACTAAAGCATAAAAAAAGTCTGAGGCAGGGACTCTAAATAGTTTGTATGTTCAAATGTATGTATGTTTGAGAGGTAACTCGTCATAATTTTGAAGCACTAAATATTTTTTCATAAAAAGTCCTTGGATGGAAACCTGATATGATGATCAGATCTGCGTGATCAAATCACAGACTAGACTCTGGATGCTAGTTTAATGTTAGACTCAATATGAACTCTCAATATGAATATGAAAGTTGTTTTCTTATTAGAGTAAAGATGAAATGGAGCTGCTTCAGAACAGAGAGCAAGACAGGGACAAGCAGTAGTCGCTTTATTTGTTCATTAAGTAATGGGGGTTGTTTATGCATTTTCAGGTAGGCTACAGTAATTATCCAGCAGGCACGCAACATCATAAGATGTTGATATCTGGTTAAATTTTGGTTGCGACATCAGGTAACCAAAATTCAATGCAAATTAAAACGTCTAATGTCAATGTTAAATTGACGTCCAATACCGACGTCACTTGACGTTGATATTTTTATTTTTAGGTTGTGTAACCAAAATCCAATGTAAAGTCAACGTCAAATTGAAAGCATCGCTGTCTTCACTGGGTGTTTATGCAATATTTGCATTTATTCACATCACATGCGATTTGATTAGCTACTCTTGTGGTTGACTGTCATGATTTGGCTAATGCAGGACACTATGAAATGCGCATCAGAGGGGATTTAGAAGTGGCTATGCAAAGCCAACCGATAAAGAAGCGGGTATAAGCCGTATACACCTGCACTACACGACTGAGACTAACACAACCATGCACCAACATGCATCAAGAAACGTTGGGCTCATTGACAAATATCTTGTAAGATCTTGTAAGATGCTCTCCCTTTACACAGCACTGATCGCCAAATTGAAAGTGAAAATGAACAGCGCAGGCACTCATTCTAGCTCCTCCGT
Source organism: Enteromius unitaeniatus (assembly GCA_032359435.1). Lineage (NCBI taxonomy): Eukaryota > Metazoa > Chordata > Actinopteri > Cypriniformes > Cyprinidae > Enteromius > Enteromius unitaeniatus. Next base: position 11,590,159 of record JAUMHI010000054.1, read on the forward strand.
TCAGCCCGGCTTGTGTCCAACACAATCTTTGTTTTTCTAGCATATTCTATCAATTTGACATTCCTGGCGCTTCCAACAGAGACTATGATTTTAAGGTACATCTTTACATCATTCTGTAACTTCTGGAAGGCAAAAAAATCTATCATCTCACCTTCCAATTCATCCTTTTCACAGAAGCACCTTTCTGGAAAACAGTAGCAGGTCCCATGTCCAGCTCTGATTCCATACAGTTCCCTCTCATAACCCCCGATTACAGGCCGACCTAATGAAATGACACATTGTTATAGTTGCTGCATTTTCTAAAAGCAGAATCATGCTGGTCTAACTAAATAATGCTAAATGCCAGCACAAGCCACAAAAAAAAATTCTCTCACTGGAGCAATCCTGAGGACATATGGATATGTTAATGTTCTCAATGGCATCACAGTAACCATCTGGACACGTGCGGAGGTCAGGAGAACAGGTGGAGTAATTTGGAGATATTCCTGCAAAGGTAATACAATGACATGATTTGTCTTTTCGAATGATAGAAGTAGATACACAGTAATATGGTAAGTGCAGTGTATTGGATTCAAGGGCATTGTGGGTAACCTGTATCTCTGCCTTGTCTCCACTGGCATCTGCCTGTTGGGGCTGCCAGTCCTCGGGACGCCTCACACTCCCCTCGCTGTCTCTTTTCTGCACAAGCCAAAACCCGTTGCTCATCCAGCCTTGTGAGATCTACTATATGGCACAATCAGTTAGGAAAAAACCTGAATGAAGAGCTGTAGCATTCACCTCTGTTATTTTGGATAAAATCCTCTGAGATAATGATCTTACCTTCACCCTCAAAAGTAATGATGAGCTGCGTCTTGGCCTGAAACTTGTTCTGCTGTTCTTCTGCAATAACTACATACTGCAGCTCTTTGCACTGCGATTTGTGTAACACCTCGGTGTCGTTCACATAGAGCACACCAGTCTTCTCATTCGGGTTCTGTGCAAGGCCAACTGCCCTATAACATGACTGAGCTTCAGCAGAGATGTTCTTGTCTGCCATCTCCAATTGATACGTGACATCAATGCCCTTAAACTTCAGACAGTTGTCCACACAGACACTTCCAATCTAAAAAAGACATAAAAGACACACTAGTGTCAATCCCCTGGAGGAATCTGTTGTGGAAATTGCAATTTCTTTATCATATGAGAAAATTGAAATAAAAAGAAAGCAACAAAGACAATAAAATACTGTAATTCCCCATTTTGCACTTGCAAACAGGAGCATAGAAATGCAATAGGATCAAAAAAATCGAATCATGTTTGTATTATGTATTGATTCTCATACATAGACTACAGAAAAAAAGACAAAAGTGTCAAAATATTAAAGCCGTATTATTTTTCGGCTATTATTAATTTTCAATAAAATAGTTTGTATTGAATTATTGAATCCAGACCAATTATATCAGACAACCCATCCAAGTTATAGACACATTTCAGTTACGTTTACATCCATCCAACATGACCCTGCACATATTGTTCTCCCATATATGCTGTTAAAGAAGAAGAACAGCTTGATTTATAATTGTCTAATATAAAGAGAAATAACTTATTCCTTATTGTGTTCAAATGGGAGATGCAAAGCTTTATTTAATTTTTCTCCCCAAATGTTAGACTCATCATTCAAAAAAGTTTGTTAGAATAAACCATGTCCAACCAATCCTTTTATTCATTTAAGGGTCATTGTAGCTGATGATTATAATAATAATGATGATAGTTTAATACCGTATACCGTGAAACTGTGATATTTTCTGAGACGATTATCATACCGTGAAAATCTCATACCGTTACAACCCTAGTTCAAACAGCTGATAAAGCCACCGCAATAATCAAAATCAATCCACATCACTTCAGTTTGAAGTTGAAATGTTGAAGGCTTTGTTTCTTATAAACACAGATGTTAATGGATGGACTGGAGTCATGTGGATTACTGTTTTGTCAGCTCTTTCTGATGGCCAGTAGGATCCACTGGTAAGCAAGAGAGGCAGTGCTAAATTTCTCCAAATCTAATGAAGCTTTTTTTAAATCGACTTTTAGTTTATATTTAGAACAGCACTTCAATACTCCTGCTTGCACAGGTTCGAAATGACTAAAAACATTGCTAATGCACCTGGGAGTATGTTGTTGCTTTCAGTGACACCGTGAAGATGTAGGTGACATTGGAGAAGCTAATAGAAACTGGCAGGATAGTCACATTGAAATGTAACAGCACTGTTCCCTCTGGGCCTGGGAAAGTGGTGTCATTGAGCAGGTAGTCCAAATGAAATGAGCGCTGTTCTGTCACAGACAGATTCTGATTCAGTTTCAACTCTGAGGGCAGAAAACAGAATAAAGTAAAATATCTATTCAATTATGGTGCACTCAATAATTGTTTCACTGGCTGATATGACAGTCGTCTTGGTCTAACAGGTCACATTTATACAGCAGCAGCAGTTTCAAAGCTTTTGGAACTTTTGCTATTTGAACAAAATTTTAAATAATAGGAATTAAATGCTTTATATGTACTTTCCAGACTTTTTTTTTGATATCCTGTCAGTTTATTAATATTTGGTTAATCAACAGATTAGTGGAGCTATTGCTCATGTGAGAGTATAGTACATGATATTTTACATATCAAAATGCATTTTTCTAATTTATGTGTAACAAAATAAATTTTTTTGTACTCACTGTATTCGTGAACTGTCCCGCGGACATTTCCAAAGATGGCTCTTTCTTCCCTAAATTTGTGTTCAATAGTAAAAGTGTTTTTGATCCAGGAGTCATTCGTCATTAAGGTACCCTCTAATTTATTTTCATTTTGGTTTGTGGGATAAACGGGCGTTGTGTCTCTGTCGTATACAAACAAAGTCCCAAAGACAGTACCCTATAAAAGAAAACAGACTACCATTATTCAATACTTTTATATTTCTTTTAGAGTATATGATCCTAAGATGTGAGACAGTTGTCTACATTGCTTGATACTGACCTCGCTGCGGTTAAACTCTATTTTGATATCCTCACTGTTAGTCCCATTCATGTAAGGAGGATTATCATCCTCATCATAGATGTCCACATGCAGGGAACTGAAGAACTTCTCCAACTTTTTTTCTGTCCGTATTATACACACTAAATCCAGATGGTACGATTCCATCTCCTCGCGGTCCACAGGTGCGGTGACCACCAGTTCTGAAGTGGAGCTGTCGACAGCAAATGGAGCTGGAGAAACTGAATTCAATACAAGTGATTAGACAAAATGAATCTCGCCGCACTTTAATATGAAGAAAGCCTTGACATTTATACTGGGTTTGCTTTGTACCTGCTTCCACTCCATAACTGATGGTGTAGTTGGGGCAAATGTTCATGCGTGTAAAGCGCCGGAGCTGCCGCAGGGCCCCTGGCATACGGTTCTCTCTAATGTGGGGTTTTAAAACCTTGCCAGGGAAACACAATGTTTTCAGCTCAACCTGACCACATGAGGGCGCTGTGTCATTAATGAACATCAGTTTGACGTCCACTGTGGGAAGGAACGGACAAAGCTGTTTCTGCACGGGCATTAAAAAGACTCCGACCTTCAGGTTGAGATCCTTCACAGACCTGACCGAGCTGCTGCCTGGAGGACAGACATCAGGAGACATGTGTCCTTTTACAACAGTGTCATTTATACCATCGTTCAGCTCTCAAGGTTCTCTAGAGACTCTACTATGTCTTTATTATGAAATATACAGAATTTCATTACACTGAATTAAAAAACAAAAATAAAACTTAATATGTTTAATATATTAAATACCTACTTTCATATGACTTTAATATACAAGCAGAAAACTTGGAATGATACAGGAGACAGTATCACGTACTTAGAAACACTACTCTATACTAGATTGTGTGATATATCGCCATATATATAATATAAATATAGAATATACATTTAAACAGATAAAACTGGCATATAGGCAAACATTCAAACAAATAAAGCTGTGTTGAACTCACGTATACTACTAAAGTCGCTCCACTCCAGGGTTTTGTTCAATGAAAGGACCCCAGATTCCTCATCCATGTGAAACCATGATGCATAAGTGTCTCTATGGGGGCACAGTCTGAAATAGGGCCTCTCTGTAGCGCTTTCCCGCATTGAATGGACCTGAAGGACCGGTGATCCCTGTGGTTGACCAACGTAGATGCTTTCTGTGTACAGCCTTTGAGGAAAATACAGTCCACGTGAACCTGTCCAAAACACACATCAAATGTCACATTCCATGCATTGTGGACTTAATTAATGAATCCTCAGTACACCAGTCACGAATGAAAAAATCAAAGCAATTTTATCTAACCCCATAAATATTAAAGCAATATGTTGGGTTCAATACAAATTGAAGTTAAACAACAACATTTGTGGCACTTTCTAGATGTTTCTCCATCTAGAAATAATAATAATAATAATAATACACTCAATTGCTTACAAACCTTTTCAGTGTAAAGGTTTTAAAATCCAGTTTAACAACTTGCTATTAAAACTTTAGACTGATAATAACCATAAAAACACAACAACTTAACAGCTCAAAAATACACGAGTTTAACAAAATAATAGTAAAAGCATAATCTTCAAATTTAAGCCTAAAAAAAGGCTTAAGGCATCAATATTTTTTCTTCTTGTTTTTAGGAAGATGACAGACAGGTCCAAATGATAGTTTTTGTAGTAATCAACATTATGCCTCAACATTTTGTTGACTGAGCTTAACTTTATATCACTGCATATTTCTATAATTTTGCCTTCCTCTTACTTAAAAACAAATAAAAAGAAAAAAAAGAGACAAAAAAGTCCTTGAAATAATGTTCACAGATATTTTGTAGAAGTGTGTTTGGTAAATTGCAATTGGATTGTTCATTCTCTCTAAATGATAAAAAAACAAACAAATTTAACCTCTGGCGCTCATGATGCATTCAATAGTTTGCAATTAACTCTATCAAGTCTTCCTTTATTGATCCGCTTCTTATCTCGAATCTGTTATACAACAGAAACATCCACGCAAGTAGACAGGTTACACAATGAACTCATTAAACACATCCGCTTTTCTGTTGAAATAGCCCTCGCTCCTCTGTCATCGAAAAATGAAACAGCATCTCATATGACATTGACACTGGTCTTTTAATGAATTTCTCACATGGTCAATATGATGCGGTCTCCGATTCTCCTTGGTTTCACCTTGGGAAGTTTAATTACAGTGGATAACATAATACTGCCTAGAAATGAATCATTACCTGCAGGACGAGTGTGCATGGAGGTGGGGGGGGAAGGGTAATCTATAAAACACTGTAAGATCCCCATGTGTTTTACCAGTAAATGGAGATGCAAGTGTTCAGGGTGTAATTATATCTCTCCTGTGTTCCTGTCCGACGACGGTGGGCGGCCACTTAGGAACGTACTAATATCATTAGCAGACAGCAAAACTAGATTTTCTATTTCTGTTGCTGCAGTTGAAGCCTTGTCTCTGGTTTCAGACATTGATTTAATTTAGCTGTGCTGGGATGACAGGAGGCCGGATTGATGGATACAATGTGGCCAACCTTCCTGAAGGATGGAGACGCAGTCAGAAACACTACAACCCTTTTTATTAAATGCCTTGTCAAGACACAAAGACAACACAGAACTGGTTTGTGTTCCTCTATTTATGGGGTCGTCAGTCACATTTGCGGACATAAAACATACTTTAAAGACCTCGTGGGTTCAAAATGAAACTTTTTGCGGTTTGTAGTGCCACGATAAAAACCTTGACAGATACTGATACGCACTTCTGCATTTAGATTCATCATGTAGGGAAATGGAACAAAAATGTTGTTGACTCATCTCACACGCTCAGATTTTTTATTCAATCAAACACTTTGTGGAACAGAAATGCCTCTCCCCCTAATATCACACAATAAAGTGCTGAGGGATGAAGTAGTCCAAAACCCAGCTATATTAGCACTTTCATTCTCAATGTTCTATCACGTTTTTCTGTCAACGGCTACATGGTTACAACAAACTCATCTGTTCATGCTTTATTCCATTACATAAAATACATTACCAATACACCCTTGTGATATTTTGAAGGTCCAACATGTCTTTAATAGCTAAATTGGACTCCAGTTGTCTCCAAAAGAAACAAAAAGCAATGGCAATCCAAAAATAATGAAAAAATCCAATTAAGGATCCTGTTTTTTTAAGGGACGCTAACTTCAGGGGAAACAGGACAAGCTCTTTAATATGTCCCATCTTATTTTCCAGCTTCAGAACAAAATATATTTACCTAGAAAAGAAGTCGACAGGCCATTTGAACATCTTTTAATATGACACGTCAAAAAATTGCATTTAAAAAGTGACTATGATGTCATAAAACGGTAACAGAGGTGACCAGACCAGGCCCTGAACCAAAAAACACTTGAAAATATTGCCTTAAAAGAAGCTGTCTAAGCCATGTAAGATGAAATCCATGTTGTATTTCAGGTGCGTCTTTTAGTGAAAGTCGATAGTACAAAGTAAGACTTGTGTTCTTGGTTCATAAACCATAGCTGCAGGAGAGCTGAGGGATGGCAGCATTAATCTTAGCTGATGCAGATACTGTGTTGAACAAGCCACTGGATTTGCTGTGACACTCATTCATCATCCTGTGTCAGTGTATCAGGTGGAGTGCTTAGCAGCGCAATGCCACTCTAAGACTCAGAGCAGCACTGATAGCATTTGTACTTAAATAAACACATGAATGTGTTTCACACAGTTATGTGGTCCTCCTGGGATAAGGATTTCCAGACTAAGAACACTGTAATACAAGCAAAACCACTCGCCTTGTTGTTACACTGAAAAATTCAGGGATTGTGACTGACAGATTTTTACATATGGAAAATATACACATTATAAAGGTATATAGGCAAGGGGCAATCACTTATCCAAATATTTCTATATACCACAGTGTATACTATGCAGAGTAGACATGGTGGAATATCTTTTAAACATGTGGTAGATTAGGTGTCCCCGCAAAAATAAAGTCATTATTTTTTTGCTTTTTTTTCACATGGTTATATTTTTTATTATTTTAATTTATTAATTAGTATTCTTTACTAATTGCTATGAATTACAAAATGTTACAGTCCATAATAATATCATAATTTAGTGTCTTAAATAGCTGAAAATCTTGATTTCTTCTTGTCCAAATTAGTCAGTGTAGTTTTCCATCATCTATCATTGTGCAATGAACTGTTTTATAGTACTTTTATATTGGTAACATTTTATTTATTTTATTTACAAAAGCCCTAAATAGTTACTTACTTAAAACTTACTACATTAAATTATTTAAAATACATTTTTTCTTAGAAAAATGTGTGTCCTTAAATCTTGCGTCAACTCTGTTACCGCACCATATTTTTGTCTTATGTCATGTTTTCTTAGCACTTATGTCAGCAAGTGAAGTTTTTGAAAAAAAAAAAAAAAAAATGTCAATACCGTTACACTATTGTCTGCATTGTTAATCTACCTTGGTAACAGAGTTTGACGGTGACAGACGAGGACTCCAAATGTATTATAGAATGAGTCATGTGCTATATGCAAAAAGCACACTAGTACACTGTATCCCACAATGCAATGCTTTCAAATTGATCCAGCATTTTCTGTGTGATGAATAAACCATACAGTAAGTAATTACAGCTGTGATTTTTAAAAATTATTTAATCAGACCGCCAAGAGTTGACATCATTATACATTTTCCAATGAAGTGGATTAAAAATGCAATAAAACTTTGTGCCATATAAATGATCAGTCAACAATAAAGATTTAATTTATTATTATTGGTTGCTATAAAAGTGCATATTGGCTCATACTGGATAACTATTTAATTGTGCAGGCTATTTCCTGTTAATCCAATTACATTTGGATTACCTTTGCTGTCACCTAACACTTAATAATTTAATGAGACTTTAATTATTAGCAGATCTCGAAATAAATATCACCTTTTTAACACTGTACAGTACATTATAATGTTGTGATACCCTTTTGTAAAAAATTAATTAGACTAAACTATACAGAATTTTAGTATCAGTCATTTATTGGTTATTAACTAGAAAACGATTATTGGATTATCAGTATATCAAACAGTGCATCCTAAATAAAAGTATTTTTCCCCAACTTGATATGTGGCAACACATGTGACAACAACGTAGCCAACCACTTTTCTAATATGAAAAACAGATTCTGTTCCACATGCTACTTTTCAACAAGAGAAAGTGCACAGTATTCCGTTTACATTTGGCATTAACTACCTTCATCTGGATGTCATGCACTGAAAATGCAAGCGTAAATGTAATTGCACGTAATGTCATTGTTAGTCATCATCTATGTGTTAAATCATGACATATCAAAAACTGTTTCAATGTCTGCATCTGTACTGCATTTCAAGTGAGAATACAATCTCTACAGCTGTTTTTCAGGATTCATTTATGGAACACTTTTTAGGCAAGCTTAAAAAAAACTCTTAAAGACAGTCTCCAGCCTTATGACACCCTGGGAAAACAATATGGGCAACTGAGCTTTCACTAGAGAGATACTATTGTTAAAGATCGCACTGAAACGCACACAATAGAGAATATACAGGAGTCTGTTTTAACAATAAACGCTCTAAAAAACAGAGGAAAAGGGAGGACTCAGGGTTTTTATACACAGGACAAATTAAGGTAAATGACAGCAGGTCGACAGGATAACTAATCAGGTGACTCAGGAAAACTAGGTCACAATGCAAGGAAGACAAAACCCAAAACACAATGAAACATAGCAGACATGTAACGACAGTAAGGGTTAGGGCTATTAGTACCACTTGTGATTTGCTTTTGGTCTTTGCCCTTTGAATCCAGAAATAATAACGTCAGACTTTTTGAAAGAAATGTTAGCATTTCACATGAAGAAAAATAGTACTCTCTTTAGAATCACTGAAGCTGTCTTGCACTTCAATGAGAGCACTTTTTTAAAAGTTATCTTATTTATGTTGTGTATACAATATATTGATTATAATGAGAGCATTTGCGGGAATAAAGCATGAACAAAACTGATGGTGAGTGAGATCTGCTCTGATTGGCCATTCCGTTATAGCTATACAAACAGCTGAGATTGGCTACAAATTTCAGTGCTGAGAAAAAATGTATTTGAGTACATCTACATACTGGTAATCGCAGCAGCCAAAGGCAAAAGTCCATTCGTTTTTATTTTGCAGCACTAATTATGCAGGGAAAAGTGATCTGGCCTGTTATATGGATACAGAAGCTACTTGATGGCGACAAATGTAAAAGCATGATCATGCCAAGTGTAAACAGAGTAGTAAGTAGTAGCAAGCTACTGTTCCAGTCGGAAGAGAGAGGAGTAAAGAAGTGTTAGCCAAAACCAAATGTTTGCAGTGATTAACGATCAAACGTAGACGAGGACCCAACAAGCATGAATAAATTGCTCTAACGACACAGTAACAACTGCAATTTCAATGTATTGATCAGTGTCTCCTTAATTATCCACATAAATGTGTGATTAAATGTAATGAAGAACAAAGTAAACTCTGTTCATAAGGATAAGTTTAAATATGTTGATCTTTGTCTGTGTGTGTACAGTATGTACATTACACTCACATTAAGCATCTAAAGCAAGCCATTAACTTTCAAACTGTTCCAAAATGTTTTTAAGCTCAATAGTCAGTGTTTTGGTGGTCTTAGCCAAGGTAAGAAATAATCTTAAGCAAACTTCAGGTCATTTGAGTTCTAAACTTTTGTGGTGTGGCAGCTGCAAACTACTACAGCTATCCAAACTGATTTGAATCATTCCAAATTCAATTTATTTCCAGGCCGGAAGCCAACAGAAAGCAGTTTATATCAAGCTAATTAACTCACAGAATCAAAAGCAGTACACAGCAGGAATGATGCTGTGACATCACAAGACTGACATGAGGTATTCAGTGAGTCAAGCGTAACGGGATGTGGCACGTGGATGAGCTTTATGTGAGTATTAAGGTGACGGCAGAAGGGCGGATGTTTGGAGTTATGACTGATCACTTGATCAGATTGAGCTCACTGCTCTGACCTCTCACAGCCACATCATGGATCATGGTTGTAAACACTATGATGCAATCTGACATATTGATTTCAGCTCACAGGCGAATTGGCTTTGAACCTAACGTGCACATACGCACAAATGAGACAGGAAAAGCTTAACAACCGAATTCACGTGTCATATTAATTTTGAATTAGACATTATATGAAACATCTGCACATAAGCGATTCATTCAGTGTTGTTATGGGTCGCAAGAAGGTGTGCCAGCTTTTTTCATCTTAACCTAGAGTGACTCTAAAGTCTGCTACTTGAAACATTTCTGATGACGCAACAATCTAATCAAATGACAAGAAGGGACCAATCAGTTCTGAACATACACAAACTCACGGTCACTGCAGAGCATTCATTTGATATTCAAACAGACATATATGATGACCTGAATTGGTGTCAGTGTCTGCGATGGTGCGGCCTGCATGTTTTCAAGAAAGATCTCTCAGCGAGAGAACAGGTTAATGGATAGACGACCTCTGGACCAGCCTGCTCAAAGACAGGAACTCAATTAGCTCAACACGCACACCGCCGCAGAAATGTACCATCTATGAGATCATGGGAGCTGGAAGAGTGCATGGGTCTTTCTTGCCATTTCCTTGAACTCGTCAAAAGGCGGAAACAAGCTAGCAGTCAGAGCAATCCACTTTCCATAATCCACTTACTCCTCAAAGGGCTCCATTCATGATATGCTGTATGTAAACACAGGGATGTGTTTGTTGCAATCACTAGCATTCCCATCTAGCTTCACGTCTGCAGCTATAACAGCTGTAAATATCACTATAGTGTAATCTTGATAATGATAGAGCCTGACAGTCAGTACGTCTTGGGATCATCATAAAGCATGCTGATGTCGGCCTCTTGGCCCCTGCCCTTTTCGGCCAAGGTCAATGTGCAGAGCATTTGTCCACAGTAATGACCAAACTGAGAAGTAACAGGCCAATCAATAGCAATATTAATCAACAGCCGAGCACATTCAGCCGATAACAGTCCTGCATTGAGCACATGTAAGGATGCACATGCTCTTATGTTGCATGAGCGTTAAGAAAAAGTCCAGCCCTAATATAATACTTTGGTAGCAGCGTCCTTCGTTTTTTGGACATATTTATGATTAAAAATCATAAATGATAAGCTATAATAATAATAATTATTAGTAGTAGTATTTTTATAATAACAACAATAAATCTTTTTTACATTAAAATTAATCTAAATGTGTGTCTAATAAATCATAAAAAATACAAAAAATATAAAATCATGTATTAAAAGTATAGCCAATTATTCAAGCAGATTGTCTAATTTTTCCATAAATACAGATTCATATAAGACACCATGGATGTAAGAGAACTAATCAAAGTAAACATACTTAATTACTAAGCAAAATGATTAAGACTCCATCTCTATAATACAGTAATGAGAATCATTACTCTGTGACCACAACGATTTAATTAACTAAAAGGCTGCCAATTACGCTATAATTCAATACGGGACTATTATTATTGATTATTATGGTTAAATTCCCCTCATTCTAATGTACACGGGTCCCTTTTCTTCAGTATGCGACACTGAGAAGGTTTGAAATAGCACAGTGTTTTAAAAAGATAAGAATCGTGTAATTTAAACATTATTGTATTAGCCAAATGCAACATGGTAGATTTCAATAATAGAATCGGAAAAGTGTACAATTAAACATATCTAAAGTGTATATCTAAAGCCGTTATCAAACAACTACAATATTATCGAACATCATCAGAAATGCAATGTCAGAAATGTAATTCAGCATCCCATCAATGTAAGCACGGAATGGACGTTCGTCATTAAGTAATCTAATTTTACATCTCCTGTGGGAAAAGGCAGTATGTTTGTATTTACTTTATAATCTCTTTTGGGATTGGATGGGACATTAGAGCTCATAAATGAGGGACCTTTGAACAACATGTTCTCTTGGATGGTATCATTACGATAAGCAATTACCAACATTATTCACTTAATGTTATAATATAAGCCTGGGACAGAGACAAAACAACAATCAAGATTAGACTAAACAACGAAACAGAACCTGGAGGCCTTTTTCTCTCTTCCTCTTTTGGACAATATTTTGAAATAACCTCCAGTTTGATTCATTACACAGCATGTTCCTCAGCGTTCCCCTCCACTGCTTCAGACACATACTCACAATTTTTATGACTTTTACCTGCTGAGTCTTAAAATTCACAGTGCATGGTTGAAATGGGCCAGTGGGTGAATTTACATGGACTAGTGAGTTTGAGCTGTTAGGTCATCAAGAGCTGGCATTTCCTAAATGCTAAGTCTTGCATTTTTCAAGTGCAATGTAAAACCAACCGTGTATGCACTGAAAAAAGTAACCAAAAAAGTACATTAATTGATTGTATTCAAGTCGGAATATTACATAGCAAACAAGCTAAATATAATTGAATACACCAACTAAACTAACCAGATTATAAATAGACCAGGTATGAACAAGAAAATTACCAATGTTTCAGTAAAAGATTCCAGTGTTAATGCCAAGGATGCATCTGCATTTTTCTCAGTTAAGTCTCAGTTAAGTCTCTACTGACTCATTTCCAGGTAATGGAAGAATCACAAGATGACAGCCATTCACAATTCAGCACCCTCCCCCCTCCAAACACACCACCAAAGACCAAACGAGGACAGTTAAGTCCTAACTAAGCAGTTGTGTTGGTTGCTCATTGTTGTAAATGATCAGTCAAACACACCATGCATCGATGACCACTAGAAAATAACATGTAAAGACCCATGTAGAAATCGAGAGCCCCAAACGCCCTTGGGACACAATTTCAATCAATGTCTTCTTGTCCTTCCACCAAAAGAAAATTAGATTCCACTGATGCACGGGGTGGAAATGTGACCCATAACTAACTGAGGGATCTGGGCTACGACTCCAATAGGTACAAAAGCTGGTGCAATTAGTCCAAATGTGGTTTGTAGTAGATTCATTAATGTCCATGTACAATGGATTATCATGAGGACATCAGCCATAATTATGACACAGAATCAAGAAAAGGCACCAGTGCACTGAAACCACACTTTGGTGCATTCTAATGCATTTTAAAAACCTGTTTACTTGATAGATTAGATAAGATTTTCTTTTACCACATTATAATTTAATGTGTGCATTAAATACAGTCTAATATTGAGCTAAAAGTTTTATAATAGTAGGTCATTGGCCAAAAATTCAGATTTAGCCCACATTTTCTCCTTTTCTCTAGGGTATCTAAAGACAAAATGAGTACCAAGATCAAATCTGTTTTTCCAATCATGCTAAAAGTAGAGATGACGAAGGGGAAATTGGCAGGATTTGTATACACTGCTCAAGACACAAACTAAACTAAATCATTTAATGCAATAAAGTCCAAAATAAAACATTGTAATGTATCAAATGAGATTTATCGGTCTGCAATGACAGTTGATGAAAATGATTGTGCTGATGCAGGAAAGATTGTGAGGCGGTCTGAACTTGATTCCCTAATGTTACTTCCCATCGGATGGCCAATCTCCTGTGGCCTGATCATGAGCAAATACCTCTTGGGTGAGGGTTTTAGAGGTCAGAAGCCATTGCACTCCAACAGATAAAGTAACAGGGTCAAAGCTGTGTATCCACAAATCAATGTCTCACACACAATACATGACATGAGGTCTGGACTTATTTTATGCAAACAACTAGTGTGATGGAAAGGTATGGACAGCTATGTGACTTTAGAGGTCAAACGATATATTTGATTATCAATCGCACATACTCTCCTTCATTAAAGAAGCTCATCACCTTATTAGTCATTTGTTAAACATTGTATTTACAAATTGGAATTTTCACTTCGGAAAATAAACAGTGTGCATGTACAGATGATACTGACAAAAAATATTAATTGATTCTTTTTCTACCATGTTTCTGATGACTGGCGGAGTTCCTGTTTTTCCAAAAAATTCTTTATTTAAATCCATAGTTCCATTAAGAACCTTTAACATCTATGGAACCTTTTCATTGTGAGGGAGTCTCTATATAAAAAAATGGTCACTCACTTCACACTTGGGAAACCAAAAATCATTCTTCTGATGGCTTAAACCAGTTCTTTGCTGGCATATGGTTTTATAAATAGCATGTAACATCCATGTAACCTTTCCTTTGTGTAAAAGGTTCTGTAATTAAAATGTAAAAATAAATAAATAAATAAACCCCTACACTGAAAAGTTCTTTGGGGAAACAAAAATGGTGCTTCTATGGCATCACTGTAAAAACCTCCTTTTGGAACTTTTCTTCTTAAAGAAGAAATTATGCCAAGAAAGTAAACTTGAGGTCTAAACACCAGCAAACAAAAGCTTGTGCTCTTTACACTATATTCAAGGACAAACAACTGTTTAATACTGCCAATAAAAACAAAAAGTCATTTTAAACGTCAAACCATCAAAGTGTGATGACACCAGACAGAGATACATGATTACATGTATCCCCAGCATGGACAAAACCCATTGCTTTTGTCATCATCCATTTTCATGGGATGGCTTGTCATAAAATAGATGAGATCCATTTTGCGAGAGGCGCTGCCAACCATCCTGTGTCTTTAATGAGGGGTTTTAAGCCTCATCTGTTATCAGAGCTGTGTACTCTATTATTTTACTGGCAGTATTTTCCTTTCGGAAGACAAACACATTGTGTTTGCCCAGAGCTAAGCACACCTGCTGCACACCTGCCCTCTGACCACCTCTCGGCACCAGCCTTTTGTTTTTCCTCACGGCAAAGATTCAAGGTGCTTCCGCATCAACTCTAACAAAGGTTAAAACAGGAGCTGTTCAGCAGGGTGAAATCTAATCACATTGTTCTTTACCACCTGGTGATTATCGGGGAAAAAATCATTTTAATGCTTATTAAAGGTAAACTCAAAATGTTTGTGCTATGAATGATTGATTAAAATATAAACTCGCACTGCAAAATACAACAGCCACAACATTGCTGCCCCCAGAGAAAATAGGATGGAAAGAATAATATATTTAAATAAATATATTTGTACATGCAAATATATATATATATATATATATATATATCAAAACTTGGCTAATTACAAATTATTACGATTAATTACCTGAAAATTAAAAAATAATTCCTAAATAAAATAATAATAAAAATAAATAATAAAAATTAATTCATTCAAGTAAAAAACATTAATGAGAATATCATATTACAACAAAAACATGCCTGTAAATCTGTATGCTAACAAGATGTATACAGTTAGTTAATAAATGCTTTATTACAAGTTATTAAATAAGCATGGCAATTGCACTTCATGCCACACAAAAACTTGCACGACAATATGCACACAGCTTATTGGAAAAAGCTAAAAATAAACCGATTCCAACAGACCTTATCATTGCTGGTCTTACTTATATTTCAGGAAATTTTACTTCTGTTCAACCAAGTACAATTCCTGGTAGTTTACTGGACAGATGAACACTTCATGAGTCAACAAGACCATTAAAATGCAATTTCCCGTCATAATTTAGAATAAGGGATTCAATTAACACCAGAATGCATCTATGGTTGTTTTGTCACTTTTGACTCTTTAAGTAATGTTTATTCAGTCATCATTAATAACCTCACCACCATTAACACCATTCAGGAATCACTATTGAGTGAAGACAAATGCAACACTTTTACATTCACACACTGCCAAATGTCTTCCGAATGACCAGAATAGCTGTGAAACCTCTGCTATGTTCCACTTTGGTCTGTATTCAAGCTGTTGCGATGTGACCATTCCTTTTCAATGCAACTGGCCGCACACTGAGATTTAAGATCTATTCAGGAACAACTTTGACTCTAGTTAACTCTAGTTATTTTGAGAGAGGTGTGTTAGTACAGTTGGGCAGAGGGGTTTTAAATGGGATTACAATATAATGACGTATAGAGACATGCGTATTGCTTGCATGAACCATGTGGCACATTAGGGTTGCACATATTTTGGCTTCAGCACCAGATTGCCTCTACGAAACTGTCTGGTAAATCTCTCTGGTAGCATTCAGTGGTCTGTGAATGGGGGCAGATGCAGACCCCCTGGATGTACAGATGTATTGTCTGTTGTTTGGAGCCACAAAGAAAATAGGATGCACAATGAAACCAAATGTAATAATAAAAAAATTATTTTTAACAAAATTTACCATAATGTTATTAAAAGTGTGAAATACAATAGTTTAAAAGGTATTACTTAAAAATAAAATTAATAATTTCCAGAAAGCAAAGCTTACTGATTTATATAACATGCTTAAGAATAATAATAATATATGTTTCAACAAACAAACTGACAGATTAATCAACAAATAGACAGTAGTAAATGTTTTCCACAAATCCAAAACTTCCTTGAGAAATCCTGAACATGATAACACAATTTTCACAAGGTTCCGCGTAGCTTACTGTGTTTCAATATGTATAGATCTATTGATATAAATTACAAGACCTCCTAATATATATTTAATGATATATAAAATGATCCAATGGAAAAATTACATTATGTTATGATACCATTACACGGAGCAGGGTTTTGTTTTAAACCCTAGTGAGCAAACTACCTATGTACACCCTTAAAACTGTTTTTCAGGATCTGAGGTTGTGCAAATACAAATGTACACTATCTAGGGTTCTTTTGTTATTAAAAAAGTTTATGATGTCACATTACAGGTTCTCGGGGCTGTAGGATGTTTTCTAACAACAACAAGCGAATAAAAATGACTGAGCAACGTTTGCTCAAAACGCAGTCTAGGTAGGCAGCTATGTAGGTTTTGAGACACAGCCCCTGTGTTGTCACTGAAGGATGCACACTAGAGGCGACAATTCTATTTAAGTTAAAATACGACAAGTGTAATGCTCAAGTACTGCCTCTGAATAGTTATTCATCCATTCTAGCTCTCAACACAGTTATTTACCCCAAACAACGAGGGCTGAATAGCGTACACTTAGCGCGAGCTGACATCAGACTGTTATGGAGTAAATCCTTACCTTCAGAGAAGAGAAGCAGCAGGAGCACCGCGATGTATCCCCAAACGATTCCACGCGTAGTTCCCATACTTGTCAATCATAAGTGTAATTTCACAATGAACAGGCAAAAGTGATTTAATTCCTAAAAAATAGAACTTTACAGTGTTTGCGATTCGCGCGAAGGAGCCACGAAAGTCCTTAACGTGAGTGTCCCATTGACGGGTGACTGCAGCGCGAGCTGCTGGACCGTCAGCGCGCGCGTGCACACACACACACACACACACACACACACAGAGCAGCAGGGGGAGGTTCACATCACATCCAGCCAATTTCCTCAGATGTGTGTTTCCGTCCTGATCAACATCAGCGGCTGTCCAATGAGCCAGAGAGTTTCTATTGACATAAAACTATATTTTGGGTTGCATGCAAATAATATGTGCGTAAGATGGAACCGGTATCTGGCACAATCGTAACTGTGTTTTTTAACTACTACTTTATTAATTATTGATAGCTTTTATTAACATACACATTTTCCAAGCTTTGTCCGTTTAAATATGCGCAAGTGACTGCGCATCTTTAAAATAATAAAATAATAAAATGAAATGGAAAGCCTGCCGATATCTGCGTTGTAACACCGGGGCTAGTTGTCACACTGGGAAATTACTTAAATCTACATAGTTACATAAGGGCTTTTTATTAATTTGCTATTATTTTTACAGTGATAATTATCAAGTGCAAAAAGGGCAAAAAAAAAGCATAACTTCATTAAAAAACATGATTTTAAAATAATTGTAATGTCTTAAATGTGAGTTTGGAGTAATTCAAGTGTTGATATAGCTATTGATTTTAAATATCAAAATTTCACAAGAGTAAAACGTGACATCTAGCCCCAGTTTCCTTTGTATATTAGCTTAATAATAAAAATATGAATTGTGCAATACATGCACTCCGAAATGAACAGGTCCAGTTTTATATCAAACAGAGGTGAAGTATGAGCAAAATAAGATTTGTCAAAGTAATTCGCAATAAAATCAGTAAACACACTATTGCAGGCAAATTTTATTTGCCCCCCAAAACAGTGTTTAATAAGAATCAGGTGCACAATGATCAACAAATAGAGTCACATAGCATTTTAAGGACAAACCACACCCAAGCCTATTGTTCCTCACATCCTCCGAAACATCCAAAACAACAGTTCTGTAGAGAATTCAATACTCTCAGTAAAGGCCAAGGTTTAAGAGAGTTGTTGTGAGTTCAAGATGGTGTCGGCCCGTTTGGCAGTGTGTGAGCCAGTCTCTGTCTGCGCTGGGCTGCTCTTGGACCAGATGACTGCTCAGCTCTCTGTGAAGAGGGGTAAGCATGATGCATTACTCTGCCTCTAGGGCGACCCACCAGTGCATCACAGGGCAATCACTCCAATCAACGTCTGCCCTGATGGATGCCAAATCAAACTATAGTGGAGACCTCAAATTAAGCATACATAAGAGAAAGAGGCCAAGCAAAGATGCTTTGGTAACAAAATAAATTCTCAATTGCTTAAGATCCAAAAGAATTATTGAGGTATTTTCCATTCATAAAACCCTCAAAATCAGGAGCGCATGAAGCATCTTGGAAAGTATTATGAAGTATTATTAAAAAACGTCTATTATTCTTTTATAGAAACAGCCACGCAGTATGCAATATACATTTTCTTAGAAAATATGGATTTAATTCAAGTAATAAATATATTCCATAATTAATACTTTCCAGTAATCAAAAACATCTTTCAAAGGCTTCATTTAAACTTAATTTATCCTGTACATATAGATTTATTATAAAAACTATATACTGTATAATAAATATAATTTAAATTAAAATAAACAATATTTGAGCATATTAATAAACCAATTAATTCAAGTAAATAAATATATCCCATAATTAATTAGGCCTAAGTGAAATTATATATTTATTACTTGAATTAAATCCATAATTTAATCATAAACTTAATTCAAAGGCTTCATTTATACTGTGGTTCAAGATTTATTTCTATAATAATGATACACTGTATATTAAATATATTCAAAAATAGTCTAACATATTATTAAGCCTATTACAGATTGTATAAATAATGATTTATAATATTTTATTTCAACAATAATTATTTTATTAAGTTAAATGATTTCAATGACAGTACAGAACTGGAATAAATTAATAAAGTTTTTTTTTTTTAAGAAAGAAAGATCTTGACATCTTGTCAGTGGTTCACAGTAACTGCCCTCAAACTGTTTATGAATTTTAAATGCAAATAAGTTAAGGTGGTCAAATGTGAACAATGCACAACAACAATAACCATGGCATGCAACACGTGCAAAGGCGTTGTTTCAAGCTCCATCTTTTTGTTCATTAAGATGTTTGTTATGCCGTATAAATATTTCACTTACTCTGCATATTAGCCACAAGATGGTTTTGTTTACATAGCAGCATGTAGGCTCATCACCATATACATGATGCCGATTAAAAAAGCTCGGGTTACTCTAAACCAGACACACGGTGGTATTTTCAGACATATGGTCAAAGTAAATCAATATAGATAAGGCAATGCATAGGCAGATTCATGACATTTACCATCGCATCATTTCCTTTTGAATGTGGTTGCTTGACAAGATCATTTTCAGATGAAAGCTTGTTTTTACTGTCAGATTCTGTCAAACAGATTCTCATTAGTACAGAAAAGCATTCTTTGTATCTAACATGGTAGAGCTATTCTCAGTGGTACTTTGCTAATAGACCTTTGCATCTACATACCTAGCATTAAATAATAATGATGATGAGAACTTTATTAATAAAATATTAATACAAAAAGTGCTTACTGTAGTAGATAAAGCTACTGTAAAGCTCTTAAACAAAGTCCATATTCCCACTGGGAAATGAAGTAGCGCAACACTAGTCATTAGTCCATTCCCAAAATCAGTTGACCAGTTTACTTCACTCATAGGCTCTACTTAGTTTAAATGGGTAATATGATCCTCAAAATGAAAAGCTTTCTCATTAACTAACAGAGAGAAAGGGTTCAATTGAATTCCATGCAGAGGTTCACATGTTCAAGCCGCTTCAGCAGATCATACAAATCCAGAGAGCCGGTGCAGATTAACAATATGAAAGCTGTACATAAATTGTACATTATATTTACTTTCATGCTTCCAAAAAGAAATTAAACGCTACTGCTGTGATATATTAACACAGCCTGGTTGTTCGTAAGTTGTTTATAAGTGAGAGATCAGTGCAGAGCCATTTCCGAGAACTCTCTGAGATTAAATCTTTGCATCCTATCAGATTGTCATCTACTGATCACTTACAGCCAAATGTAGTGATACTCTTGGACACTTATAACCTCTATATTATGTTACTGGAGTCGCACAATGGCTCATTTCTGAGCTAATTAATTAGCTGATCAGTGGTTCTGAATAGGTTGATCATGACCCAAATAAGGGTCACAAGTCTTGTTTCAAACTAAACGAAAAATATTAAATGCAACTAACCATATTTGCTATGCATACTGTAGTTAAATTTAAAAAGGAGCAGTAAGCACAACAGACTTCAAGGACCAGAAGTTGAATCAAACTCTACAGTATATAGGTTATTTGGTGTATCTGTATTTTGACACTTCTCCAAATTACACAGATGACCTCATAATTAGGAAACCATGAACAAGATAAAAGAAACTCACTATATGTTAAATATGGTGTCTTTTGATAAATTAATAAATATGGTTTGTGCAGACAGATTATTGATGCAATAAAATAAATCACAACAGAGTTCAAACAAAAAAAAGAATGCATATATCGATAGATAGCGTTAACTATACACTGCTAAAGAGGTCTCACCTAAATTTGGGAAATATCTGCACGGACAATAAGATATAATATTATCTGCTTAGTAACAGAGGTGTGTTCTTAGCACAATCAACAAAAAATAGAATCTTGAGGACAGGATACCATTCGTCTAGGACGTTTGTGTTCGGAAGGGTGAGAGGACGAGTGCACGGTGACAGAATTTTAATTTTAGAGAGACTTACTCCTTTAAGACATCAGATTATTTTCCTGGAATTTATACATATTCTTATTAACAAATCTTGGTTTTCCACTTAATCTCAATTCAAAACCACTGAAGTACCACACACTGCCACAGAGCTTCTAGAGGTCATGCTTGTGACTTTATTCGATCTCATGAATATGGCTTGACAGAAAACATCAGGGTTTTTTGCGTTACGCAGTAATTTCCGTATGTGCCTGAGATCTGCTGGTGTAATTTCCCTGATTTTGCATTAGTGTGAGCATGAAAAGTGCTGGCCCTAGAAACACTCTTTAGTGAGCCGTCCAGCTTGACCCCTATTAAAGGGCTGTCAGTTGAAGAGCAGATGGTACCCACTCTCTGTCTCACAGCACCGAGGGGGGGTGGCCATGGCAACCGATATATAATGGCTACTCCTCAAGTGGTGGAATCGCTTGTTCTAATTTGTTAAGTACCACTTCAGCGAATTTGATTTAATCACTACGTTCAGGTCTTAACACAACTGACATCAAATAAAACACTGCAGGTGTCCATGGAAGACAGTAAATCTGATCCTCTGGTTTCGGTTCTTATTAACTAATTGAACATAGGAATGCACCAAATTCAGATTTACAGACATGAAGAGAGACTTTCATCACGTACAAATACAAAAATAGAAATGATTTTGCATAAATACCCACAAAAAATGTTGCATTTATTTAATAATTTAATAATTAAAACTTAAATGAAAAAGAAATTTAAGGACTTTATGAGGCAAAATATCAACAGCATCAGATTTTGAGGAAGAATTTTTTGCGGTACAGCAAGTAGGCAATGAAGACCCAAAGTGCAGTAGCCCATATATTCTGGAAAAGCTGTTCCCAATGACTGTCCTGAAAACGCATCTCCCAGCTGAAAGGAAAGTAAAATCCCAACAGGGAGTGTCCAACATAGACAAATATGGAGTTCATCCCTGCAAACAAATGCACAGTAAGCTTTGGGTTAGCTGATAAAAATATGCTTCAAAGAAATAATTCACCAAAATTAAAATGTGTTGAAAATGTATTCAGTCTCTGGCCATGCAAGATGTAGACAAGCTTCATCTCTATTCTTCATGTTTCTCCATCAGAGTAGACTTTTTGCATCATTTGCTCATCAATGAATTCCATTGGTTTAGATGTTAACCAATGGACTGGAGTTGTGTGGCTTACTTGTAGATAATTGTGATCAGGTGTTTAGACGGCACCCATTCACTGCAGAGGATGCATTGGTGAGCAAGTGATGCAATGCTACCTTTTTTAAATGGAGAAATAAACTCATAATACACAATTTGGATGGTTTGGGCATAAGTACATTTATATTTAAGCAAATATTAGATTTTTGGGAGAACTATTCCTTTAAATAAGTATATTCTCATACCGGGATAAATGAAAGGTTGTCCGCCCCACCACTCCTTAATGTCAATAATGAAATACATCAGACCCAGCAGCACAAAAGACACGCAGCCCATGCAAGTAACAAATGACAGGGACCTAAAAAAAGACAGCAGATCTGTGTTGTAGGATCTGAACCATTTGATAATATAGAAAACATATAGTGCAGATGTATCAGTCTACAAAAATATCAAAAATGACTGAAAGAGGTGCATTGTGCTTTGCCAAACATTTCTTGTAACAGAGAGGACAACACAGTGCAGAATCAGGGACTAAATAATGGATGGACATATAGTAGTTTCTGTGCTAAGAGTAAGCCAATAAGAAACATAAGCATCCAAAGTGAAGGCTTGGAACCTGCTCAGTACAACTATGTCAATAAGTCATGTGCCTCTTTGTTCCTAAGTGCCAGGATGCTCGATGGAATTTTATCTAATGTAAAATGGCTGCGTCCCAGAGCATCGTTTATGTCAGCTGAAGTTGAGCCAAAAAAAACCTCTTGGCTGGGAGTTAATTACTTTTAGGGATGAAGACAGACATACTCAGGGGCTCAATAAGCTGGCATGATGAACTGCCCATATAAATTCAAGCAGGTATATCTGTACACAAACAGGTACAGTGGGGTCACAGAGACACAGAGTGCATACAGCATAGGCAAGATGAGGTCAAATGTTATGTAAAAACCTCATAAAAATAATCAGTATTCTTGCTTTCTTTTCCAGTTTAAATATTAAGAACACAGTGTTGTTAGTGTGAACTAAAATCACTAAAATTATTAAAAAAAAACATTAAATTAAATTAATTAAAATTATGAAATCAAATAAAATTTTGAAATAGTAAATAAAAATCTTCAAAAAAGTTGAAGTGCTAAAATTACAAAAACTAAAAAAGCAACAAATAAATGTAAAATAAAAGCACATAAAATTACTGAAACTCAAACGAAAATTAAAACTGAAAATACTATAACGGTATTTAAATAAGGCAATATATAATATAGTATCGTATTTAAAACCAAAATGTAATTTATTAATTTTTAAAGTTTGAATTTTACCCCATACCCCATTTTATTGCTTAAAGCATGCATGTGACAAAACCTTTTTTTGTTTTTTTGAATGTAGAGATGAACAATCGTATGGTTGTCTATTGAACATTTCACTTACATGCCATTATTTATCCTGAGGTGTTAGATGACAAATAATTTAATGTGCACCATTTTGAAGATGTAAGGCTGACCTCATCCTGCTCAATTTCACAACAGGCGGATGAGATAAGCCAGAGTTCGGCAAGATATATGGTTGGGAAAATAAAACTGCTCACTCTCTCTTGGCTGTAAAGAAGAGTGATCTAGTTGGACAGTGGATGTATCACCCGCCGCAGCTCACTCCTGTGCCAGTGCGGGTGATTATTTACAGGACGTTCTGTCGTTAGAGGTAAGTAAACGCGTGTTTTAGCAGCCTCTGATTTGTGCCCGCTGGAGTCTCATCCCTTTTTTGTGTATGGAGAAGTAGCTGGATTTAGAGGGTCAGGAAGCACTTACCAAAGGTTTTTATTGACAGGTATAAATCCTTCGTCTCTTGTGCACTTAGAAAGGATGGCTGCAGAGATTCCCTGAGGATCAGAATAAAACAGATTTCAAATCAATGCAGACCTGTAAAGCAAGCACTATCAGACAACCCAAATGCAGCACCGCTATAAAGAATCAAGCAGATTAGCTGACGCTCCCGGGAGGTGAAGCCCCTCCAACTAACACACGCAACACAGATTCATCTCCTCATGCCTTACGCAAAAGCTGTCTTCTCAAGCATTACATTTATACATTACATATATATATATATTTATATATATATATATATATATATATATATAATATTTCTATA
>JAUMHI010000054.1:11623747-11639617 GCA_032359435.1 Enteromius unitaeniatus
GTGTAATAAAAGAACTTAGTTTCAGCTGTTTCTGCAAAGCATTCCAGGTTGAAGGGGCATTGTAACGGAAGGCAATTCTACCAAATTCAGATTTTACAGCAGGCGTAGTAAAAAGAATACTATTTTAATTATTTATTTAATAGCAAGCAAGTCAGAGAAGGTTTTTTTTTTCCTTAGCTGCATAAGTTCTTAACTTTCTCAGGATACATGACTGTAAAATATTGTGGGGATTTTATAAGATTTAACTGGAATTTCTTATGGTAAGACTTTTTCTATGAAACCAGTGCAGGCTAATTCATTCTTGGTCAAAACATAAATTATCTAAAAAAAGAAACCACTATATTGTAAGGTAATAGCATATAAGTATATAATATTTGTAATGTAATACATATCACTTTTATACTTAATATATATATTTTTAAAGTTGAACATGAATTAGAAACTACTTAAACTGATATATAACTATACAACCTAAAAGATTTTTTAATAAAGAAATTTATTAATCAAAGAATCCTGAAAATAATTGCATTTTTCACAAAACAATTTAAGCGGAACAATGTTTTCAACCTTAAACATCAAATCAGCATAGAATAATTTCTAAGTTTTTAAATTAGGTTTTAAAATATATTAAAATAGAAAACTATTCTATTATATTCTTTTAAGCTACAATATGCGTAAGTTTTATATGGCCATGCATTATTATAGATTTGTTCTTTATTGTTTTTTTAAACACAATATAATATTCTTGTTATCTCGACATAGCAAAAGTTACTTAATTTAGTCAACATAACAACATTTTTTGTTGAACAAGAGATCACAAGAAAAAGTCACAAGTTCTTAATATTCATGTTTTTTTATTGTTCCTAACACAGTCTAATGATGATTATGCTGACACAGGCCCAGGCTGAGGTGAGAAGTCTTTCACTGCAGGGCTCTAGAGGTGTGATCTACCCTGCCGGAGACTAATAATGCTTATCTGAGGAGATGCTGGTGGGGAGGGTGATGGGAGTGAGCGATATAGAGCGAGAGATTGATGGTAATCTGAACATTAGTTAATTGAAAACCTCTTTGTGGCACGTACCAAGGGCCACAAGAAACAATATAATACTGATCATTGATCCAACAAATCAAATAAAAAGCGGAAACACTCCACCTCTGCACATGGAGACAGGAAGTGGTACGGTGACTAATGGTATCTGTCAATTAAATCCCATATGCACACACTTTCTAGAGCAAATCCTCTGTGCAATTTATCAATCAAAGAATTGACAGTCAGTCATTTTGTGAAAAGATTAGTTTGCAATCAGCATCGTAATGCTTTAAAAGTTTTTATCTGTGTTCACTGTGGCTTACGGTTAAAACGGAGAAACAGTAGGGTAACTATTTTGAAGAAGTGGGACAGTTTTGGTAGATTTGCAATGATAAAAACATTAATGCATCGTGTGTCTTCATCGTTAAAGTTCTTTAAGTTCCAAGGATGATAATGGCTTTAGTGGCCAAGCAGAGACAGACTGACTAAAATCCTCACTGGTGCCATGTTTAAATAGATCATTTAGTCAAATGATTTTCAATGAATTGTAATACATTTTGTTGCATTTGATTGCAGGTATATGTTGGGGGAAAATGGTTTCTAAACATCATTCTGAGTGATTCACAGGCTGAGGTATCAGATATAGAGAGAGTAAATTTTGCAGTTTAGGGCAAAAGCTGTAATTACATTACACAAAGTTCCATAAAATCCACTGTGCAGCTGGCATGATGAAACCCTATCTGTGATAATTGACCATTAACGCCAGGCTTGTTTTTGCTCTGTGCACCTCTGTTCAACGGCTCCAGATATTATGATTGCCACTGGATCACTGGAAAGTATCACAATATTTTTATTAACTTAGTTACACATCCATCTTGCCAGACAGCTAAGCCGCTTTGGCTAATGTATGAGCAATGCTCTGCGCTGACCTGTCAGATGACTCTCAGTGCCCTTCTCACTTTACCCTGACAGTCCTAACGTGCTGCTGTGAGACCCTGGATTAGAAATTTCGCCTTTCATTTTCTCATCATTAACAGAGGCTAATGGACCTCATTTGCAAAATGTAGATATGTTGACTTGAATATGTAACATTTCCAGATAACTTCAGAAAAAGGTCACAGTCTTTGCTAATAAGCGGGCAGATTGAAGGGTGCAGGTCACACTTCCAGTCAGAATAGAACAACTGTAATAAGTCTTCTAGCTTTCTACCGTACTATGATAAATCCAATGCAAAGCAAGCAGAAGCCAACTCAAATACACTCTTAAAAATAAAGGTGCTTCACGATGGAACAGAAGAAATGAAAGAGAAAGAAATGGTTCTACGCAAAATCTTTGATTTAATGTTTTTTTGTGGAACTAAATATTTTTCTCCTTTTAACATTTTTTTATTTATTTTTTTAAAGGGTGCATCACTGTAGCATTGACTTTAGTGCAACTAACTTATTATTGTCACCGAAAATGTATTAATCCCCTTTATTTCTTAAAAAAGCTCAATTTCACCTTACATTTATAGAAAAATGAAAGAAAAAAAAATCCCTCAAAGGCCACCAAGTGAGCCAGAACCGCCACTGGTGCCCTTTCAAAATAATAAATGAAATAAAAATTATGATATGTTTTGGAATTGGAAAATATGTGTAGCCTACTCACGATATCCATCTCTTGGGCTGTAGTTCATAAAGCAAAAACCAATGAGCATCAGGACGATGGTTCTCCATGTAATCTTGCGAAGGAGCTGTGGCCATGGAACACCTTTCCTATGCATCGAGGTGAATGCTAGCACTACAGAAGTACCCATGATGAACACAAACCTTGCCAAAGAATCACAGATAGTATTATTGTACATAACATACTGTCCATCATTACATATTTATGCCTTTATTTGAATAGTTTAATGCAAGAGCTTTAGCAATTCTGGATTTGTGTATGTCAAATGAAGGGTGGATTTGATATGTACGGCTTTTTTCCAAAACAAACAGATCCACAATTTAAGATGGTTCCTGAATTGCTGGGTCTCTATACCCAGAATTCATTCCACTGTAAATTAAAGTAGTCTCTGGGTATTACAAGCTTTATGTATACTCTCAGAGAAAGAAAGATTAATTGGCATAGGCAAAGCATTTTAAACGATGGTGGGTTGGAAAAGCCTTAAATCTGAAAGGTTCTGAAGGCAGATCCAAATTGTTGGACTGAAGTCCCACATTTTCCATATTAATCTCAAAAATGGAAAGTAATAATTCTCCATCGATTCATTAAGTACATGCTGGCAGCTCACCAAGGCATCAAAAGATCCGCTACTGTGAGACCTGTAATGTACATGGAAAAAGACATTCACGCACATGAAAACACACACACATTTGGTACATGTCTGTCTGCAGTTGCTGGAAAGCTGGCTATTTGATGGATGTTATCTTATTTCTGAATGACTGACAAAATTAGTTTTATTCTCATAATAGCACTTAATTGTAAACTAATGCTGTCACTCAGAGTGTAGCAACTGATGATAAAAGATTGTGTGCCTTCAAAAACATTGTTTTCTCATTATTTTTCGATTTTCAGACAGCAAATGATTTATAAACGCTCATACAGCCATGACAGAGGAGGCCTCACAGTAATATGAAAATCCATCTGCTTTCCCTTATGATCAATACAATTCTGCTGATATGATGAAGAGGCCATTATGAGCCTTAAATTGAGTTCATCTGTGAATACTCCAGGAGATGTGCTTCGTAATAGACCCCCATTAAAATTTAACATGCAACCCCTTCTCATCTGCGTCCTTTGAGGATGTTCCTCCAAAAGTTATACTGTAGATGTGAAGTATAAAATGCACGTTGAATTAAAGTGTCTCTTTGATGAAGCAGCACTTTTAATGTAAGTATCTGATGTTAGTACATAATGTCTTTGAGGCATTATTTAAGCTTTCATTTCTTATTGGATGTACTTAATTATTGGTATTTATGCAAAAATGAATAAATAAAAACTTTACAAAATTTTAAGTGTGTATTGCTAACTGTTGTTAGCATCTATTGTACATGAGTTGCAATAGAGCAAGTGTAGAGTAACAATTAGAGAGATCATCGCAGATCAAAATATATGTAACCAATGAGCAAAATAACTCACCATTCCAAGGTGCATGCTGGAAAAACCAGTATCCGCCTCCACCATAGTTCACAAAAACCATGACCGTCAGAGAGAATCTGTAAACAAAAAAAAAAAGACAAAAAATTTATTTAGAATATGGAGTATCTTTTAATTAAAATAAATTATCTAAAAATAATATTAAGCAAATATTAAGACCATTAATGATTAATATTGATATAAAGCAGAATTTCAAAGATTTTGACAAAAGATGTTGTTGTTTCATTTCTTCCTTTTCTTCTATTTGATCAAATGAGATTCAGAATATTCTTACTGTTTATACAACATGCATTAACATTCAAAAGGTTTTAATCTGGTTAATAAGAGTGCTTCAAAGAAATTAATACTTTCATTAAGGTATTAAATTGATCATAAGTGACAATAAAGACAGTTATAATTAAAAAAGTGCATATATATATATATATAAATACAGTTGTTTTGAGCTTTCTATTTATCAGATAATCCTGAAAAAAACTGTAAGCAGCTTAATTGTTTTTAAAACTGATAATATGAAATGTTTTCTGAATGCCAAATAAGTATATTACAATGATTTCTGAAGAATCATGTGACACTGAAGATTTCACATAACGTGCCATCCTGTACCATCACAGGAAAAAATTCCAATTTAAAAATTATATTAAAACAGTAATATTTTACTGTATTTTTTAATCAAATAAAACCACTTTGATGAGCATAAGACATGTCTTTCATTGTGCCAACCCCAAACTTTTAAACTGTTGTTGTTGTTGTACAAACAAAATTGATAAATTATCTTTACAATATCCTTTGGTATATCAACTGTCACTTGTACAATTTAAGGTAAACTGTATCAGTATTATAGATCATAAGGCCAGAGTTGTGGCATTTGTTTTATACATCAGAGACGAAATGCTGTGTAAGGTAATGCAACCTAAGCATTATGAATCACTCAGGAAATGAACGGTTGTCCTCTGAATCGCCTCGCCCAGAAGTGCTGACTAAAGCCCTCTGCTGTAATTTATTATAGACGTGTAACTTAGCCTAAGGAAGCCAAGCTGCAACTAACTGTGTATGATGGAACACTACATTGAATTAGCAACAGCAGGAGATGCTTTTTATTGCACGTCAGAAAATGCATGTTTGCACTATACAACATAAATATACCTGTGGACATGAAATTGATTCTTGCGATCAGACCCTGAGACAAAACTCTCAGCTAGTAAACTGACAACACGGCGTTAAAGTGTTCTCCTTGGTTTCTCTGTATAAGAACATTCTGAGAAACCAAAGCACTGCATGGACCTTCAGATAAACTTCATTCAATCTTACCGATCTAAATTTTTCCTCACCAAATTCAATTAGGAGATCAGAACAGAGACCATTACTGCTCCTTTTAGGCCTAACCTGCTGATACAAGATTTTAATCACATGCCATCCTCTAAAGAGCACTATTAAAGTAAGCGTGTCTTTGTCTTTCTTCTCTCTCTCTCTCTTTTACACACATACTCTTTCTCACACACTTTGCGATTGCATCCATTAGTATCCATAGTAACAATGACAAAGGTTAAGTCATTTTCAAGATGAGACTATGGCACAATGTTTGCAATATAGCATGTTATAGCCAATCAATTTAATTAAAAAACCCTCAGTGTTTGGGAGGCTTTTACTGTCTTAAAAAAAGGCCTTGCAGGCCAGATTATGTATTTTATTGCTTTAAGCTTCCTTTGTCTTTTTGTCATAACCTGTAAGTTATCAAAAAGAGGCAACAGACACTAAAACAATGTTGTGTCTTTGTGTTGCCTCTTATTAACCAGTGTTGTTAACAAGCGCAAAATGTATTTGGCAGTTACCCCCAGTGTATATTTATCATTGTCATTTCATCCCAGAGCTGTAGCCCTTTGTACTTCCTGAGTGGGTACATTTGTAATTTATACATACTGCAGTTTTCACTTTAAAAAGCCTGAGATTTCAAATAAATCTAGTACAGGTAACACTCGTATACATAAACCACTACAATTATTCTCATTCAAATTAAATCAC
Organism: Enteromius unitaeniatus; assembly: GCA_032359435.1. Classification (NCBI taxonomy): domain Eukaryota; kingdom Metazoa; phylum Chordata; class Actinopteri; order Cypriniformes; family Cyprinidae; genus Enteromius; species Enteromius unitaeniatus. Next base: position 11,629,935 of record JAUMHI010000054.1, read on the forward strand.
GTAGTTGATCTTCTGATTTGTAATGTATATAAACATATTTCCACTCTAATAAACTTGCGATATCAAATACAACCAGTCCAGGTAAAAATTTGATTTAATACTTAAAATCGAGGAGTTGAATAAAATGGCTTGCAATGAATAACATTCAAATTAAATGACATAATTAAAGTTGACTTGTTGACCTGTATGACTTTCTGTTAAACATAAAAGAAGATGTTTTGAAGAATGTGGGTAACCAAAGAGATGCTGGTCCCCATTGGCTTTCATGTTATGGAAACATCAATGAGGAAGTCAATGGGGAACATCTTCACATTCTTCAAAGCATCTTTGTTTATGTTAAACAGAGAAACGAAATGTATACAGGTTTGGAACAAATTAAAGGTGAGTAAATGATGACTTAGATTTTTGCTTGGACTATCTTTCCAGCAGCCAAGAACAAAACAAAACATTTATAAAGAGTAAAGAGTTGCAAGTTAAGTTTCTTTCCTGCTTAGAAACATACAGGGTATATTTAACTAAATGGGCACATTCTGAAGTACATTTGCTGTTATCATCACAAAACCACCAGCGTCAATTTTTAATCACAAATATGAGGAAACTGGCTGCAGGCGAGATTAAAAACCAAATCCTTTTTAAAAAATTAAAATGCAAACAAAGTCTACAGTTCTACTATATATCATGTTGATAGCAACTGATGAATTGAGGGTGCTGTTCTTCAGCTCTGAGAAAAACCGTAGCCGCAACAATTTCACCAGGGCGGTGGGCAGATGACAGATGCTTCTGTCTTCAGTGAAAAGTTTTGACTTGTTGCTGGACAGGCCATATTTCATGTTATACAGCAAGGGAGTTGCAACACTACAGGCTTTCTCTGGGTTGATATGCTCACAAAGAGCCAAAGACATCCACTGACATTATTAAGTTCCGTGTATGTCCAAATCAAGGATCCCATGTGTATTTTGTAGTGTTGATTTAGTTTTGGACCCTCAATAGTTGCAAAGCTCTTGTGAAATATCATGCATTTGCTGCAGACTCTAATATTACCTCGGCATCATGAATCAACGGACCTGACAGGCCAGCTGTGATGTCATCCACCGAGTCTATATGTATGAGATGATGTCTATATCATATTCAAATTCAGCACTCTAGTGCCAGATTACTACAATGAAGGAAATAATAAAACAAAGAGCCAAGGCTCCAGCCACACTGATAAAACCATTAGGCTTAACAAGGCAATGGACTGTTTCATATCCAAGAGTAAAAGCAGGTTTAGACTGAGTGGAACATCTGTTTTTATCAGCACTGTGGTTTACAAGGAATATGATTATGAATGTGAACTCATATGTATTTGTGAATTGCGCTAAAAGTTTCGCATAAAGAGGCTGGAACAAAATGTATGTCAATTCTAAGAACAATAAAAGCTTGTTTATTCTAACTGTCACTGACAGTACAAATTGCCACTGGTGATTGCTATCTGAAAAGCACTTTTGCAACACACATGGATTATCCATTACACAAATCTTGATCTGGGAAGTCATATCCTCTCCAGCTCCAGATCTACAGCCTGCTGAATATGTGCTGATATGCTCCTTGTATTATTACATCAATTACTGGGAAGTAAGAGGTCAAAAGCGTAGCAGCTTCCTGTTTCGGGTGAGGCGTGCTTCTGTGTTTGCCCCCAAGCCACTATCAAGCCCTGCTGGGCTTCCCGATTAAATCACATCACCCTTGCTCAACAGCAATCCACTGTTCCACACCACAGAGGCAAAATATATTAGAGATGATGCCTAGAGCGACCTCTGTAAACAATGGCTTGAGTGAGTGTATGTCCAGCCTGTGACCCCTTACAATCTCTTTAGCCCTACAATGCATTCTCTGAGTGAATGTGGCCATCAAGCCAATGACAATTGATAGGTATTAATAGGTTCATAGTATTTAGAGAGTTCAACATGTTCAATATTAAGTTACCATTTATAACTGAGAAGTAATTTTTTGGTTACCCTCGAAATGCGTCCAGTGACTTTAGCCTTGATGACTTTGATTTGCTTTTGTCCACAGAAGGTTCATTATTCGCCTCATCCTAAAAAAAACAAAACTAATCAATTCAGTATGTCATTAAATAAAGGTCAGTTCTGATATTACAAAGGTATATATTCTTTGAAACATAGGAGTGACATATTTGCATGAACATGGTAGTTGAAGCAATATATATGGATACATACACACACACACATATAGTACTATACATCCACATAATTTTGACACTATTTTGTCAGGAAAGATTGATTATAGTTTGTATAGTTAATAAATTAATGTTCAAAATTAGTGGTTGCTTTGGCCATATTTTAGGAACATGAGCAGGCTAGTACATGCTCGGGAAGCATGAATAGTTTCTCTCATTTCCAAAGAAATATATTCTCATTCACCATATGGTCTTGTGATGGCAGTGAGATCCATCACAAAGAAATTAGCATTACCCTCTTCCTGCTCTGGCTCTCCACACAACTGGATGAAGGCCGCAGACAAAGCTAATCAAACTTTCAGACCAGGACAATCAAACAAGATCTCAGAAAATTAAACTGTATCTGCTACAAGGCTCCTTGTATATCTCTAACCCCCCCCCCCTTTTTTTAGATGTGATCATCCTGGAAATCGCAGATTACAGTTGCTATGAACTAAGCATAAACAAATGCACAGTGTATGATGCATAACATCTGTTCCTATTGTATCATGTACGAACCGTTTTGCCCTCACCAGTTCTGTGGAGCTTTGAGATCTGTGACGCCAGATACGGTTCTTCAGCCTCTGTGTACAGCTGCATCTATAGTGGGGTAAAACAATGTTTTATTTTAAATCAAATAAAAAATACAAAATAAAATATACTGTTTAAAAGTTTGGGCAATTATTGTTTGGTGAATTTGGTCAAAAGTTCAATACAATTTTCAATATAAAACTTTTGCAACATTACATTCATCCTGACTGTCACTTTGATCAATTTAATCCATCCTTGCTGAATAAAAGCATTCATTTCTTCTTCAAAAAAAAACCTGACCCCAAACTTTTGAACAGCAGTGAAATTTAAAAAACAGATAATATTATTACCTGAGTATATAAGGCAACGAGGCCCAAAATGCAGTCATAGAAGCCAGAATCAAGAAAGTCGCCAACAGTGCTGAGGAATCATTATCAAATAAATAAGAGCAATGGTTATACAAACTTCTACTCTATTTCAAAGAGAACTTGTTTTTATTGTTTATCAATAAGGATTCTGTGAATGCTTCTTGAATACAGCAGTTAGTTGGTTAAGGTAATTAAAAATTAAAAGGTCACAAACATGTTCAGTTTCTACAATTTTCCCAGCCTTTGCTCTGAACAGTCTCTGTCACCCAGGCTGTGCCACGAGGGAGCTCTCAAGAATCCAGCAGTGTCCTTTTATGTAATCTGAAACCAGTCTATAGGCGTACAATCAATCTATGAAACCCTAGCCTTGGGTCTTCAATAAGGCCATGTACTGAGGCAATATTTTCACAGGGCATGATGGAATGGACCATATCGACTATCAGAGGCCATCCTCCATGATACTGACTGCTTAAGGGAAGGTATAAAACAGGAAGCCAAAATGCATCATACCCCAAGTATTTGGAAGCTGCGCAGACATCTTAATTGAGTTTGCATATACTGCAAAATAAAACCAAACGTCTGACTGAAGTGAGATCAGGAGCATTTAATATACTTTTTCCCTAAAACTTAAATTGAGTTTAACATTGTTAAATAATGCTTACATCAGGCCTAAACTGGAAGGCCACAGTTTATCATCTTTTATAATCAAAACATGACAAAAACCTTACACAGAATATCATGGCTAATCAAATGGACGTGCTGCACACGGTAATCTCAAGCCATTACTTTTTAATGGGAGAGTGGAGATCTTTTGTGGAAAAACAAACACAGAAAGGGCCGTTTGATCAAAGTGTGAATACACTTGATGACACAAGGGGAAACAGTGATGCTGTGATGATACTATAGTGATGACTGAGTGCTGGAGCTTGCACAAACTGGCCCTGAGATAAATAAACACTGCGTGCACTTACAATGCTGTGCCCACCTAAGAGTACATTTAAGTGTGTCATGTTTGTTGTGCTTTTAAAACAAGAGAAACTAATTAGTTTCTATATAAAAAACAAACCAACAATGTATATATATAGATATATATATACTAAAGCTAAATAAAACTATACTTAATAAAACTAGCTTAATAAATAAATTATATTTAGCATACATTTTTTTATAAACAATTGACTACATTAATCAGTACAATAACAGGAAAAGATGATCTGCATATATGAATTGTGGGTGGGGGGGCATTATAAGAATGTACAGTTTAATTATTTAATCTAGAGACGTGCCATCTTTATAATATCACACATGTTATGTACAGTAAAATGGGTCAGTATACCTGAAATATATAAATCCCTTTTTATTTCAGGATCCATGGAATCAAAATGTTTAAAACCTGAAAACAAGCTTTGAGGACAATTGCTGTTATGTGTTTATTTGTAGTGAAAGGTAATGTGGGTAATGCTGATCATCACTGTCTAATTATCCTCAATCCTCAGCTAATTATTCTACTCTGTGAACAGTGAATCATGTAACTTTAATTGCTTAAGTTGAACATCTACAAATAGTAAAGTTACTCTAATTTGCACAGTTAAGTCCAAATGTTAATTAGTGTTTAAGGTTAAGCAGACCAATTTCTGTATGTTTGTATAATTTACTGCTTGTAGTCATCACAGACGTAAGACTGAGGTCAGAGTTTCTATTTTCACTCCAAGGCAGCCTTAAAATATCAGTTTGGGGGGGACAATAACTTGATCACTCTGGGTAGTGCAATTTTTTTTTTTATTCGCTGTCCCCTCATCAGTTCTTCTTAACATCTGCTGATCACTAGCACCATCACTTCAGTTGTGAGAGCCCTTTGGAGCTGGAGTGTAATCACCAGCCAGTCCGGCTAATGGAAGCTCATCATATAGCCGGGAGTTTAGTCACACTGGCCATATATCTGACAGATAATGGCTACTTGCCCTTAAAAGTCTGATCTACAACATAATCTGCACTATTGCGAAGTAGACGGCGCATTATGGAGCATGGTGCTTTCAAAACCCCATTATGCTTTAATCCTTCACGCTCTTCTAATGTATTTCCCACAATGCTCCCCTCCCGGGGCATCTTCCAAAACAAACACGGCAGAAAAGCCTTTCTTTGAGCTGTTTTTTCAAGAAACGAGCAGTTTAGTGGATCAATACAGTCTCATCTGACTCCTGGGATATGAGAGAGGCGCTTTCCTTCTGAACTTTGGAACTCAATATATGTCTTTTTGATGACTTATTTAATGTTTTTAATTACACAACATGCATACTTACGTAGGTATGTGTTATTCGGACTCTTATCCACCTCGAGAGAACAGGTTACATTATTTAGCAATCCAGATGGCCTCATCCAGAGAGAATAATGGCCAGCTTCCTCAAATGTCTGACTCAGACTAGGGAGGAGAAATAATGTCATCAACATGTAATAAAACACTGATCCATCTATCACATGGTTATAGTCGTGATGATGGTTACTGAACTTTTTATTGTTTCGTTTAAAAAGCTTTCCCCTTTTTAATCATTCTTTACAATTTCTGTTTCACATCATCTCCAACATTTTCAGATTTATGAATTTGTTGTTTTCTTGTTAATCATAAATTGTTTGCTGACTGATGTGAGTAACCTGTCATGTAACTGTTTAACTAAAGCAGTCCAAAAATTTACTTCCACCTTATATTTACAAAAACCAAGTTGATTTATATAGTTCATCACCAACGTTTTTGTATTTTATGATTGTATTGTATATATAAATGCCTCTTAATGAATAATAAATGAAGCAGCATGGAGTTCGAAAATAACAAAACAAAGACATTGAAAAGGCTGAAGGGGGCCATCTAGAGGCAAACATGGAGAACTGCAACTTTTGAACCCATTTCACCTTTTTCATCCCTCAAAATGTGCACTATAAGCCTTTATTGATCGACCTGGGAATGACATAGTGCCCGGCACGTTCTTTGGGGGAGAAAGTAAATCGATATTAGCTCGGTCTGGAAAGGGACCTCGGTATCGATCTTAAAGAAGCCCAGGACTAGACCCCAGCCGTACGGTGGGAGAGATACTGTGACTTGTCTTATGAAATCAGACACTCCTGACAAGCTATTTGAAAACGGCCCAAACCTTGATGACTGTTCGAGGCCTAATAGTTTGTAAATACTGCTTCCAAAATCCCAGCTGTGGTTTGTGAGAGGCACCCGAGCTTGGTCTGCTTTAATGGTCTCTTTCATCATTATTCCAATGTCAGCTTGTTAACCCCAAAATGCAGAGCAGTCAATGCACAGTGAGGTATTCCACAAAGGGCAGCACTAAAGCCAGGTCACGTTCAAACACACATAAAAATTCTCACTGACTGCAAATGCAATTGGCTGCTATTAGGGCAATATATCTAGTCTATGTAAGGTCCTTCTGTAGCTGATTTATAATCAGTGTATTGAAAAGTCTTAATTTAAAAAGGATCATTATTTAAGATGATGTTAGTTAATATATGTAGCAAATTGAGGTGAAGTTCAAGGTTGTTTTTACCTGCACAGGGTGCTGTTTACATCCACAGGTGTGATTTTTAGAGTCAGTGTGAATTGTGTGCTCACCACCACAGAAATATTGCTCTGACCATTCTCAACTGTGACAAGGGGCTGATAAAGACACTGTTGAAGAGGCAGATTGCGGTCATTTAACGTGTCATTTTTGAATAATCAAGCAGGCAAAAGGTTTGTTACACATATTATTAGAAATTTTAATATTATTATTGAATACGATTACATTATTGGATAAAGGTTTATACTACTAAAAACATTACATGAAATTTTGGTACATATTCTCTCTCTCTCTCTCTTAGGGAAAATGAAATGACATTATCTAGACAAAAAAATAAAAAATTTAAATACCTTATAACAGAAATCTGAGGTGTAGTAAACACTAACAATGTATGGAAGTTCGTTATGGAATATTAGCAATGCTTCGTCCATTTTCAGCTGGTAAACTAAAAAAGGACAGAGATTGCAGTACGCTATGAATATGCACATTTATAGCTACATATTTTAAAAACTTGAACATCATACTCATATCTTACCTTTATGGTTTCTCTCACACAGCCCTGCTGAAAGAAGAGCAAAAAAAGAGACAACTTGCATGATATTGTTTGTCTTCATTGTTAATCCCAAATCTGCTGTATTTCTTTTTGAGAATATGAAAACAGAGAGCGCTCAAAGATCACTGTCCTGCAGGCTACATGTAATTACATGTGATCTTTGAGATGTGTTGAACAGTTTTATTACCAAAAGACACCAAAAGAAGATTGGCCAAGGAAGATAGGAAGGATAATTAACTATGGAGCAGCACCTTAGGTATAAAGAATAAAGAACACAGCAAAAAAATAGCACTGAAGCATACATACATATCTATAAAAGGCGCAAATCACAATTATCTATATCCGAAATGTTATGTTTAATGTGTAAATGTAAAAAAAGGAATAACAGAACTGATCTTGATCTTAATTAAGCTTATCTTATCTTAGGAGATAAAAAAAATGGAAAATATGGACTTCCCCTGTTTGTACTCATGTAAGGTGTGTGTGTCTTACATAATCTTTTCATTCAAGAGGGATAATTTCCTCTTTTGCCACATCCAGATAGGCACATTAACATTAAGGCTACGTCCACACGAAGCCAGAGCTTTCCGTATCCGATATTTTGCTCTCAAGAAACATTTGCATCCACAAGAAACTGACCTAAAACAGCGTACTTTTTGTTTTAAAAACAAGCCTTTTTCCTGAACAGGCGCTTGCTATTATTAGTCATAGTTTTATTTATTTTTTATTTTTGTCAGCTAGTTCATATTCTCTCTCACTGTCTGGAATCCCAACCTCAAACAAATTCTTCCTTCGTTCAGGCTTTTATCCAGGGCAGCCGCAGCAGCACGCGGGCCCTTAAATTAATATTCAACAGTGCGTACTGACGTTACCTGGTGACTTTTCACGAGCGTCCAATCACGCAACTTCAGTTAATATTCATAAGTCGTCCCTTCGCAGTAGTAGGATTCACACTGTTTTGATGAAACAGGTTGAAATCCAGCTGCTAGCACGAGACCGTATCAGCGCCACAAGCAACGGCACCCACAACATGGTAAGAAAAACATATAAAACCTTTTTAATTGCAATGCATTATTCTGGATAACAACCACTTTGTGTATATCTTTACTTTAAGTTGCAAATAAATGCATTAACAATAAAGCTTTAAATATATTGGAAATGGCTGGGTAGGTTACGGTGTTATTTTATTTTTACATTCATTTATAAAATCGTTTTGTTGTACATTTACACGATTTCAATGAACTGTTTTGTTTTTTAGACACAGTCGGGTAAATGATTTTTGCCGATTGTTTTGTGGTAGGGTTTAAAAGCACATTTTATAGCGCGCGTGTTGTCAAAACTGTTAATCATTTAGTAAAACAATCATCAAGCTTTCGTGGTATTGCTTCGCTTTCTTCGATCCGTGTCTGCGGCATTAGTTCAGCAGATTAGACTGTTGCTAAGAGACCTGTTGATGTCAGCCAGCTTTATCAGTGTTGGAGCTTCAGTATGACTGACATGTGTTTGCTCAGGGGCTCTGGCGCAATATACTGATGGTTCAGTCAGGGACAATAGTGTGTGGTTAGTGCAAAAGAAAATGCTGACACAAGTCTTCCTTTCATTCAATTAAAAATGGGCAATATTTCTACCAAGGTTTTGCCCAAACCTATATCTAGAAAGTCTATATTTTCAGGACAGTTCCTTTTTTTATATACATGTATATTTTAATGTGGTCTTGTGACAGACATATTTGAAGCCCATGTGATCTTTACTGAAAGGGCATGAGGGAAGAGTTAAGTAGCTGAGGAATTTCATTACTCCCACCACCACAGGAATACCCTGGAAGCTCTTAAAATTGAAAATGCAAGTCATCATTGTTTCCATATGGGGTTCACAACAACCAATCACAGTGCTTTTTTCCGAAACATCCTCCTTGGAATACTTGCATAAGTGTATAAGTGCTTGCAAAACCTTTTAAATGCTGTTTGTTCTATTCATTTTTACGTGATATATTAAAATATATAACTGAATACACAAATTGTCAACAAAACTTTTCACATTATTCGTTTTTACTGTTTGTTTTTTTACTGCATATAAAAAACGATGTAGTATTTAGCCTACTATGTACACACACACTTTGTTTTATTCACCGAGATTTGTGCAATTTTTATTTTAAAAAACCCACAAATATACAATGAAATAATATGTTCTAATGAGATCTGTTTGAAACACTCAGGCTGGGAAGATCCATACTCTTACTATGGAGGAGAGGGAGCACCTCCTGCCCATGATGAGGAACGCTCAGTGGGTGGAGGTGGTGGGGAGAGATGCCATATACAAAGAGTTCCTCTTCAAAGACTTCAACCAAGTAATAACATCTTCCGAGTTATATGCTTCATCTAGTTATATACTTCACAGTTCATTTATATGCAGCTTGCATCATACTTTTATGCACAATGCTAGGACATTCTCTTTCT
>JAUMHI010000054.1:11639717-11671452 GCA_032359435.1 Enteromius unitaeniatus
TAGTTATATACTTCACAGTTCATTTATATGCAGCTTGCATCATACTTTTATGCACAATGCTAGGACATTCTCTTTCTCCTTCAGGCTTTTGGGTTCATGTCCAGAGTAGCACTACAGGCTGAGAAAATGGATCATCACCCTGAATGGTTTAATGTGTATAATAAGGTAAATACATAATACCGCATATCAGTGTGCCATTTTTTAATACATTGAGGGTCTGCGATTGCAGTAGTGTTTTTAAAATATAACGTCAATTATAAATTATTGACATCTAGTATTCATGTAAAAATATAATTCTGAAAATAATTACATTAAATAATAATACATTGTATAATTAGGTTTTTTTTTACAGATACAAAAGTCAATAGATACACATTTTAAGAGAAGAAACAAATTACTTTGATTATTTTTTAAATATTTTTTTTAGTTGGCAGAAACATGCCCTGGTTAATTATCAGTATAAGACTAGGAATGTGTATTATTTAATTGGATTGTATATCTTGTTTTCTCTCTGGTAGGTTCAGATCACCCTCAGTACTCATGAATGCGGAGGTCTCTCGCAGCGTGACATCACGCTTGCAACATTTATAGATCAGGCCTCTGTCCTCTGAATGGACCCTGTCACCTGACAGCTTGTCAGTTGACCTCTGTAGCCTGTAAAACTGGACCAAAAATATTGTGAAACTTCATTTACCAGTTTTCAATTTTGACTGTGTGTAGTAAGTCTGCCTGTTACATCTGATAATTTCCCAATAGGTATTAATGGAACAGTCAGGAGAAATATCATCTTTAAAATTATTCGACAATTAACACAATACATAAACGTACTATAGGTCAGAGATGAGAACTGATAGCACACTAAAGAGACCACATTACCTTATTGTGTTCTATGGCTTATTTTTTATTAAGTAAATATATACGGTGCCTTTATTTTCAACTGATGTGTTCCAGCAATGACATGGTTAGTGCCTCAATGTATTGTATTAAACTGAATATTTGCTAACTTTGGCACTGTGAAATTAATGTATCGTTTGTCAAAGCACTTGCCAGTGATGGCACAAAACTGTCTTTTTGGATTTAAGACATGAAAAAAAAAACAACAACAACACAGGACCTCGATGCACGTTGAACTTGTGTAAACATAAGGGCTGGATTACATGGAACATGTTTTTATAAATATGCTTGAGAGTAAAGGTTGCGCTTAAATTGCATGCAGTTTTAAACTTGTCTCAAGGCATTGCATTCTTTTAGATTTTGTAGTGCTTTAAAACATGAGACGCAATGGAATAAAAAGATAAAATATACTTTTTAAAAATATATTTATTTTTGCCATTTTGCCTTTAGATAGACAATGTAATGACAAGAAGTGAAGTGGGGCCAGGAAAGGTCCACGAGATGGGTTAGAATTTGGGACACCCATAGTGCAACTTTGTTTTTTAGGTAGTAGAACTTGAATCGAACACCACGTTTTCAGAAAGCTGCAAAAGACACAATCTAAACACGTATGCAAAGCACATTTACATTAAACGATAATGGAAAGGTACTTCAGTGAATGCAAACACTAGTTTTGAGTGAACGGCCCCCTTATTCAGTAAAATAATGAAATGTAAATCTATTGCGGACTAGCGTATTTATTTCAAGACAAAGTTTATTGGTTTATATAGGAACAACAAAAACACAGGACAAGATTGAAATGGATTGCATGATGTGGTAAAGGCCTAGTCCCTGAGGCTGCTGTAGCTACTGTGTTAACCTAATAGCACACACCCTGACGTCAGTGGAAGGCATTTAGGTGAATGCTGTTAGTTTTGTGCTTTATACAGCCTTAACCGTAGAGGTCATGTAATGCTTCAAAAATTCAGATCAAGGTGCCTCAGTTTCAGTAGTTACAGTAAATACAGATTATTGCATAAAGACATGAAATGCTTCATTTAGGCAAGAGGGGTAACTATTTGAAGACAAATATCTACATCTATGTCCTAGCCTACGGCATGTTACAGTTCTTGAGACTACACTGTACTACAGTGGTATCATAAAGATGAAAACTGTCCTATTTTTACTTGAAGTAAAAAGAGGTTAAAAAAGTAAATGGAAATGATTGAATTAAAAAAAACAAACAAACACACACATTGAAATAGGAGACATTATATTAGTGATTTAAAGTATAAAAACACACACAGTGGTCACAAATATTATGAGTGCTTAAGGGATTACTGACGAGATCTGGTGTGATGTTGGCATGGTACCACGTCATCACATCCTCATATCCCAGACTTCATGCACAAAATTAATTTCCCTTCTTGCTGTTCCAGGCCTTAGCTATCATTCTGTTGAGTAAAGCTGGAACAAAGATCCCAAACAAATACAACACACAAAAGAAAGTCTCAAGAATCTAAGGGGTCTTTGACTCTCTGAAAACCGTTGTCAGTGAGTACCGTGATGATCAAAATGTGACACTTATGTGACATTTATCAGGATTTGGACTTAAGGGAAACCATTAATGATTACATGCACAATTATTTTAGATCTGAGGTAGATAGGGTGAAATGTGATCATTGAAAACCCAAATGGATGGGTATTTGAACCTGGAAATATGGTTGAGCTACACAACCTGATTGGTGGATTTGTTAAGATTTGCCCTGATATCATTTTCCATAGGTAACTTAAAATACGATGAATGTTTGATCTATCCTAGTTATGGTGAATTTAAAATAAATAAATAAAATTAAACAATTGCTATACAGGTTCACCTGAGCAGTGCTACCATCCTAAAATGGTCTGTAATGTTTCTATTGTGAAAGAGATGGGAATATTTAAAATACTAACTATGGTTTATCCTTATCAACAGCATTAATGGATTTAAGTCTAATCTGCATTATTTAAGCTTTTCAATAACATTTAAAATGTAAAATTAGTGGGACAACATTATGCTCTGGTATCCTGAAGTGGCAGAAAAAACACTTCCCAAAGATAATAGTGGAAATGTAATAAAATACATACTGTGTGCACTGGTCATAAAAATAAAGAAATTGAACTATTAAAACTGGTCACCAAAATTAGATGGATAATTCCCAGACCCTTCATAGATATTTGTGTAGCTGTCTCTATAGCCTTACAGACTGTCGCTCCCCAGTCACAAATCCCAAAATGTCAGGTGACTATGGCTTATACATAAAATAGTTAGTTGTAAATAAATGATGCAATGAACTAAATGAACGATTAGAGGATTGTGGTGAACATCCCTTCAGCCAGCTAGAAACCTCCACAGTCAATCTCAGTGCGCTTTGGAGTTGCCATTCAAGTGGTTCTTATGGTTTTTGTGGTGCTTGTTCTGTATCTTGGGCACCTCAGTGCTATAGAGGCAGTCCAAAAAGCCCTGTGAAACCTCAGTCACCATCGATCGGTCAGGAATGGACTGGGCCATGCCATAGATTGCTCCCTACAACATAAAGGGGAAAGTTAATACAGGGTTATTTCATTATGGTTTATCAGATGGGATTATACATGTACAAATAGACTGAAGTCCCAAGTGAGGATTTTACTCATTGTGTTCTTATGTACAATTGCCTGGAAAAAAAATAGCAATATATAAACCTGAAATGTGAAGCTCAACCAAAATTACACTTTTAAATAGAATTTGGTTTGACCGAATCGGTTTAAATCAGTTGCATCTGTTAGAAGTCAATTTTGTCACTGTGTAGGAATACAAACATGTATTAATAATTTTATTTAACTATGTATGCAATAAACTGATCAGAAGCAACAGTAATTCATAAAAAAAATTCTATATTTTTGATCAAATAAATGCGGCTTGCTGGATCTTTTTTGTTAACTTAATAGAGAAACTATAAGCGAATAGTGTATCTAATAAAAAGAAAACTCACCATTCCTGTGGTCTTCTCTTTAGGATTTTTCATGATAATAGCTACTTCTCTCTTCACATCACTAATGAACTGCTCAGCTACACCAGACTGTGTGTGTAGCATTGTGACACAAATATGGATGCTGAGAGAGAACAACAAAAGAGCCACATAAACAATGATCTAAGAAGCAACTTTTCTGACTAGTTCCTAAAATTTATGTTTTGATGCCTGTACATAATAATAATTGTTAATAATTATCTATACATTTTCCCTAACCTAACTAACTTTCAGTTTGTATTAGAGATATTAGTTTTCATAACCTACACATTCCACATTACATTTTTTTAAACCGTACCTAGATGGGAACTGCAGTGTGTTGAGATTCCAGCCCTTTGAAGTCAGTGCATTAGACAAGCGAAAGATATCAAAAACATCAGAGCCTAGTGCCACCACAGACACTTCTGGGTCGCCGAATACAAACACCCCATCTATTTGACGGATTCTGTGAGAAAAGAGACGTTTTTTAAGATGTTGTTTCTGTGTAAAGTGCCCTTCCTGGCATGTAAATGTTACCTGCCATGCAAATTTACATTGACCACAGTTGATATATATTCAAAGCCACACCTTTCCAGTGTCCGTCATTTGATAAATTATAATTAAATTCTTATATTAATATTGATTACTCACCCTGCTTTTATTTTTCGGGCTGTCCCAACAACTTTCTTGGTGGCTTCAATATATCCCTCCTCTCCCATGTGCATCATAGTAGCCCAACAGGCAGCAATTATGCCTCCAGGCCGAGAGCCAGCCATGGATGGAGATGCATAAATTCCTCCCTGCCAATCAGGTGCTACGAAATACTGATAGTGGCGAAATTTCTTTTCACTGTAGAGCACCACTGAGGAGCCTTTAGGAGCATAACCATACTGTGGGGACAAACACATTACATTTTAAATAAAATAAACTTTCAAAAATAGAGTAATCATTTTCTGCAGCCATACTCTAGTCTTTAGTTTCACTTGACCCTTCAGAAATGTTTTTTTACAGCTGGTAACAGTTGTGTTTTACTTTGAACAGTATTAATTTATTTTTTCACTATAATGTCTTACCTTATGTGTATCTGCTGAGATACTGGTCACACCTTTGACCCGGAAATCAAAAGGATCAAGTTTGAAACCCGCCTTTTCCATAAAAACTATTAGAAATCCTCCCAAGCAGGCATCCACATGGAATGGAATGTTGTATTTTACTGCAAGCTAAAACAATACATTATATATAATTACATTTAAAATGCAGAATACACTGCAGATTCATTTATACCTCAATAAGGGCATTGGATTACATGCCAACCTGAATAAGCAAATATTACCTTTGCCACTTCTACTACAGGGTCCATAATTCCATGGGGGAAATGAGGAGCTGAACACACCAGCATTGCTGTGTTTCTAGAGATGGCCGCCCTCATTGCCTATGACGCGAAAAAAAGTAGTCATTTAAATTAGGTGAACATATGGCTAACAAATGCGTGCCAAAGCAGACAGCAGTACCTTCACGTCGACTTTCATGGTCTTCTTGTCCAGGGGTACGTGAATGAGCTTCATCCCAAAATAATGTGCTGCTTTGTCAAACGCTGCATGCACACTCACTGGTGCAATACTAGTGCATAGACAAAACAAAAATAAAAAAGACAAAGCGGGATTGAATAAAACAACTGCCTTAAAGGTGCACAAATAAGTAACAATTCTGAGTGCACTTTTAAATATAAAGTTGTTTATACATCCTATGTAAATGAATAGCCATCCATAGCAAACCACATATGTTTATACCGTTTACAGTGTGGGCTGACAACTACTGTAAACTGACCTAAACAGTGTTTTGACTGCAGAGGCTGAATGTTTTGACTAGACTAAGATGATACTTACATCTCTGGGTGTTTAATGCCACGTTCATAAGCCATGTCTCTGTATGCCTTGCATGCCATCAGAATGCTTTCTGTTCCACCTGAAGTAACCTTTTAATGAGAGGAACACAAAACAAAAGGTTAGGTTTGAGTCAACAGAGGAAACTTGATGTTATATGATACTGTCTTTAGAGGTTTAAACAACGGACTGATAAAAGAGCAAGGGAAAATTCATTTGGAATTGACCGAAGCAACTCTTTATATTGTCCCAAACATGCTGTTCAACAGCTTACGGAAGTGGATCAAAAACTTCAGTATTTCAGTCATCTAGACTGACAAGCAGCTTACGGAAGTCAAGCCGCTTTTCTTTTGCCACAATAGTTGTAAAAATACTAGACACACAACGTAATTCTGCTGCTGTATGAATGAAGTAAAATGTATGCAACTCTCATAGCGCTCTACAGATTCTATTACAGATTCTACAGAGATGTTTTTCAACATTTAGATACTCTCTCAAGTGCAAACAACCGGATTAATATGCAAAAATACTTTACAAATTAGTTTACTGAGTGAGCAATGTGTAATGTAAAATAAGTATTTTACAAAATTTAATTTTTATGTACTTTTGATACATTTTTAGAACTTCACACAAATACATTGTTCTCTCAGGGAAGATAGTGAGAAGGACTGACTGTGCCACAGGAGTCTGGGCCGCCATTAAAGAGGGCACACGTCATCCGCACCACTTCTGCCTCCATCTTCCTAACCCCAGGGAACAGGTCTGGGTGGAGGGGGTTGGACCAGGCAAACTCCCCATATACCTGCAAATCAGAGGAACAAAAAAAAATAATTCAGAATTATTTCTTCTATTACGAAGCCTCAAACAAAACTTCATTTAAAGGTATAGTGAGAATAATAGCAAGTGTTCCCCTAGCTTTGTTTGTCACATGTACCAACCCCATCAAAAAACATTCATCAACTATAGTACGTGGGGGGGCTGGCGTCATAAAGATTTTTTAAAGAAATAAATGACGACTTTTACTAAGAAAGAATGCATTAAATTCATCAAAAGTGACACAAAATGCACTTATAATGTTGCAAAATATTTATATTTGAAATAAATGCTGTTATTTTATACTTTCTATTCCACAAAAACATATAATGTACTTACAAAGTTATGAAAACATTGAATATAATTTTTTTTTCTTAATTTTCTTACAAAAAAAAAACAAAAAACAAAAACTTACTGACTTATGAGATTAACCTTGATTTTAATTTTTTTTTTCTCCATTTTTGTCCAACATCAAAAGTACCCTCTTGAACACATATAGCCCTTGTTGGGATGTACTCATGTAATGATTTGCAAGGCCATTATACCTTCACCAGGAGATCTGTGAGCGTCTCATCCCCCCAGTAAACTGCACCTGACACTTTGCCTTTCGCCCAGTCTACCTCACCTGAAATCATAAGTATGAAAAAATGTTGAGGGCACAACAATGGTGGGACACTGACTTCTAATACCATATAAACCAGTGGCATTATACCCTAGTAAATAAACTTGCTTATGAAGAAACTGCACCCACACTGTAGGGCAAATTCAGTCTGGGAACATCTGGCTAAAAAAAATGTAAGTTCTGACTTATCCTTAAAGCCTTTGGGCTTTTTCCTCATTATAACAGATGGAAGTTAGGACAGCCTGTAGGTGACTCACTCAGTGTCTCATACTCCCTGATCTTGTCAAGGAGCTGTTTGTGGGTGAGGCCCTGTGCAGGCAGGAGTTTGGCGTAGCTCATGCCTTCCTTCAGCGTGCATAGACTCATTGACATGTCATCCAATGCCTTGTTGAGCTGATTCTGAATCTGATGACAGAAAGAATAGATATGACACTTTGTGTTTTTTAAAAACTCTAAATATTAATATTTTGAATTTCAGACGGAATAAAGGAATTAAGGGGGAAATCCAAACAATTAATTACTGGATTATTGATAAAATATAACTTATTCATCCATTATTTTTTAAAGATTTCAAACTATATAGCAAAAAAGCAATATATAGATTTAAAACAAGCAACTTTAACATAATTACAGATAAGAGCAACATACCAGAGAAAATATTATAGCTTGTATAAGCAGCTTTTGATTATTGTGTTGCACAATGGCAGTCTTGATAATAAGTTGTCATGGTAAGAAAGTTAGTTACATTCTAATAAATATTGTAAAAAATGAGAGATTAAAATCAACCTGCAGTCGGTTCTGACTTGAACCAGACATGTTCCTCACAGGTTAATGACAAACTGTGGAATAATCACAGGGCTATAATGTGAAAGTGTGTTAAAGGCTTAATTTCCCCTTCAGCGTGACAGTCATCGATCAATGAGTCAAAAAGAGAAGTCTGAAGGAAGAAAGGGAACTAGAAAACAACTAGATGCTTACTGTTGCTCCGATAAATGGGATTTTTCTGATGATTC
Source organism: Enteromius unitaeniatus (assembly GCA_032359435.1). NCBI lineage: Eukaryota > Metazoa > Chordata > Actinopteri > Cypriniformes > Cyprinidae > Enteromius > Enteromius unitaeniatus. The sequence goes on from JAUMHI010000054.1 coordinate 11,647,948, forward strand.
TAAAGAACTGCTTCTTTATCCTTGACGTCAAACCTAGAAAACATGACACAATGAGTTTACTGCGGTGTAGAAGAGACATGAAATGTCTCCACGGCAAGAAATTTTTCTAAATTTGAGTTGCGCTTGAGACTTTTAAACAATCTTTTATCTTTAACTGAGAGAAATGTACAAAATCGAACGTTTGCCATGAAAAATTAAACAAATGAGAGACCTCAGTGTAAATGTTTGGTTTTCTGCCTCAGCTCATGTGAAACTCATGACTCAACAATAACATGCAACAACAAATGTAAAAAAACTAAGCAAAAATGGTGTCTAGGTCACCAGTAGCGTATGAAGTTTACACGTACCACAGACTGTTATTGTTCAAGTAGCCTTGACATTTTGCAACTTTGTTTTAAGACTTCCTGACTGATGAATAGCAAGAAAAAGGACAACATCACTATTTACTTGCAATAAGTTTGCAACATTATACTGGATTTCATATTGTTTCACAGTGGAAAAGAACGCATTAGCTTATGACTATGAAAAGACTGTTGATAAAAAAAATAAAAACAATTACATTATATTTTTCTCTCTTGACTCATGGAAAGATTTCTTCAACATTACGTACCCTAACAAAACTGTATTTTTTTGCAAGAATTTACTTATTTTGTTCAACAGGGATGCATTTACATTTAAAATGATCAAAATCTACAGATGTGTCTATTGTAAAGATTTCAAAAACATTCTGCTCAAAGCATATATTATAAACACTTCTTTTTAAGCAATATTTATTGGCTTTTAATGTGTTGGGACAGTAAAGAGGTTACAGGAAAGCATTGGGTGAAGAGAATGGAACCACGAGAAGGGAACTGAACTTGGGTTGCCACAAGCACTGTTTAAAAAAAGTTCTATTAAATAGTATGGATAGTATTTTACTTTGTTTCTTAATAAAAAAAATAAATAAATTGTACCAACCTCAAACTTATGAACAAGTCAGCCAACCTGACAATATTTTTTAAAACATTAAAAAAAAAAACTGTGATCAACAGCACTTACTCTCTGGTTGGAAAAGGAAGCCCTTAAGCCACACCACAACAAGTGTGAACATCAAAGTGGCTGCAATGATCTGCCATGGTTCCAGACCAGCACACTGAGAATTCACAAAGCGTCGAGCCTCTTCTATGTACAGCAGCAACATCTCCTTATACACCTCCAAGGCACTCTGCATGAGGACAGGAGAAATGTTACAGAAAATAATCCAATCAAACTTCTAATTTTGGAAAACATAAGTAGAAAGTAAAATACATAAATACATACAGGAACTAAGAACTGGCTGCATACCTGCCATTTCAACGTTACAACAGCCATATAAATCAATCAACAAGCCATGACAGAACAATTGACAAACACCCTACCACTTAAATTCTTTAGGGTTAGGCAAAATTTAAAGTACAAGTACAAAAACTTTGGCCCAGATAGCATAATTACAGCTAATAGCAAATTAAAATCTCAATAAAATACATTCAAAATGACTATTAAATACTTACTATGGCAGACATAATTATTGTCTCAGAAGCTTGAATTCACTAATGACACTGTAAACTGTGGAAACAGTATGTCTAACTTGAGCCACAGAAGACTAAAGAGAGTTTACTAGATAACATTTCACTCAGATCAGATATTGTTCCTCCTGGCCACACCTTATTCATTATGAGAAAGCAACTGTCCATACATATCTAAAAGGCTATTAGCAAAGACATAAAATGGGATATTAAAGGATATGGGTGCAACAACCATTCCTTAAATTAAACAAAATACTAATTCAAGTCTATTCTTAAATCCATATAAATAAATAAATTGTTTGTATAAACTTAAAAAGGCAGTAAAATGCATATCTGGTAGATGCACTTCACAATCACTATTTTTTTACAGCACAATGTGCTTTTTCTTGATAACAGCACAGATTGTGTCCCAATAGCATCCCCACAACAGACACTGTAAATCTGTCAGCTTCTTATTTCACCCTTAAAAGCTGTCGTTTTAATTTGAGCATGTAAAAAGCACTAGTTATGCTAAGAACCATGTGTTATTTTGATTGTAGCACAATAAATGAGGTATAATTAGCTTAATTAAACTTAAGATGTATTCATTTTTAATCATTTTGTCAAAAAGATGACGGATGAATCAGGCAGGAGCAGCACCTAAACAGAGTCCATTGCGAGTCTGTCCCGACAGGTTTAGCAGGGTTTGCCAAATACAGCAGATTCAGAAGAGCAGCTAAACAGGTCATGTGAACAAGCAAGTGAAACTTTGACCAGGACTGAGGTGCATCACACGTTCAGGACCCAAATCTAATAATGGTGTGAAATGTGGAACTCGACTGCACTGAAGTGACATCTTTAAAGACAGCATCCCTATCAGTATTATGTAACAAGATATACAGACAGCTTCTCAACTCATAACATGCCATAAAAAGCTGAGATTATGTTATCTTCTGAAAGGGGCAAAAGGCAAGAAAAGGTTGCAAAAGAGTTTAACTGAAGTGCTATGTTATAAAACACATCTTCGAATCCTGACAGATAACATGACTGTGGTGAAAGTTTATAGCAAATAGGACATCACCTCAAACTGCTTGCTTTCAGCTACTAGGGTACTGGAGACAATCACACCCTCTCTAACTGAGCTTTGATTATTTGTTCATTGTGGAGTCAAAGAGCTCAAGTTTCCAACGGAAATGTACAGATGTCTAAAGTAAGATCTGAGAGAGAGTGCTATGGCAGCATCTTTTACAACACTCAAGATCAACAAGAATTTATCCTGTGCGAGACTATGATAAAAGGTTTTAGTAAATAAAAAAAGTTGATGTGTTTTTGTTTTAAACAGTTAATATACTAATCATTCTATTAAATGTATTAGTCCACTGTTAATTCAAAATGCTTGGGGACATTTAAAAAAAAAAAAAAAATTATATATATATCTTTTTTTTATTATAGTACATATATTATATTACAGTTTGTACAAAAAAAAAATTCTGGAAAAAAAAATAAAATTTATTTTATATATATATATATATATATATTACATTACAGTTTGTACAAAAAAAACAAAAAAACAAGTATATGCATTTCTTGAGTAGCACCCAATCAGCAAAATAGGATCATGTAACAGCTACTGAAAATAGCTTGGTCATCCCAGGAATAAATTACATTTGAAAATATAGTAAAATAGAAAAGTTCATAATATTTCATAATTCAAAAACATGCATTCTGAGGCTTAAATGCTTGAGAGACTTCAATAAAAAGAAATCTTAATGACCCCAAAGTCCTGCATATTTAGAATGACATTTGGTTGAGCGCACAATAACTTCATATTTAAATTTTTGGGTGACTTATCCCTTGAATACTTCATTCGCAGACATTAAATCTGTCAGTACATCACATGAGCATCGAACTAACCAAAATCCAGTCTGAACAGATGCTGCTGGACACCAGTCAAAACAGATCTGGCCCTATTGTACACCCCTTGTTAAGAATAGCACTTCCTCTGTGTGTCACAGGAAGTCTTCTGATGAACACATACACAATGAAACATAAAATTTCCCTCTCTGCACCTGGTTGTTGCACACAGAAGAACGATTATTACATGGAGGAAAAACAGTTTTATAATCACTATAATGTCACTGCACACCCATACCACTTTAAAGTCTCCTTTACACATCACAGAACACATAAGCTACCCAAAATCTGACATAACAGAACATAATAGTAAACAGACAGTGTTAAAATAACTATAACCAGTATGACATTTGTCTCTAATAAATTACACTTAAAATAGATGATCTATACGATCAAATTCACATGAACCCCCAGCACTGCACAAAAAAACATGTTCTTTCAGATCAAAGCGTCGCTTCTAAGCATGATGCACTGAAACATTGTTCCAGCTCTACAGTGTAAATGAAGTATGTTGACTAACGAAACAAAGTAACAAAATAAAAGATGCTTTCTTTGTACAGTCGAAGCTTTCACGGTGGCATCATTACATCATGATTGGATAACTAGTACGTACTATATTTCAAGCACAGCTGATTTCTAATTGACATTATGCCCACTCACCCTGTAGTCCATTTTGTTTGCCAAGGTTACACCCTGTCTGAAAAAAGTGCTTTCTTCAACAGCTCTGGGAGAAACGTGCCAGACAGCCAGAAAGAGCTTTGTTCGGCTTGTTATGAGAGCGAATACCCCGTTGCATGACACAATCAGAGGAGCGAGCTTATATCAGGAAGTGCCGTGTGAGTGAAAGAGGACGCGTTTACGTTGTCGCCGCGTGCGCTGATCTTCAAACACTGCGTGCGTCCTTCTTCAAAGCGATCAGTCCAGTACACATGCTATAAGTGGATGTGAACCTCTGAAGAATCGCAGATTCGCCACAGTTACATGATATTTTTTAGGGAGGTCGGTGTAAAGTTTCTTTTTGATAAATCTTGTAGTGGCTTTGCAATACTTCTAAATGTATTGTATTATAATTATTATTTTTATGGATTATTATTGTGGTTAATGATGCATATTATTTCATTATGCATTATATGTTTTAATTAATAATAATGTATAAATAATAATTAAAAGTTTTAATAATCAGAAAGCGCCACAGTTACGTTTTTTAAATACTATAGAAGGGGCAGCATAGGAAACTTTTATATTTATATTCAAATTCAGAGCTTTAAAAATATTTAATCGTAGGTTGTTTACAGTAAATGATTTACTGAGTTGGGCTGCATTGGATTTTTCTTTTTGTGTTAGTTTTACAGGTTTATGTGCTTTGCATGGACACTTGATGGCGCTATTAGCTTTTAAAGACAGACAGATTTTGGTAAAGTGTTCCAATCTTGATTTTTTTACTTCTTTTATAGTATGCTTTCTTGCACAGAGTGAACATTTACATTAATGTTCGTGAGTATAGGTCTTCACGAACAGTAACATAAGGTTTCGTTGTTTAAAGATACTTTAAACACTGTAATATAACATGCTTATTTGTTTGTGTGATTGTAAAAAGCAACCTTAATATATGATCTAATTACTTTTGTTTGGTTTATTTTCTTTCATTTTCTTCTTCAAACATGGGCTAATTTGAAACTACTATCCTGTGGGCACGAAAAGAACTCGCTTAAACATTTCCCACACTTTAGCTAATGTATTAAATACCAGACGAATGTCAAAAAGTGTTTTTAAATGATGAACTATTTTAATAGTTTTACAAATCTAACAACATCAACAGAAATGAATTTGAAAAGTGTCGAAAATGGCCTAAATAAAGGCATGATAAACGTTTCTGAGAAAAACAAAATCAATGGCACCTTCATATAGCACAAAAAATATATATTATAAAAAATTAAATTTGAAAGTTTTTTTTTTTTTCCAAATAAATGAATAAACGCATGGGACATAAAAATTCGCTGCAAGATGGAAAAAGGGATTACATTTAGATTTTTTTTTAAACAATCCTGCATTTTGAAGTGTCAATAACTATAGTTTATCAAAATTATTTATAACTCTTACTCTTTTGTCCCATCTATTTTGCTCATTCCCACGAAAAAAATGGCTTTTCCACCCCAAAACTGGCAAGTTAGAAAGATAAATTCGATTCAAGACTGCGTGCGCCACTGAATGTGGGCACTATGTAGAGAAAAGCTGCAGTTGAACCCAGGCATTCAGAGCAGCACCAAAGCTTAATTATTGAGGTTGACCCCCCGATTGCTCAAACCAAATAGAGTTTTAGCAAGAAGCTCTTGGCTATTCAATTATAATTGGTGTATTCGGTCATAACAAGCATATGCGTTTTAGCACAATGGGTGGACTCTAAAAGGAACCTCAACAGCACATTAAAACTGCATTACTTCTTCCAAGAAGTGTACTCAAGATCTTTCTGGTCTTGATGCGCAAACCGTTCCAAAAGCGCACACGTCTCCAAAGGTGCACGTTTTGCCACACAAAAGAGTTGACATTGTTTGAGTTTTAACAAGAGGTGTACATATGGCATCCGGGTTGTAATTAAATGTTTTTAAGTTGTTGTTTTTGTCTTCGCAGTGAAGTTTCCTTTTCTTCTTTACGTGCAGCCTTTTCCGCGTCTGAACAAGAGAGAAGAATTAAATAGCTTTTCTGCCAGTTTGGGACAAATGGATGGCAAAAAGCTGGTCAGCGAGTTTTAGTCCTTGATTGCCTTCTTCAGATGCCCTTCAAACAAAGGCTGAGGATGAAAATAAAGCCCCACCTGGTACTTCTGTTTGCTAAAATAATAAGAAATAGATTTCGTTTCATAAATAATTACAACAGATTGTAAAGTGCAGCAGTTGAAGAAGTATCAGTCAAGACAGCGAGGCCAGGTATCACCTGCTCTTCAGTAAGACGCATTTATTGTTAAATCAGGTTCTTTGCCATATCTATGATTTCCACAGCAACAGGTCGCCTATGTTTGCCCATACTTTGCATAACAAGCAAGATATTACTAGGCACTGATAAAAAATCGGGGGACAAATCTGATGGTCTCAAACCCACACCTGTCCCGCGATATCCCAATATGGATCTGGCATCAAAAGTTATTTGTAAAGCGGTAATATTTGGTTTACTTTGGATTATTTCGAGGCCTTTATAACAGCACGACAACATTCCCTATCTCCTTGCTTTATTTGTCCATTTTATTGAAAGCATATGGTTATCAGATGTCCTACAAAATACATATTTAGTTAGACTGGCGATGAGTGCCTTTGTGGACACTTGGGCACGACGGTAAATATTTTGCGCCCATAACAGTGCTCTTGGTCTCTCCAATAAATTAAGATTTATCAAGACTTGAGGCGAGAGTAAACTCGTTCTATTCCACCATGTTTTAAGTCGTTTGTTTGCAAGCGCGACCGTATTTACGACGCGCACTTGAAGTTCTTAATAACGGACTCCGTTTGGAGACACCAGTGCGCACGGATTTTATTTTCTATGCAAGTGTTTTTGTGCATCATTTTCTGCGTTTTCGTTGTCCTGTGGAACTGCTACAGCACGCAAATTTAAGTTATTCCCCAATTTCTTCGATTAAATATTATTTTTCCGGGGTTTTGTGGACTTCAGCACAATTTACGCACAGGTATATCGCCACAAAGCGCACAACGGCAGTGACACTAATATTGTTTCTCAGTAATTATTTTCAGTTTCTAACAATGGCAATTTCTTGCTGAAACTGGCATGTTAACTGCCAATAAAACGTCCACTGTGTATGTTCAATTCCTGCATGAGTGTTGTGTCATTCCTGCAACAGATCTCTGAACATTTTCTATCACCCAGAAGTTAACGTTTGAGAAAACGTCAAACATACACAGTGCAATTATTATAATTCGATATTATATAATTTATTGTGCAAAATAAAGGCTTTTAAGCCACTATATTTTCAATAATCTGTTTCTCATGATTTTAATTATCTTTAATTATATTATAGATTATAAATGCATGATTGCTAGGCTACTATAACACCAACAGACCTCACCAGACATTTTCTACCCTGTTTAAAAAATATTTTAGTTTATTTCTTAAAGGTAAATTTGTGAAAGGGCCGTCTCTGATTGGCCACTTGACTCCATTTGTTTGCACTAGAGCTCAGATAGGATAAAGGGACATACATGACGATTGGGCGCATCGCCCTCTTTTGTCCCTTTGATTTATATATTAAGGGAATGAATAAGAGACTGGATGTTGCTCACTGTTGGACAGAACGCGCTGTGCTGTAGACCAACATCGGTTTCGCTGAGCCAGTCTGCAAGTCAAGAGGTAAGTATCTGGATTATGATAGGTTTCCTCTAGGTTGTTATCCAATACCTTGGGCTGAAGATGACTATTATGTTTTTTTTATATACAGAATGACTCCAAGATCCACGTGCACTTCGTTAGGAAGGAATGGGACCTTTAACTCTAACTGGGGTTCAGCATTAGATTTCAAGTCTGGATCCATAGACATTACCAAGTGCCAAAAAAGCAAATGCAATGGAGAACTGGAGCTTGGAGTCATAGGCTCAGCGACTAAAGAATGCGCAACTACTTCCAACGAAGAGAAAACAAGAAATAAAAGAATTAAAAAAAAGATGGCAGTTAAATCAGCAAGCAGACAACGCGGGAATCGCAGAGTGAAGGCAAACGACAGAGAGCGGCACCGCATGCACAAGCTGAACTCTGCCCTGGATACTCTGAGAAATGCGCTTCCAACTTTTCCCGATGACGCCAAACTGACTAAAATCGAGACTTTGAGATTCGCGCACAATTACATCTGGGCTTTATCAGAAACACTGAGAATTTCAGCCCATGTTCGGCAAATTTCAAATCACGATCGGGATCAGGAGAGCCTCGCTGTGACAGGCGCTCACTTGGATGTGCGTTATAGCGCACCCGGCGCATGCGCGACCAAGTGGCTCTCCACAAACTCATCGTCAGATTGGCAAGAAACTCAAGGCTACTACGCTGATTTTTACTAGAGGAATTTAACTGCAGTTTTCAGGACAACCTGACTTTTAATTTAACCTGCGAGTAGCAACGCAAATCTGGCAAAAAAATAATTTTTCTGTACACACTGAGCACGTCATAAGTGTAGAAATTGTCTCTTCTGTTTACGCCAGTAAGCGATGGAAGTTTCAACGCAAAATCATTTTCTTAAATTGACAACTCTTAGCAGTGAAATATAAGTGCATGACGACAATACAAATGTTGTTGTAAATGTATGTTAGTTCCTTACTTTTTACTTTTTATTAAAAAACATATTTTTAAACCCATTTTCATTCGTGTGCATGTATAATGTAAACATCATAATAAATTAACATCGAATCTGCTTTAGTGTTTCGTCAAAGCAGCCTTAACTGTTGCGCAGCTTATGACAAGTTTGGCTTTCTGCGCAGGCGCTCTACTTCAACTGCGCTCCCCAGATCAACAGGGTACTCATAATGAGCATCCCCCCCCCTTTTAACTTTTAAGACAACAAATAGGTACATTACATTAGTGAAAATGTCAAAAAAACGTAGGATCCTGAGAAAAACACTAATTTGAGAAGAAATATTATTAGACGCTTGGAGTCTTTTGCATCTGAACTCTTCACATACATACAATTTTCATTTATAATATCACAAGGTGTTCTAGATGATTTTACCCATTATCTTTTGGCTTGGTGTTCACATATTGCATGTGTTCTAGCCAGGCCTGTTGTGTTCTGTTAAGTAGGTATGTTGGTCAATTACTATGCTCTTTAATAACTGAGTAAGTAGGTTTAGGTTTACTGACTTGTTACAGCTGCAAAACAATTATATTGTACTCTGACTGAAGAGCGGGTTGATGCTTACAATACAACACTATATTATTTTGAAATTTATTCTAATTATGAGATTTAAAATAATAAACATTCCTACCAAAACACCCCCCCTCCCACAGAAATGTAACAATGGATATGCAACATTTTATTGAACTAGCAAGGCTGAACATGTTATTTTCATACAAAAATATGGAGAAAGACAATATACAAATAGTTTTTACATACTGGTGTGCGTGGGGAATACAACCATGATCACAAACATTTCAATTATCAGTTTAAAACTTTCTATGAAAATCTGCATATGCAATAAGTGGTCTTAAGATACCTTAGCACCTTTTATACAATGAGATAAATGCATGGAATGAAGACGACACTGGAATGTATGATAACAATAGCACTTAATCGGGATAGACTATATTCAGGTGATGTCTAATCACAAATTCTTGATAACTGTTGCCAAAGTCCATTTATATCTATGCACTTATGAGTACGTAAGAGTTTTCACAAACATTCATATTGGCAACAAAGCAGCCCCACTGGAAGACTATCCAAATAAAGTGTTACAGATCTCCAAAGGAATTCCCCACATAAGGGAATGTGCAGTTTTATAGTAGAATGTGGGAAACATTCTACTTTGGAAAAACGGTGACGACATCATAACCCTCTGGAGGAGTGATGCGTTCACGTGCGTGTTTCTCACAGTAGATCTTGTCCTCAACAAAAAAGTGTCCTTTTTGCTTAAGATTGATTCCGCAGTCTGTGCAGACGTAGCATTCTGGGTGGCGAAACTTATCGCGAAGTTTGACCATCATTCCTCTTTATAACCAAATAAGGAGAAAAAAAAAAGTTATTTAGAAGAGCATGTTTGCAAAAAAAGATTACAGGGAAATAAATAACAGCAAATTCCACAGGTATTATAAAACGATTGAGTTCCAAAATGTTCCACTAGATGGCATAACACAACAACTGCACTATACAGCAAGGCAGATGTGTTAAGGTTAATCAAAAAAAGTGAAACTTACACAATCCCAGAACCACATTTGTCACAAAGAGACAGCTTTTCAGGATTCCCAACCGAGGATCCAATTTTTGTGGTGGGAGCCTTGACACTTCTGAAGCCTGAGGGTTTTTCTGCATCACCTGACACAAAGACACAGAAATTTCTTTTAAAGGCCTAAAAATCAGACACAAAATGTGCTTGACTGCTGTAGCCACAGGCATGGCGATAGAAACTGATAATTACGAATTACGAACACCCATTTTGTGTGCCTGGTGACCTATGGAAAATAGTATGGTATACAAGGTGTGTATGAGATTATACCGGTTTCCAGGATCTCCTGCAAAACTTTAAAAGAAGCAGACTGGCGAGGAGGCTCGTTGGATTCTTGATTCTCCTGCAGCATTTTGTACACCTCAGAGTCTGCAGTTACGGCAGGCTTTGGTTGGCCAGGTTTACAAGGATCTGGGCTATAAAATACACAAAAATTCATACTGATGATGGCCACAAGACAAACAATCTTATCTCAAAGCATTGTGTTATTAAACTCAATGCCAAATGCTTAATTTTAATGTGTGTTGTTTTGAACATCTACTCAAAGAACATCATGGTTTGCATTCAAATATATTTAAAAAATTAAAATAAAATCAGAACTTTTTTTCCCATATATTTTCCAAATATGATGATTTCCAAAGGAGTTATAGCCGCTCTATTGCAATTTTTCAGCTTTGCTAAACATAAGATACTTTAGATTTTTTGGACGTTACAATCTAAACTAGCTTTGCTTTGTTGTGCCACATAATTATCTTCAGTCATGAAGGCTGAACTCTCTGTAATATCATTTCCTGTTTTTTTTCCCTAAAAGATAGCTGTACCACATATCTTTGTGTCAAGTATGTTAAGTGAGGGGTGTATCTTGCTTACTTCTTGCTGGCTTCACTGGAGGCAGCAGAGGTATGGACATCATCCACTGCTGTGTTAAAACTCTTTATGTTCTCAGAGGAATACAGGCCGGAGGGGTTGTTGTACATGTTGGTGACCACCCTTGGACTGCCAGAATTAAAAGGCATGGCGCTCCTGTTATGAGCAGAGCCGATATGTTTCACCTCCTACAGAAAAAAAGAGACGGTACTTTTAGAGTAAAAATCTCATGAAAGAGAGAACTACAGGTTTAGAAGGTTATTTCACATCAAAATTATCTGATTATTTACTCACTCATGTCATTCTGAACCTGTATGACTTACGTTCCTCTCCTTTTTTTCTACATATAATGAAAAAAAAAGTGGACACAGTGGACTGACTATCACTGTATGAAGAAAATCTAAATATCTTTTATTTGCCACAAAATAAAAAATACAGTCATAAAGATTTGGAATGACACTTGCAGTATTTCATAACCAGAAAAAAAATGAAGAGTCAATCATTACTTTTTTATATAACTGCAGATATTATAATGAACTTAATGTGAAAAAAGACCATTTAACAACAGGAAAAAACAGATGCGGAAACATTTCGTCACACCAATGACTAAGGTTTTTATGACATTGTGAAACTTTCCTGTGTTAACAACATATTTAACAGTTGTTTCTTATTAAGTTTCTCTGCCTGCTTAAATTGGGAAACATTTAGAACACCCAAACTATGTAGTCAAGCTTCACTCACTTCCTATGATCACTCACTTTCTGACCCTAAATTTCCAACATAGCCTGCAGGATGTAGGTCTTGCGTCATGGTTCTGGATGATAAACCTTCTGGTCTCCATGGATAAGGCTTGTTAGGACATAAACAATGACTTCACTTTGGCAGCCTGTGGTGCCGTGCCTTTATTTGTTTAGCGGCTATGGTTCTGTTATGTATGACAGTCTCATGCACTATAAAGGCCTTTACAGCTCACTGAAAATGATCATGGATCCATTTAAAAATCCCAAAGCTTTCAGAAAAGCAGAGCTCAAACGCACCTGTGTTTCTTTATTGGCCAGATTCATCTTGTATGGATTGGTCTTTCCCTCTTCAGTGACCAGTGGGGACCACATTCTCGACTCTGATCTGCAAAAAATGAAAAACTTTTAACATTGAATCAGTAAATGATTATAATAAAAATATAAAATCACCATGGCTTAACAATAAAAAAAACGCCTGGGCCCAGTGTGAAAGTTTCAGGCAAGTTGATGCAATTGTACTGATTATGTATTGCATAAGTTTGCAGGGAATAAAACAACAAATTCTGCTGATTTAGACTTGTCACCAAGGTGACGTCATCTACCTGATTGACACATATGAGGATATGCTGAAATTGTAAGAATGACTTTTGACAGACTTTAGTAAAAAGAGCTGACAATAAAACCCAGCAACAATTTACTTTGTATGCCATTATCTCCCACAGCATCAATGAGTTACAGCCAGTTAAACCACTGTATGTAGTCAAGTAAGTAATGGCCCACCTGTCAACAGAAAGCTCCATTTCCTCCACGCAAGCTTTGATTTTATTTTGTGCTTCCAGGTGAGTCATGCCATCAGTTGACTCCCCATCTATGGCCAGGATCATGTCTCCCATACAAAGGTCAGCTTGAGCCGCTTTGCTTCCTGGGGTCACCTGAAAACCATCATAACTGGTCATCATCCTAACCTAAAGGCTTTAAAATAAAATTGTGTAGTTTTTCATGTCCAAATATAAACCTGGCAGAATTGTGACGATAACTTCTCTATGGTGTAGCTTTTACTTGTTACATGATGACTTCCTCAGTAAGATGTCAGAGTGTGCACCCGGTTTCTGATAAAAACATTTTGGTTAAATGTGTACTCAACAAGTTTTTATTTTCTTTTAGCTGGATCTTATTCATCCCAGTAGCACCATTGGTTTATATCAACTAGAATGTGAGGCGTTTGTTTATGAACTGGTTCCACTTCACACAAACGGTTTATTTATTTTCTGGACACTCTTGGATCCGATCCCAACTACAGGGTCATTCACATCAAAGATAGCCACTATGACGACAACTATAATCATAGATTAATTAATCATTCTAATTCTATAAGAATAGGAAAGTCCACACCACAAATATAGGGATAAATAACAACAAGGGAAAAAAGAAAAGAAATGATGCACCGTTACAATAAAAGTTTTTTGTGGATTGCTGTGGACACTAACATATTTATTATAATTAAAATTTTTGGCATGATCAGGGCTCAATTTTTTCATTGAATGCTGACAGGATGTGTAATATAAGAAACAAACCACTACTGATCTCAATATGGTGGCACCCATAAAAGGGAGACCCATTCTATGTAAAATAAATAAGCTTATTGTAATATTCTGATGTTGGGATACTAATGCAAGTAAACAACATTTGAATAATATTTCTATATATTTTTTAAAAGGTAGTTTTTCTTTAGGTGTATAACGTCCAGCTAATACAAATATTGTGTGTCCCTTTAAGAGGTGACAAGCATCTTTTTGCGGTTGAAGGTACAAGTTTGACACGAACGCTTAAGTGTCGTATTACCATTATAACATGCACTCGTGCCATGAATACTTGTAATGTTTAGAAAAGAATAAGCTTAAGTGCCTGAACACTAATCTGCGAGACCATACGGAATCACCTACAGAACTTATTTGCGAAAGAACCTAATTTTGCGTCAAAAGTCAAGCAAGTTATTCGCTAATCTGTTTGTTCTACAAGACTGAAGGTTGAACATTTTAATCCATAATGCTCGAAACATTGCGACACTGACGTACTGAGCTATACGGTCGAGGTCACGTGCGTTTTTATTGGATGCTGCTGCATGCGTGACACGTTTTTATAAAGTTTAACCAGCCTGGAGTATAATGTGCTGGCCTGCTAATGTCTATGAAAGCTATTTTCCCTCTATGCTAAATGATTAACAAACCCAAAGTTCATTTCTTACCCTCGAGATAGTCAGAGGTTGTTCAAAATCTTTTCCTCCCACCAGACGGAAGCCCCATGGTCCGGGACCTTGTAAAACAACTCGTGAAGGCATTATACTTCCAAGTCGTAGCCTAAGTGGCTGGGTATACTGTACTAGTGCAGTGTAAAAGGCGCTGAACTCTTCAGTTTGGAGTAACTGTAGCGGGACAGGGCGTTCGCATTGAAGAGACCAAAGCTGGGCGGAGCTTCCTCTGAAGTGAGCGAATAATGTCAGGTCTCTGTGCTGATAAGAGCTTATTTCCTATGTTTGTTTGGGGGAGGACCATTACGTCATCTTATATTGAAGTTGACCATGTATGGAAGAGCCAAATCCAGAGATTTGGTATGTGCCACTCCCAAATCCAGTCGGATTCCTGGCAAGGGGGGCTCGCGCAAGACGTATGCTTTCCAGGACTAGGGATCACATTCTCAGCATTCCCAAAAAGTGGAACAAGTGCAGACAGAACAGGCATCGCGAAAGCGCGAGCTAAATATTTAATTTGCTAGACTTGTATGAACTTACTAAAGAACACCTCTACAGAATGGCCTACAGTACAAGTAAAGACAGGCTGCCATGTGATTTATGAGCATTTGAAATAATAAGAAGGACATTTCATGTGCTCTTCCAGTCAGTTTTTAACATATTGCTTGGGCATTTTGCAAAGTTTTTCCTTCAAACTTTTTTAGATAAACTGCCTTTGTCCAGGGGTTGTATTGCAAACAACTTCCTCCTAGAATTTCGTTTAAATAAAATGTTCTGTTTCCCAAGCAAAATGATAATGGTTAGTAAACAGATAAGGATTCTGAGTTTGCATGCTATATATAGAGCCAGGGGCTTATATGTAGGCTGGTAACTGTGCCGGATGTAGTTAGTATTTTGAATATGCTTCTTATTCGGTAACACCCTTCCTGCAGAGTTTAACCCTGATCCTGTAGGGCCGGTGTCCTACAGAGTTTAGCTCCAACTTGCCTCAACGCACCTGCTTGCAAGTTCCAAATATACCTAGAAAGTCCTTGATTAGCTGCTTCAGGTGTGTTTGATTAGGGTTGAAGCTAAACTATGCAGGACACCCGCCCTCCAGGAACGAATTTGGTGATACCTGCCCTAATTCATCACACTTCCCTGTAAATTTCTGTCAGTATGTTTCAGGTAGGCTTAACAAAACTTTGATAAATGGAAGATATTCAAAAGGAGATCCAGGAGATCATAAAATGTCAGTGTGTTTACCCTTTACATATGCTCAACATTTGCAATCCCATGACTTTCCAAGAGAGAGAGAGAACAAGAAAAATATGTCAAGACTTCAGGTATGCCTTCAGAAACTATCCTTTACAAGATATTTGATGTCAGCAATGTTGACCTTTTTTGTTATTTAATGCTATATGAAAACGTAAAGTAAAATTTGATTTAGTGCAGAAATAGTCTTTGATAAAACCGGTAAACCCATTTGAAAAGAGAAGTTTTTTTTTTTTTTTTTGCTGTTAACATAAATATATGAAACATAGATTTACATGTCCCATATAAATATCAATCAATAAATCATACATATGTACATTTCCAGATTTATAAAGTTAATTACTCCTCCTTGGATCGTCACCTTACCGTGGTGGAGGGGTTTGAATTCTTGATTGATCCTAGAAGCTATGTTGTCGGGGGCTATATGTCCCTGGTAGGGTCTTCCACGGCAAAAAGTTCCTAGGTGACAGGCCAGACAAAGACGGGTCCAAAAAAACCCTTATGGAAGAAAACACAATCACAACTGTGACGTCGCCCGGTACGGCGCAGCCGGGGCCCCACCCTGGAGCCAGGCCTGGGGTTGGGGCTTATATGCAAGCGCCTGGTGGCCGGGTCTTACCCCATGGGGCCCGGCCGGGCTTAGCCCAAAAGAGCAACGTGGGGCCATCCTCCCATGGGCCCACCACCTGCAGGAGGGACCGTAAGGGGTTGGTGCATTGTGGGTTGGGCGGCGGTGGTGGACACCAGAAGTAAGGGATGCCGTCAAGCTGAAGAAGGACTCTTATCGAGCCTGGCTGGCTTGTGGGGCTCCTGAGGCAGCCGATAGGTACCGGTGGGCCAAGCGAACTGCAGCCCGGGTGGTTGCAGAGGCAAAAACTTGGGTCTGGGAGGAGTTCAGTGAGGCCATGGAGAAGGATTATCGGTCAGCCTCGAAGATGTTCTGGCACACTGTCCCACCTTGAGGAGGCCCCGGGGAAGACCTAGGACACGCTGGAGGGACTATGTCTCTCGGCTTGCCTGGAAATGCCTCGGTATTCCCCCGGAAGTGTTTGTGGAGAAAGAAGTTTGGGTGTCCCTACTTAAGGCGCTTTTCCACTGCTTAGTACGGTACGGTACGGTTCAGTACAGCTCACTTTTGGGGGGTTTTCCACTGGGAACAGTACCTGGTACCTGGTCCTTATTTTAGTACCACCTCAGCCTTGGTTCAAAGCGAGCCGTACCGTTACCAAAACGTGACGTGTAAACTCTGCTGGTCACTGATTAGCCAGAGAAAATTACTGCTTCACTGAACTTGCCACATGAGACACAACAGATGCGCTAGATTTAAATCAGCACAGCCAGCGAAGGATCGGGCGCAACTGTTTTGTTTGAAGAAACGCACCTTTTTATATCAACCAAAAATGGCTGTTTCGTGGTCTATATTGAGGAAGTACAGACATTCCTCTCATTGATGGCCAAGGAGCGGATCCAGCGAGAGCTTGATGGGGCGACGCGGAATGAAAAATGCTCCATTGTTGTGTGTTTGTATGTGGCGCGTTTATGAGGATGTCAGGGCAGTAGAGGGAGCGCAACTATAACGACATGTGAATAATCCCGCCCACTCTAAAGCGGTACTAATCTGAAGTGGAAGCGCAAACCGAGCCGAACTGAGCCGTGCCGTGACGTAACGAGCCGTACAGAGCCGAGTCGTACCAAAAAGCGCCATTAGACTGCTGCCCCCGCGACCCGGCCCCGGATAAGCAGAAGAAGATGGATGGATGGATGGATGGATACATTTAATTACTGTGTCTGATGATTACATCTAAATTTTTCCATTGACCCACAATGATAATTCTGCAAATTGATTTTTTTTTCAATTGTGGCAACAGTCTGTTATCATTGGCTCTATGAGAAATATTAGGTTGAGCCAACTGGATAAATCTACCAAACCCTGTTATTGGCCCAATTAAATATTTTAAATAGTAGTAGCATTTTATGTTTGTTTTACCTATCTAAGAATTGAATTGAAAACTGAATTGTTTATTCCCCGTTGTCCCAAAAGATAATATAAAAATATTAAATGATGATGAACACACGCATTTTAATAAATTTTTAATCAAATTTCAAAAAAATTCAAATTTCTTTCTTTATTTTTTAAAAGAGCTCACTCTCTTTGCCTGTGTCTTGACACCATAAATAGACATTTTATTACACTGGATAGATTTTAATATCATAGGCCCAATGCATTGTATTAAATCATTAATTTATCTTATTAAAATACAACGAACTAGCCTAATTCAATTAAGATTATTTAAAAATTAAATATTTGAAAACCAATCTTTTATTAAAATCTAAAGAGTAACTTTAATGTAAATGAACACACTAATACATACTATACAGTAAATTATTATTGTATCTTATTAAAATTAAAACAATGAGGCTACTTACAATTTTTTTTTTTTTTAATAAATCTGAGGTGACGCGTTTAAATCAGATGTGCTGCAAACGCATGGCCAACAGGGGTCATCCTCAACCCTTCGCACTCAAACATACGGCCAGTTTTGAAATGTCTAAGTTGTTTTCGTTTCCACTTATTTTTTCCGTGATGACAGCAGTGTGAACGACAGAACCACAAACACACTGCTCGATCAAAATCACAAGTTCATGAAGGTTATTTTAGTCTTCGAGAGTGTACCTACTTTACACCAAGCTAAAACCAGTGTTTAGTTCGCCTTATAACATTTATGAAAAATATATTTTAGCTTCTGCATGAGATCATAAAAAAAGGTAGAGAATTTCTAAGTTCCCTATGCAGTTCTTTTTAAAGACATGGTATTAATGTTGTTCCTCTTTGACGGTGAGCTGTGTTGAAAAGCAGAAGTAAAGCATGTGACCTGAAACTATCAGAACAAGTTGGTGAAAGTATCTATATGTTGTGTTTAAATCTTGTGGTTAGGCCTTGAGGCCCCTCTGCCCCTGGTACCCCTCAAATGTGTCATGAACGGTGCTAGAAAGGTCTTGTGATGTCATTGTGTGGGACTAAGTTCAGCAATGAGGAGGAGCTCATGTTGTCAGAAGACGTCACAGTATGTGGGAGAGTGAGACCAAGGGGCCGTCTTCTTGTTGAGTACGGGGCCAGCCGTGACATTTGAGCTCTTAACACCTTCTCCCTCTCCAACCCACTTACCAGCCCACAAACTGACGTGTGTTTGACCAACAAGCAGGTGCTCGGTGGTCAGGTACATCTTGACGAATGGCACATATTGTCTGTAGGCTAAAAACATTTTTAAATAATATAATAAATAAATAACAAGAATTTAATACAAGGCAGAGGTTAGCTGAAGATTTAGCTAGAGCTAAATAGTTATAAATAAATAAAATAAATATTTTAATTAAACAGCTACAGAAATGATAGGCTATTGTTTTATAATATATTCTTCATAATATTTCACTTATGATTGTTATTATTGTTGTCATCGTCGTCATCATCATCATCTTCATCATCATATTTTAGCCATTTTCTGCAATTAATTCAGCTGTAAACAAACCAACAAATCATTACACTGGATGTATGAGCCTACACTTTTTAAATAAAGTCGCATCTTATTAATCTAATTAAAGTAAGATAAAGGTTTATTTCTAAATGTACATTTTAATAGGCTACAATATTTTATTTCATAAATATTTAGCTTGTACGTATTCGTACGAGGTGGAAAATTCATGCGAATTCGTACAAATTATTACAACTTCACACTTTTTGCGATTTGTCTAAACCCCAGTGTCGAGTAGGTTTAGTTGTAGGTCATTTGTACAAATTAATACGAATTGGCAACTTGTAAAATATCTCAGATTTAGCAAAAACCGTATGAATGCGTACGAGTGAGGTCATATGAGTTTGTACGAATTAGCCACCTCGTAAAATATGTACGAATTGCTATGAGACTGGACTGAAATAGATGTTTAGGCTATTAATATAGCTTAGTATTAAACTGAAATCAAAATGGTTATTAATTTCACACATTTTATAGCATTTCATTAAATATAAATATATTATTGTTATGACCAATTTATGCAATTAATTCATTCATTGTGAGAAAAGTTTTTAACGTCTGGTTTTAATAATTCGATTTATCTGATTAATCGATTAATTTACTTTAAGTTGTAAAAGTGTGAACAAACTTTCTGCACACAGACTTTCTGTGTGTGTAACCTAGTCTGTAATACTGTTTCACACAGTGAGTATAAGAGTGTTTATGAGAGTGAAAGTGTTTGGAGGTGTGGCACTGAATGAAGAAAATACATTTTAGTATGAATGGAATTGATGAATGGAATAGTGATAAGTTCAGTATGTATAAATGTTTAACTCAGATCTGAGTCAGATCATTTTCATCTTTCAAGCACAGGCTTTTCTAATGCAGGTTTCTCTGTAGGTCTGTAGGGATTTTCCCTCTGTGCTGAAATCTGAGATTCATTGCAAATGAGGTAAGCATTTCAGTCAAATGCACAGGCAATATGTAATTAGACAGACCTTCAGGACACTTACACATGCCTCTCTCCTCCAAACAAAACTGTTTAATGAGTACCCTTGGATTTAAAAAAAGTAGATTTGTTTGCTGAAGCGATTCTGGCTTTGTGACCTTTGCTTTAGACCTTTAGAAAGTGGGGTGTTTTGTCTGCTGCCTAAATAATTTTGTGTCCCTAAGCAGGATTTTCAAATTCATTAATGTTTCGATAATGGAAAAAAAAAATTACTAAGAAATTGTTAGTGAGTTTGACAGATGATAAGAAAGACTTGCAAGTAACACATTGAATTAAACTAGAAATTGACCAATAATCGGTTTTACAGACTTTAACATTTACTCCATAACCACTGTTTTTTCAAACAAGCATCCAAGTAATTACAGCTCTGTCAAATCAATTATTTATTATCTATTATAAATGTGCATATACACATGCTGTACTCGTATCTTAAAAAATGTTAAAAATCTTGATCATGCTGTTTTGAAGTAGGCCTAGTATTTTCTAATGCATAATTCTTTTTAATTACAACTTTAGTTAGTAGTCTGCCTTTTCGTTTATTTTAAGTATAGTCCTTTTCTGAATTGAATTTTTCTTTATATAAAAGAAATCACCGTATCTCATCAGCCCCAGATAGCAAAACTTGGCATTGCAGCTTTCATTCAGTCACCATTCATAAACACAGTACATTATTAGACTGTAATGTGATCTTTCCTTGAGAACTTCCTCATTCTCCTGGTGAGAGCAGCACACAAGAAAAGGCGGTTCTGTGAGGCGTGTCATCCATTTCCCATCACGCAACTGTATGTGTGTGTGTGTGTGTTTGTGCTCGTGACAGAGTACAGGAGGAGGAGCTTGACTGGAACTGAGAAGTTTGGCTCTGTTGTGTTTTGCCCTGGCTTTGTTCCAGGGCAGAAATGCTCTGACCGAACATGTATCATTCTAATATAGACGCTCAAATGACAAAAGAGTTAGGAATCCCTTTTCAGCACAGTGTTGAATGCTGGTATCAGCATAATGATATTGTGATAAAGGTTTATATGCTTTAGTTGAGAGCCAGGTCAAAACCCCATGTTAAACACAGAAGCACTTATACATATAACAATGCATATACTGGAAAATAAGTAGAATTACACAGCAAATGCATGTGATCCCAATTGTTTTGTTTTATTTTAATACAGAATCGAGTATGTTTGATCAGTATGATGCGCAAAATGAAGGTTTTTATTTTCATCTTCATTAGTTCCAAGAAGGTGAAATTCACTGATGTCTGCTCAAGTATTTTCCACCAAGATCTGTGCGATTATTACCTCACGATGGTAGTTATGACAACATCAGGCTTTATGATCTGATTTGAGTCATTATCCTCTTACCTTTGCCCTCATTAACATGCATAACTGACAACTATTTCTAATGAAACGCCACTTATTAAAATTCCGCAGTAATTCTTGTCACTGTCCCTGTGTACGAAATGTTGTTTCTGTTTAGGAGCTGCATTGTGGTTTGCTACAGACACACATACAGGAAGCCATGATTTTAAACAGCATATCTTCCAGATAAGACCATAAGAGGAGCTCGTCTTCAAGTGTGTCCTGTATTCACAGGTATTGACGTCTCTGAGGAAAGCAGCTCTAGTTCATACTGGCTATAAACCACACAATTTCAAGAAATGTTGTGAGCTTTATCAGAATATAGAAAAAGATTGTTTCAAAAAATCCATGGACTGACTGACATCTTTACCCAAAAAAAGAATGACTCACATTGTTGGTTTAAAGGACTATAGTTGTTACAGTTTTTTTTTTGTAAAGGATTCACAAGCGATTTCTTTGACACTTGAAAAGAAGATTTAGAAAAATTACCATCAGGCCATCCAAGATGTAGATGAGAGCAGATTTTGAGATATAATGCAATGGATGGATGCAATATAATGCAATAGTTTGAAATGAGTTGAATGAATCTAAATTAATTTACGTAATACACAAGCTGCATGCTTGCAATAAACAGATCCATCACTAAGATGTTTTTCACTTTGCTTCAGGCTGTAACCATAATGTTGCTTTCAATATAAGAAATAGAAATAACACAGTCTTAAAGAATTCTTTACAATTATTCTTAATAATAATAATGCATCACTGTAGGCAGCATTATTTTTTCTTTGGTATTTTAGTCAGAAGTGATTGTGAATCATCTTAACGATGGACTTGTTTCTTACTTTACACAATGTTAATTGATGGAGTTATGTTGATGACTTGTGGATTATGATGTTTTTATCAGCTGTTTGGACTCTTATTCTGACGGCACCCATTCACTGCAGAGGAACCTTTTGGTGAGCAAGTGAAGCAATGCTACATTTCTCCATATCTCTTCTGATGAAGAAACAAACTCATCTACATTTTTGGGCAAACTATTCCTATAATCCATTATGATCTCTGTGTATTGTGTGTGAAAGAGTTTCTGCCGACAGTGTGCTTGACAGATGGGAAGCAAGTGAACATCAGACTTCAGAGGTCATAGATGTTGCATCACCATTTTTGGCTGTTTCTACTAGATTCTTTAAAACTGATTGTATCTTTAAACTGTGTAAACCGTGAAAGGTGACATTATTACCTGATTTTTACTTGTTCTGAAGATTCTTTTCAGTTTTTTAGTGATCAACTGACTTTTTTTTTTACTTTCCATCATAGCATCTGGAAAAAATTCTCACTTTCACAAAGTTTTCAAGACGGATAATTTAAGAAATAAATATGTTACTTGAGCAGCAAACCAGTTTGATCTGTAAGGATCCTATGACACTGAAGACTGGAGTAATTGCTGCTGAAAATTTGCGATCACAGGAAGAAATTACATTTTAAAATGTAGAAAACGGTTATTTTTTAAATTTTAATAATACGCACATTACTGGTTTTACTGTGTTTTTGATCATATAAATGCAGCTTTGTTGAGCATAGCAACTGTCTTTTAGAAACAAATTATTGACCCCAAACTTTTGAATAGTATTTTAAATGGGTGTTGGTAATGATTTTACCCATGTAGGTAATTTCTAATTGATTATTTAATGCGGTTTGTTTAACTGACGGTGAATGCAATATTCTTGTGTACTAAAAATAAAAAAAGATCATTATTTTAAAACAGTCCAGTATAGAAATGGCATAAAAAGAGAAACAAAAGTAAAAGAATGTATTTCCAAATTGTTGAAAAAAAGTGAATCAAAAAGTTTCATTAGGAAGTTAAAAATTCCAAAGTTTCAAAATTGATTAAGTAATTCAGCGACATAACAATAATGTGTTTCTAAGCATTATATATAACCCTGTTGGGTGTTGAAACAACTTGACTGGTTCACTGGTTTTCAAATTCTCATTGTTATGAGCATATATCAGCAGGTTCAGGAATATGAAAGCTAGACATGCATTATTTGCATCCAAAGTCTCCTCTTCATTCTGATAACTGAAAATTGTATTAAAAAAAACATCTGTACACCAAATGAAAGAGTTTATCCTTTATTTACATGAACTTTGGAATGTGAAACAGAAACAGAT
>JAUMHI010000054.1:11675687-11696213 GCA_032359435.1 Enteromius unitaeniatus
CTGTAAAATGAAAATGTTCCACCTTTTTTGGATGTAGCTCAAAATAGCCCGTCAGCATTTACATATGTCCTCATTAAGCCACGGACAAGTACCAAATTGGCACTGTATTAATGACGTAAAGAATGAATGCCGCAAAAAATCCGATCTGCCTGTTTACACGGCAGTCGCATTGACACAAATCTGATTTATATCTGATTTATTTCCACATATGAACAAGACCTGAAACCGATCTCAAAATATCCAAATGCATGCGTTTTTTTCCTGTTTACACTGTCATGCAACAGATCCAATCTGTATCACATATGAGCAAAAAATCGGATTTGGGTCACATTTAACTGACAGTGTAAACGAGGCCTAACTAAATTAACGTCACTGTCTGTGTCAGTGTTGTTATGCAGTCAGGTAAACAGTTTTGCACTCCATTTGTTGCTGTGCAGAAATGACAGCGTGTTTTTTTATTTGTGTGAACTCACTGTTGTCATAGATGGGGTTGGAGATGATGGGAGGCAGCGCGGTGTTGTACATCCCGCTCTCATCTTGAAGGAAAACTTGGAAGCAAAGACGCACCACATTCAGATCATATTCCTCAGTCTGCAGCAGCTGTTCCCGGGGAACTGTGGAAACAACACATCCATTTAATGTTGCAGTGTGTAACTCAACTAGGGATGCTCATTTTAACCGGAAAACCGTTAACTGACCGATTTAAATTTTGACCGATTAATACAATCAGTTAAACGGTTTAAAGGGTCATTTGCAATGAAGCCGCAGAAAACAAATATTAGGATAAGCGGTCACAGGCGCTTATCCTTTCTAATTGAATTCAATTCTTATTTGAAATAATGTTGTTAGTTAACCGGTTAATAGTTGGTTAACGAGCGTCGGTTGTCGGTTACAAGAAATAACCGAAATGAGCATCCCTAAACTCAACTGTAAAAAAACATATCAATATATAGATGTAATTTGTGTGTCAAAACAGAGCAGAAGATATACCGGGTTATGTGAATGAGATGAATACAGAGGAAAGCAGAACGAGAACAAAAAACAGGTCAGTTGATTTAAAATTAGCTGACTCACTTTTGGTACAACTTGTTTTTTAGATTTTTAGTTGTCGTTTGCCTAATATGATTATGATTTATTAGAAATGGATTTTGAGAGCAGTATTAGATTTTTTTCTTCTTTATGTTTACGTTAAAATAGCATGTCTTCCACAGCTCTGGGAAAAAAGTCCATTATTCTAAATCATTTTAAAATGATTTTAAATGTAAGATTATTTTAAAATGAATATATTTATTTAGCTGTATTGCTTAATTTGAGTGATTAAAATAAAATTCACTTTTTTACCTTAATATAATAAAATACTTTTTGCACTTTTTACTGTAAATTACTGTAATGGTGTTAATTTATGCAAAATATATAAATATTTATATACATATTTAATGCATAAATAGCCTAATGAATACATTACAAAGAACTTGGAACATAATGTAGCATTATTTGTTTGCTTTTTAGAGTAACTTATTGTAATTTATGCAAAATATATACATATGTATAACGAAACAATAAAGATTAATATATGACACGTCACAAAAAAAAGAGAAATAAATGATATATCATCATTTTAGTAATTTAATTAATTTTACAGTGTTTTTTTCAGACTAAGCAGACATTGTGTTTAATTTACTTCAAATTCAGTGAAACCACATAAAAATAAGTTGATATGAATAAGTGAATAAGTATTTCGAATTTGGATTACTATTCACAATACAGTTCCTGTGTTTCCAAGTGATAGTTTGGACTGAAATGCATGCTATAATAATGAACGCCCGACCAAGGTGCATTTGAAGGCAGCATCTATACAAAGCATAGTTGTTGTCCAAGTCAGAAAAGCAAGCAGCATGCAGTGCACTTGCAGATTTCACCCAGCAGCATCACCAGAAATGCCACTGACACATCAACCTACGATAGCACAATCGCCCACACGAGTGCTGGTGTATAGACATCTCTCAGTGTGTGCACCTCCGCCCCACGCTCTCACTCTCAGGAGTCTGCCTCTTTTCACCCCACGGCTATCCCGCCCACACCAGTGACGAGCTTTGAGAGCTCTGAGGTCACAGCAGGTGGAAATAGAGAAAGACAGCTCGAGTGACAGCGTACCACTGACGACTCTGCAGCAAAGGGGGCGGCCTCCTGACGCGAAGAGACACCTCTGTCCAGACCACAAGCCCAGAAGTGGGAAAGAAGGATTGAGATGGCAGCTGAGCAGCGAGGAGAACAGCAGAGAGATGTAAAACAGACACGAAGGAACAGAGGAACAGAGATAAGGTGGGAGGAGATGAGTGGGTGCGGAAGATAGCGAGAGGCGGAGTGTGAGAAAGGCAACTGCGAGCAGCGGTATGGTCATGTTTATTTGCGTATGTGTGCGCCTCTGGTTCTGCATTTAGTGAGAGTCAGAGAGCAAGAGAAACGAGTGGACAGCAGTCACAAGTGGGGGATGATTTAGGTTAGCGTGGGCGGCTGGAAGGTGAAGCAGACGGTTTGAGTTGGAAAGAGAAAGGGGGGTTGGCAGGTAAAGATTCTCCATTCTGTGGGCACCATTCCCAAGACTCACACTCATCTCTCGTCACCTGAACCCACCAACTGTGACATCTAACACCATACTGTGCACTTAACACCCACTCAGCACTCATCACGGCAAATACAACTATGGGCAACCTCAGTGACACCATCCGTTTTTATAGCCACAGCTGTCAAACTATTTCAACTTAATGTGCACATATTACTAGAGTCATTTGAACTCTTAAACAAGTTTTAACATGAACAACAGCAAATATTTTAGGATGTTACAGTATATTATATTAATATTAATCTAATAATATATATAATATTCTATATTATATTGGCTGTATATACAGACATACAGAAGTTTTTATTTACATAATATATGTGTGTAAGTATAAATACAAACACATGCATGCACATATTTAAGAAAATATGTTGTGTTTATATATTAAATATATGTATAAAATTAAATATAAGAATATATATATATATATATATATATAGAGTGTATCTGTATGTGTTGCATATCACTAAATATACATGCATAATTTTATTTAATTTGTAAATATTTTAATGTTTAAAATATTCTATTACTATTCACATTAAAAGGCATGAAAGGAAATGCTATATTTTAGAGAATGACTTCAGGTCCAAAGTGAACACATTCTTCCTAATGTGTTAAATTTGATTATTCAAAGTTGAGTTTAAGAGAAAGTAAGTTAGAGCATAGAAAATACTACTTCAGTCTTTCAACTACATTTTCTGTTTAGTTTAGTGTGTTACATACAATTCCACTGCTTGCCAAATTTACCAGCTATGTTGGATTAGAAAGGGTTTCAAAATATCTTTTTTTTTAATTGTAGAAGTATTAAGCAGAACATGAAACGATTACATCATTAATCATAATTACTGGTATGACATTTATTTCTCAACTGTCCTTTCATGTTTTTGACAGCCCTAACCACAAAAACGAATACCTCCTCGCAAAAAACATTCGATGACCTAGTCAATAAATGAAATGAATGTATACACTGCATATGCACGCGTCACCGATTCAATCATTGTGGGATAACGTCAGTGCAAATGAGGTCATCTCTGGCAGGTTATCCTTTCAACACATGACCAAACTTCAAAAGCAATATCAAAACTAATCTAACTGCGACTGCCACCGTGACTAATCCACCTAATTTCAGGGGACTGTCAGTGTTCCGCAGCCAAAGAGAGATATCTTTATTTGGTTATCACAGCAGAAGCGAGAGCAGTCCCTCAAACAGCCCGTCACCACAGAAAACAGCAGAACAAGCATGAGGAAGCAAGTTCACAATCCTGCATTCCCTGTGTTCACTACCCATATTGTGTAAAGTCCTGTTACAACATTTTCATGATTTATCACACATCTTTTGGCTGGACAGTGCTGAGACACTACACGATGATTCCACACCAATGTGACATGCTTGCTAAATCACTTCATATATAAAACCATAAGGAAAAGATGCCTTAAATCGCTAGCATTTCCAAAAGTTGCTCTGTAGGCCAACTAGTCAGACTTATTTATCACAAAAACATTGCTGCTGGTGGCAAAAGACATTACCTAGAGAAAAACTACCTAGAGAAGCTGCTTTCAAAAAGTTGACCCTGCTGTAATTTCCTCCCACACAACAGTTTATATGGAATTCCTGAAGTATTTGGCTGTTTGCATACTCGAAGCAGAACAAGCCAAAGTTATCAGTTACACAAAAAAGTATAGTTTACAGTTCCTCCTGACATTCCTCTAGCTCTAAATAAATTCCCCCTGATCATACGCCACTCAATACCGCAGCCAATTGTGCAACACCTTCGCTTAATAAAGAGAAGTGATTTTTTTCTACCCTAACTGCATTGTCAGATGACAGTTTGTGTTATACAGTATTGAAGGCAGGACAAAGAGAAACGTGTAAGCGTTCTTGATTTTAACATTGTACATCATGTAAATACAGAATTTATGATAACACAAGAAAGTGGGCCCAGATGGAATTTGCAGAAATTTCCCATTCAAAACTTTACGATAAATGTCTGACTTATTCAATTTGATGACATGTCTGTGTATGCGGAGTCTATTTAGGCCAAAGAGAAAAAAAAGTGTCATTTGTTCTCACCACCGAAGGGGTTGATTCTCCGCGTAATCCTCTGCATTATAGCATCTCTCACTTCTCTTCTTCGCACACACTGGATACCCAGGTTCTGAAACCTGGAAAAAACAAAGAAACAATCTGTTAAACTGCGTCGCCTGGTATTGAGCGGTCAGAAGTGTCTAGCTCTATGCACTGTCCATCTTGAACACTGATCCTAAAGACTAAAGTTAACAGGAAGAGTGAGGTTAGAACCAACCATACTGACATACTGTTTAAAATTGAGGGCAGACTGGAGCTCTAAGGCTCTCATTTTGCATATCAGGGGAATCCCCTGCATGGCTCCCTACTCTGAAACAACATGCTTCTTTAAAAAAAAATAAAAAGAAGAAGAATGGACAGCCCTTCGGAAGAGAACTGTGGTAGTGTGTGGGCTGGAGTAATGTGGAAAGCACACTGGAATGGCTTTGATGTGGGGGACAGAGATGTTTCATTTCATTAGGAGGAAAATTATAACAGGCCAAAATGAGATTAGAGCAAAATATGCAGATAATACATCTACAATCAAAAAGGTTTTTTACTGTATTTAAGTGACATTCGGATATTTTAACATTAATAGCAACAACTTACGCAAAGACTCTCCGTTCAGGTCCAAACTCTGCCTCATAATAACCGTCCTTGCAGTCCTTACCCACCAAGTCATGGGGGTGTGGTTTATACGGGTCACTTTTGGTCACCAGGGTAACACGCACTTTTCCTTTCACTGTAACATTTAGAATCTGATAGGGGGAGATATAAAGAGAGATGCTGTTTATAGAATCACTTCAAAATCACTTTAAAGTTATGGAGTGAAAGTGGCACAAGACTTTAAAAGCAGGTACTTGAATGCTTGGGTAGGTTCTGTTATTGTCTGAGCTTCTTTCTCCAGGTATGCTGCCCGCTGAACGACCCTCGCATTTGTACCTGAAGCGCATGCCTCTCTGTTTTGGCTGCTCGAAGATCTGAACACAGGGCTCTCCCACTGCACAGATGGGCAAAATGACATGAGTCAAATTCAGATTATCATTCGTAAAAAGTAAAAAGCATGTCCAAATGAGCCTTATTATTTATTAAAATGCCAGCACTGAAGATGCATGGGTACAAGACACCTGCAGAAACAACATCTTACGTCTTTCACAGAACCTGACCATAACCTGACCACAAACAACGCAGCCTGCCAGTAAATAATTTCCCGCGCTCTGCACCTGCGGGTAAAGAACTTTACCATCTCATCCAGGTGCCAATACTAAGCATATCATAACTTCTTCAAACACCTGCACAAACAGCTGCATTTGGCATGCAATATATTTGGTTGCGGTTAAAACACTTGCTTCTGACATTGCCACGAACATATGAGATCCATTTGCCTATGCTTTTCTTACTTATGATATGTCAATGAAAGTAAAGTAAAATAGAGCCAGTTTAGTGAAGCGTGCAGATGTCACTCAATACCGCCTGCTCAAGAGATTTGTCACTAACAGGAAGTCATATCTTCATCAAATAAAAGAGGAAGTCGCCTAATGTAAGGACTGAATCAGTTGAACATTACATCGTTTTTTAAAAGGGCAGCTGTGTGACGTTTAATCATACTTGATGAGTAATTAGGCAATGTTTATGATGCTCCCTAAACTTAACTCAAAACATGGCACAGTTGGCACAGACAAATTGAATGTACTTACTTAGATTAGGGTCCCTGTGCATTGAGTGGGTATGCACTGCATAGAAAAGCATGGATAGAAGAACATAGATGAGTACATGCAGTCAAATACGTGTTATAATGCATATTATATTGTAGGCTACAATAATTAACATACGTGCAGATTAGAATAACAGAGCTGAAACAGCTTTTAAAAGTTCCTCATTTTTATTTCCTGGTGTTACTTTGTCCCTGGTGTATTCATTTACTGCCAACTAATTTGATTTCTTTAGTTTACATGAGATTTAGCTAGAGTTTAGAAGTCTTGCTTTAAGAAGTCTTTTTTCCAAGTATTAAATCGCGTTTGTTTCGCAAGAGTTTTCTTTAATTGTACACGTCTACAAAGAAACTTCAGTGTGTTATTCCCTGTAATATTTCAAATTATAAGCCTGTTTTTTTTAATAGAATCAGATTTGAAAATGCGGAACATGTTATACTGATTACAAAGTACATTGTCAAAATTACAAACACTGAAAAGACTAGCACAGAAAGTCGTTATCATAGAGAATATGCTATATTATAAAAAGCTACTTAATGTACCAAAACATAACTATCTAAACAACTTAAGACACCAGTGTTGTTTTGAATCGACTATGTATAACACAGACTTGAATTGTACGCGAACTTAATTCAAAACAAGAAAAAGCAAGAAAGGGAATAGAAAAATACTATTATTTGATTCATTTAATAAATATTGACACTCACCATCCATGCTATCCGAACACCCTTGTCTTAGGATTTACGTCCGAGATCTGAACTGCTGAACAGATATACAGTAACACTTCAACACTTACTGGGAATTCCCCACTATATAGGCTACACTTCTCTCGCCCCCATTTGAAGCCCCGCCCCTTATGGCAAGCCGGTTTCATTTTTACTTGATTAACTTTCTAATGTATTATACTGAAAATTATTCCAACCGTATTGTTTCTCTGTGCCTTTATCGTTATAGCAGTGGTTTGATGCCGATATACTTTAACACTGAGAACAATTTTTAGAACTAGATCTTTATTTGTCATCGATTGTGCTTTTTTTAGTAGGCTACTTATTAAATAGTTTATATTTATTAGACACTAACTAAGATTTGTAATTGAACTATAAAGCAGGCTTTACAGAAAGTAAAAAAACAAATTGCAATTAGTGAAAAAAAACAGCAGTAGTGACAATTACGATTTCTAGCTTTACATTATATTTTAATTTTGTTGTTGTACTTTCTGTGTTGTTAACATTTAGTGGACATTACCACCTTTGGTCTTATAATACATATTTCGTCATCAAAATGTTTCTTTTCATACCTTTTTAATATATCAAAGTAAGGATTTAGCCATTAACAAAACGTATTAGAAAGGAAGTCATTATTGGTTTATACCAAAGACTAGACTAGGCAAGAACTCTACATGAGATATTTAAAGTAAAAAAATAAAAAAATAAATAATTTTAAAAAATACTGTGTAGATATATTTTGTTATTAAGACAAAATAAACCTGCAGCAAATTATGCACAAACACAAAATTCAGAAACAAAAAAGTCAGAAACAAGTATGGAAGCTCTAAAATGATTCATTTTGGATTTAGCAACAGAGGTGATAAGATGCAATAACATTTCAGAGACAAAACCTGAAAAATGAACTGAAGAGGTCTTATTTTTAATCCTTAGGTCATTTAAAGTCTAGCATGGCCCCATAATACTGTTTAATGTAAGCGAATCATAGTCAATTCTTCCTTACATAGTGTGTAACTGAATAGATATCAGCCACTACTGGACGACATATCGACTAAAAAATAAGCACTAGAAACAACATTAATTCGGCTTGCCATACCCGTGCGCGTCAGCACAGCCAATCCGAATTTAAATTAAGCAGAAATAAAACAAGAAATTACAAGGTGCCATTAATGACCGTGTACTTTACTTTCCATTTTAAACAATAACAAGACATTTTGAGATTTTGGAATCCCACGAAAAAATTTAAGCTAGGTTTAAAAAATAGGTTTAACTTCAGTCACTGACGCTTGCTGGAATACAGCGTATCTTTCGTTTTTGAGCGGAACACGAAAAGAGACAGTCAGAATGATCGCTTCACTCACCTTTCTTTGTCAAAGTATGGAAAAAAAGTGTAGTGATATTCAATTCAGCCCCTTATATTATACATAACATCTCGTTTTGTGGGACCACGTTAGAATGGAGCAGCATTAAAATAAGAAAATTACACTGTGGTGAGCTTATTCCTTTAACATGGAAGGACTGGTACACACACAAAATTGTTCTGACACGGTTTAGCTTAACAGTGGGCAATATTATTAAAACTGAATGACCAGTAGATCAACTTATTTTTAAAGGACGCCGCTTATTAACTGAAGTTCACGCCACTGTTAAACTTATTTTAGGGTAATCCCCTGCGTACGCAGTGGGAATCTCCCACAAACAAGGAAGTTTATGTCCAACAACAGTTAGAGAACACTTTTTAGAGAAATTACGTTCCCACTTTGTTGATTTGTAAATTGCTAACAAATGTACTCATAGCGTTATTATAAGCTCCTACATATAACCAGAGGTTAACGCTTCATGTGTTTACAACTTTTATTACTAGGATCACACGTCACAGGGATGGCCCATAACAGGTGACGTCATCTTAAACAATGACACCATCCGAGAACCTACACTAGGTAAATAGGTATATGAAGGTGCCACTTTCACTCCTTGTAATGCAAAGACTGTTTTGAGACCGAACAAACAAAAGCCACAAGAGACACTTTGGGGTTTTGTGAATTTTTATGTTTCTTAATGTAAAGAAGGCAGTTTACATTACATACAAAAATACCCTTTCAAATACAACTTTTTGCCCTACAAAAAGAATGACAAGTAGATTTTTTTTTAAATTGTCCTAAAGGTAAGATAAAGAAAATTCAAACTGAGTGATGAAATTAATGTCTAGAGGAATAAGTTGTTCAACTGCAATACCTGTGATATATATATATATATAAAAAAAAAAAAAACTTATAACGGTACAAATAAATAAAATGTTAAGAAACCCCAAAATGAATAGTAAGTTTATGTTCTCTGTACATCCCAACAGGATCGGACAGATTGTGAACAGATGGAGAGAAAGAGAAAGGAGAAAAGAAGGGAAAAAAAAAAATTTGGAAAGAGGGCAGAAATCTCACTTAGTCTCTGTTCTTTAAGTTCAGGAGACACTGCCATCCAGACCTCCATGGGAGGCGCAGGGGTGATACCCTAGATGCAGGGAAATACAATCATGCACATGCACACGCAAAAACCAACACTGACTCAAACAATCACAAACTCTTTGTAAAACCAAACCTGCCTTTAAATGTTGGCCCAACAAACCCAAACCTCAGATCTAATACTGTTCTTTTGTTCTGAGCGGTTAACAAAACTATGGAGTGGCAGCAGTGTTTACTGTGATAGGTAATGGAGTCATGGATTTTAGTTACTTAAATCTGGTCCAGCTACACACTCACATACGCACCCCACACAAAAGGTCCTCCCAGAAACTGAACCAGAACCAAAACAGCGAATACAAAAAGACTGCAAAGGAAAACCTTTGGACAAACAATGAAGAATCTCATTTACAGTGACAAACAGGACAATTTTTTTTCAACTTTTTTTGTTAATAAAAACTACATTTAGGTGGCATAGAAAGACTAACAATGATTTTTAAAGTTATATACAAACTACATCTACTGTACAATTCGTTTCAAAAGCTCAAATAGATGTTTAAGCAAGCAATCTGACACAGTAAGGCATATAAAAAACAAAACAAAAAAACAACAACAAAATACTTTACACTAACTGTAACAAGCAGGAAGACCAGCCAAATATCAGTAGCAGTTTAAAAGCAGCACTGCTGTTACACAAGTGTAGTTCCACTCTTTTAAGGGACAACCTGTGCAGAAAGACATTCAAGGAAAGGGGAAAAACAGATTAAAGGGCAAATCAAAGAATGGCAGCAACAGTAACAATTCATGGTACCTGTAGATAGCTCATTGTTATCGGTTAAGAGTGAGCCTGATTGAATTTTTTATCACACGAAGGTTGCTTGTGGGAATTGGGGAAGATGCATCCGGAAGCTCTTTGCTTGGTAATCTCTGAAAATATAAAAGACAGGTCAAAAATCATTTACATTTTAAGACAGATGTCAAATTATGATGTTTACCACATGTCAATTACTTGTGATCTTGATGTATCAATTGTTGGTATTGGCATAGGTTTGGTTGCTGAAAGATCCTCCTGTGTCAAAAACAACAACAAAAAAAAGTTTGCAAAAACATTGTGTGAGGTCTTGTGTTGATGCAAGAGAACAGTTTCAGTGAAATGAGCCAGCTGTGGTCAGCATCTGAAAGTAACGCAATAAACATGAGGGGAAAAACAACAACAACAAAAAAAACCCTCACCACTGCAGGCCCCTCTTCACCATCCAAGCCATTACTATTTGGAGGGTATGGCTCTTTAAACGCAGAGTCATCAGAAAACACCTGAAACAAAAGACTATATTAATATTATATTCAAATATTAAGATGTTTTTTGTCTATATTAGTGATCTTCAGACATGTTAATCACTTGTAATGGATTTCTTGGCCTGTGTTTTTTTTTTTTTTACAAAAGCTTGTCACCTCTGTATCTTTGTGCCTTTTAGGTGGATCTTCCAGAGATGGAGAGTGAGGTCTCTTTGGTGCGCCATTGACACTGTTGGGCAGTTCAGTCAGGATAGGGGAGGAAGAGGTAATACGGGGTATCACACTACGGCCCACCACTGTAGGAATGGTGTTGCCTGCGGGAGGTGCTGGGGGCTTGGCAACTGGAGTGGCGATGGGCTCTGGAGAGGACAAAAATACTAGATAAGTCAAATCAGAATGAACACAGCTTAATTCTGGAAGAAGAAAAAAAGGGTTTCCCTCAATACAAAAACAGGAACAAGTCCAAAACAGAAGATATGATGGCACTTACTGGATCCGATGACTGGAATGGACATTCCCTGTTCTGGTTTTGGAGGAGAAACTTCTGATGCTGGTGGGCTGTCCATGAATACAAGAACTGGAGGCTTGGGTGGGCTGTTACTACTCAGGGGAGGGAAAAAAATAATAATTAATACAGAAACAAAAAAAGTAATTTCAGTTAATTCTGTGTAACAGCATTGTGACATTACAGCTAACTCGTATTTAAACATTTCTTGAATTTGAGAATGAGGCCATAAAATTAGTTTAACCACAAAAAACCATGACACTCTACATGTAGTTTGTGACATTTATAATTTCCGTACTAAAAGCAAGTGTAAATAAATATCCAAGTCATACGTTGTCGTTTCCAAACCCTAAACCTTTTAAAAGCTTTCTGGCAGTCAACAGTGATACCATTAACTGAAAATGGCATGTCAGGAGAGGTAGAGGAGTTAGTTGGCTTAAAATCTTCTGATCTTTCAGAAATCCCTCAGAATCCTCTGGTCTGAACTAGCTAAATCACAAACACCTAATCCTGATCAGAGACACTACCTATCTTCAGGTTCGGAGGCTGGCTGGCATGGTTTGCTGACTGGTGTAGGAGAGCTGAATGGAGTGCCGATGTCTGTGTCCCTGGAGCTGTCCAGCTGACTGCCATCCAGAGAGCAGCGCTTTGACCCACCACCATTTGAGCTCCGGTTTATATCTCCCAAACTCTGCCCAAAAGAAAAATAGGACAGTGTTACGATATAGTGTTGAATGTTAACATTAACAATATTAAAGTTTTTATTCCCCCCACCTTCTTCTTCCTCTGCACAAGTTCAGGAGGCAGGTAATGATGCAACTGTTTTTTCTTCACATGTGTGGCCTCAATAGTCATGCCATCCTTTAGCATGTTGATATTGCTGGCCTGCCTATAAACTACAATAAAACAAAGCTTTTAGACATTAAAAACCCTAACGTTCTGACAACTACATCCACAAGACATGAGCATGGAGGAAAACAACAGAAGCTTACCAGTATCTGTGAAGGACTGGATGTCATAAGTCAAGTCAATATTGACACAGTCAGAGTTGTCTAGTTTTTTGAAACTGATTCCAATGAACCACATGGAAACAAATTCATTTCTGTGGGAAAAACAAAAACATAAAAATCGTATACATTTGCATGTTTTAAGGGTCAGTTAAGCAGTCTGCATATACTGACCATTCGATAGCAGCATCTGCTGTTGGTAACACTCACACTGACCGAGCACTTGCTCACTGATGTAGTGTTAAATGGCCCAACAATAAATACAGGTATTACAAAACGCTGATTAAAGGAAATTTAAAGAGGCCAAATAAAACCAATTTAAAACCAAAATTTTAGACAAAACAAAACATTAGCCTCATGTTTTTATAGAAAACCAGTACAGATGTACAAATACAAAAAAAAAAAAAAAAAAAAAAAAAAAAAATTAAAAATTTGTCAGATGACTGCTTTGCATTATTTACAGAATTTCCTTGCATTTAAAATTATTTGTACCAGAGGCATGCCATCTGATAAAATAGTCCAAATATTAGCAATTTCTTTTGCTATAAATAAATGAAAAAACAAACAAAAAAAAATTAAGAATGAATAAATAAATAAATAAATGCTACATCATGACATACCATTCCAGTCAAATAAACTTACTCATATCTAGATAAAACATTTGGTCTTGCCACACAGAAAATGGTTACTTACTCATTGTGATTCTCTTTTGACCCAGGAAAAGACTGTGGGTTGACATGGGCAAGGGTGATGTACTCATTGCGCTCCAAATTTCCAACCAATACTCTTATCTTTGATTCTACCAGTCCAATCCTGTTGATGCAAAACAATAAATAAATAAATAAATAAATAAATCATTATTCCATTTCAAGAATTATTATTATTATTATTATTTTTTTATCAGAGAACAGATAATAAATTCAAAAACTGTTTAATATTAGGGGTGTAATGGTATACATATGTGCTATGCATGTTTTTTTTTTAATAAAAAAAAAACGTTTACATGCAGAAACGTTTTAACCACTGCATGTGCGGAACCTAATTTGAAACTTTCAGTTTGAAATATTTTTGATAGGAAACCGTCTCAAATTCCGGCAATTTTTGTTATTTTTTCTGGAAATACAAACAATAAATGCCACTGACACTCTTTGATGTGGCATGATGGCTGCACAGATAACTCGTGTCATGTAATTACTCAAATCAGCTCAATCAACCACAGAAAGACGTCATTAAAAAGCTTGTAAGGAAAACAGTCACATAGCACTACATTTACCTCAGGAAATACTGAATATTTCTCAAAGTATTTATTCTTTTTTATTCATTAGTGACATCTTAATTATTAGCTGCAAGTTTAAATAAATTTGTCATGAAAAGAAATTGACAGCCACTGTGTAAATGAATTAGAATTTTTTTATATTTAGAAGTTAAATGGCGGAAAAAGCCTTTAATTATTTTGAGTGTTTATTATATTAAATTTTAAATAGCAATTAAATTCAATTATAGTTTATAGCATTAACTAAGGAAGATTTTAACCCTGGGGGAAATGTATATATATATATATATATATATATATAATATATTTAAAAAAAGGAAAAAAATATTAAAAAAACTAAAAAAACCTACATTTACAGACAGAGCAACAATTTGTTCTGTAATCCCATATTTTTCATTTGTGAGTAGACTTTTTATGATTATTACTGTCTTTAAGCTGTTTAAGTAGAGGAAAATAAACTATTTTAGTACAAACCTATTTAATTGTATTAGTCAATTTTTTAGAGTCTCTATTTTACTAGTAAAAGGGGGCTCCAGACTATTTTCCTAAGAGCATTGTAACCCCTGACTGAAAATGTTTAGGGGCACAAGCCAGATTTAGGGGAACATCTTAAATCAGCCTGCAGTGTAATCATTCACATATTTTCCCTATTTTAACTGCATTATTGGCTTTCATAAGAAAGAGACAACACACACACACACACACATTTTTATGTAGAAAAGGTATATTGTACTCAATGCACATTAAGATTATGTGTAATTTAGTCTCAAATTGAAGTAGTTTTTCCCAAAGCACTTTGTGACTTTTCTTACTTTACACACACAAAAGTGCAAAATTGACAAAATCTGATTTCTCGAATATTTAATACTTTACAATAGTGATTTCTTTCATATGAAAATTTGAAGGAAAAAGTACAAATGATTAATAATGGTGATGTGATCAGTTTTTTTATTTATTCTTTCAATTGTTTGTCCACCACATTAAATTGTCATCCCACTGAAAAATTTAAATTGGATCATTTTTGAGCTTTAAAGTGCTGGAAAGTCATTAAAAACAGTATGACTTTCTCAAAAACTTGTACAAACCTTGAAATGAATAACGTTATAACATTTGACTCTTTCTGCCATAAAACCATAGCGTTGGGTATTGTTTGGGTTTCTTTTTAATACAAATGTCAAATTCATACTTTTAAAACTGTACCACTGCCTTTAAAAAAAAAATCAAAAAAACAAAAATCAAATAAAGTAAATTTAATATCATTAATAATCATTGTAACATTTAAAAACAGCTTTTTATCATAACAGGATTTTGTAGGAATTGTATCAGGTGCTAAAGAGTACATTGATTGATATTGATTCAATAGGATCCTAATGGAGACTGGATTTTGAAGCACAAAAATCTGGTCTGTTTCGGCTCTAGTACACATTAGTTACTTAGGTACCGAGGACAAGTTTAACACCATGATTATGGTTAGTGTTGCTACTATTTTTCTAAGCAGCACTGTTTGATCTGCTTAAAGCAGATTTATGTGCAGAATTTGATTCTCACTATATCTTGCAGCAACCTTATTCATTGCAGCACTGTTGCATCTGTGCAGTAATTGTTGTGAAATTAACTTTGGTTCCAAAGTAACAAGCCTTTAAAAATTACAAATATATTGCGCACACACAAAAAAATACAGACATGTATTTTTTGAGCTCTTACCACTCCAGATGGTTTTCCTCAGTGGATGCACTGGCAGTGAGGACAATGTAATGCCTGCAAAAAAACAAACAAAAACAACATTAAGTATTTACTGCATTTCATCTTTGATACAACACTGTGGATATCCACTTACTTGTACTTCTGGAAAAAGTTAGGAGGTTCAAACAACTTGGACCAATCGGCTTTTCCCTGAAGAATTTCGTCTGTAACAGTGAGACCTTAAAACAGAAAATTTGGAAAAATTAGGAAATTGTTAAAAGAAATCGAAAATTACAGAGACAATCTATTACACACCATTCTTGAACTCTTCACTCATGATGGTGCGTGTGGAAGTGGACACGTTGTAGGTAGAGTTCTGTTGTGGATATGCAGGAGTGATGATTGGCATCAGATGATATCGGTCTGATGGATTCACCTATAAGTAAAATTACAAACTGTATAGCAAAAAAAGTGCAGAAAACTGTATTACATTACAATGAGCACAATAATACTAACCCGTGGATCCCAGACTGGCAGATTTAAATTGCTGTCTTCAGGTTGTTTTAAAAGCACAGGGTTTGGCCATTCCCTGATTAAGAAAAATTAGAGCAGAAATGCATTTAAGAGGGAGAAACAGCATTGGACATTCCATGGCAGCAGGACAGGGACTAGACATTAGCAGCAAAACAATACGTGAAGTTTCAGTTCCACTGCATGAACAGAATGTGCTATGACCTCACCATTTAGAGAAGACCAGAAAGAACTTGTGCACAAGTGTGGCGGCAACAGCATTTGGATAGAGCTGACAAGTTCTGGCTACGAGCATAGCCCAGGAAACTCCACCAAGAAAGCCTAGCATGTTAGAATAGATTCCACGTCCTTTAAAAAAAAAAAAAACAACACAAAAAAAAAAACACCATAACACATGACATTTAATTGAATTTCAGTATTAACTTGCTTTCAGCATGTCAAGCCAAGACTCAAAACAAAAAAAACAACAAAAAGTTGACTTCAAACCAGACAAGAAGTGCCTAAGGGCAAGTTTTAAAATCAGACTTACGTTTAGCCCACAGTTTAATTGCTCTCAATGTTAATCTGAAGTTCTCTTTATTAGGTACCAGATACAGGATCTCGTCTGTAACACGACAACCTGCAAAACAAAATAAGTACATTCATGGAAGAATTTACAAATTAGACTGTGTATTGTAACATTTAAATAAAATCTTATGGGGCATTACCGTTTAAACTGCGAATGCATCTGATGTCCAAGTTTCTGAGGAGTGAATCTCCTCTCAGGTCCAGGTTATCAGGAATTGACTGTAGAGCTAGCCTGGCAAACAGCAGATCGATCTGGGCGGAAGAGAGAGACAGAGAGAGGAAAAAAGAAAGAGAGAGAGAGAGAAAAAAAAGCTTAATACAAAATATTAACCAGGCTACATTATAATAAACACTTAAAAGTGTTTTACCTCAATTCCATCAAACTTGAATTTGATGACTGGTACAAAAGCATCTTCCACAGCCTGAAGAGAAATTATTCAACGAATAAGTCACTCTTTAAACAAAGCAGTGGCAGAGGTATACATTTTCAAAACTTCAGTACAGAATGATATCACGGTCGGTACTTCTGACAACACTAACATAAATAAGAAACAGAAAAAGTACTCACTCGTAGATCCTTAATTTCATCATGCCGTTTTAGTTTTTCAAAGAAGGATGAAAAGAAGTCTGTTCTTTCGACGTGACGTGGGGCAACACACAAAGCATCTATATCAGCACCTAAAGAAAAAAAACAACAACAACTTGATATGCACAATACAGTTACAGTACATGCATTTATATGTAACCGTGAAGCCTTAATTTATGATCACAGATATTTAAATGCCATTCTGCTGTTCAACAGTACAATCCAACTCATTAAATGTACCTTTTGTGTGCACTCCCAACCGATATGACCCAAAAGTAAAGATTTTCCCACCAACATTCACTACTGCTGATGGTGGAAGATTCTGTGATGGAAAATAAATAATTCAGAAAATTATGCCATCATGTAACTTTGTGATCAGGTCAAGAGACCTGCAGTATTATTTACCTTTGATTCACTGATTTCTGCAATCCACTCCTTCACAAATGAATTCAGCTTTCCAAGAACTGCAAGTCTATAAAAGACACATCCCTTTTAGTGCTTTCAAACAGACTGTGGAAAAACTGGTTTGCAGAAGACAAATAATACACTCAATACTGTAGTAGAAGCCAAACGATACTTGGTTTAAACCAGCACCAAATCAAACGGTGTGTGTGTAAATATATACATTTAAAAAAAACACCAGAAATTTGTCTTTGTATAACAAATCCTTAAATATAAGGATTTTGCAAAAAGCGGTAACATGAGTTTCACACAATTTCTTAATTGTCCGTGTTTTACAGCACGCAAAACAAAAGCACTTCAGACACGATATGCATTTTATATAGATCTTTACTTCTATGCAAGACATACTTGCCAGCCAGACATCAAACAAATCTGTATTTAAAACTGTGGTAGCATTCCTCACACACACCACAGAAGAGTAGAGTAAAAATTGCTGACAGCTGACAAGGAATTTTAACAATCCTAGGCTGTTTATGCTATACGGTTTTAACAGGTGCTACATGATTTGAGAAAACCGAAAAAAGGGTTGTGGTTCCACAAAAAAGTAGGAAATCTTCAACACCTATAATGCACTGGGATCACTGCTATAAAATGTCTTGTGACTGTTAAAGCGCAGGGATACAAAAACAGCAGTACAAAAGTGCACATTTCATTTACACATACTACTGACATGCAGGAATACAAAGCTGGTGATTATCTTCCAGCTTCTCATTTGATCTTTGAAGTGTGTGGTTTGCTTTTATATCATTCCATATTTGGGAAGGATGAGGAGGATTGCATATGGTTGACTGTTGCTCCACAAAATGTTGTCCACAACAGACACATGAAAGACAATATCCAGTAAGGATTTACAGTTAGGTCCACATATATTTGGACAAGCACAAGTTTTTTTTTTTTTTTTTTTTTACTGTACCTGCTGACCAAAACATTTTCAACTTAGTTTTTTAATGAATGTGGGCTTTAAGTGAGGGTATTCTCATCGAAATTGGGAGGAAAAGGGTTAGTTCACCCAGAAATTAACATTAAATGAACACCTTCAAAGAATCCTATCTGTATACGACTTAGTACTTGTGTGTGTGTGTGTGTGTGTGTGTGTGTGTATATATATAGGACTTTCTTTCAGATTATTCAGAATATTTGCTCCAAGATTAGGAACGGACAACTTTACAGCTCTTTAATATGTACCTTCCTCCTTTTCAAGGAACAATAAGTAAACAGACATCAGCCTCAAAAGTTCTTTCATGGACAGGTGTGGCTATATATAAAACAAAAATAATGCACTAGTGAGTATAGCAACATAAAACGGTGTGGACATCGACAGAGGACAACAACGGTGGATGATCGGAGAGTCCTCTCCATGAAAACCCTTTCACAACATCCAGCCAAGTGAAAAAACACTCTTTAGGTCAACAAACACAAATAAAGTGGATTCAACACTCTAAGCAAGGCCAGATCAGACATTGCTGAACATGACCTGACAGAAGCAGCTGGATGAATTCTGAAGTTTACTCTCTGCCCAGATTTCATCAAAATGGTGTGAAGTTGATTGGGCATCGCTTTTTTAATTCTCTTCTGGAGGCACACAGAGCTGAAATTTTGAACATTGTGCCAGTGTCCAATATATATATATATATATATATGAACCTCACAGTACAGATCACAGCATATGTCTTAACAGTAAGGTTACTGCAAAGAATAATGTTAGCACTTTAATCAAACATATACACAGTTAGCAGCAAACAAAAATCAAAGCCCTCACCTGTGATTGAGTTCATCTTCACCCTCAAACACTCCAAATGGTTTCATAGCCTCAGTAAGCTTCTGAGTGTAGATATGGTCTATCTCTCTGGGAAAGGCCAGGCTGATTGAAGATGTGATGCCATAATGTTTCCGAGGCTGCTGCCCGCTAAGCACACTGTTACCAGTCCTGCAAATAAACACATGACGACAATAATAATAAGCTAATGCTGCACTGTAGACAAGCTAAATCAATACTGAACTCAGCACTTCAAGAAAAAACGAAAATATTTGAACACTTTGCTTTTAAACATAACTTATGATAGTACTAAATACATGCAAGTTAAGTGAAAAGTGTATGCATGCTGGATTGTATACACACACACACACACACAAATATGCCTGTGCACATTTATATACACTTATCTCAATATAAACAATGTCAGACCACATAATACTTTTAAATTTAAAAGCGGTTTGTTTCGTGAAACGTAACCAAGGACTAAAAGAACCGCGTTAACATCCCCCAGCATTGCCTAACTTTTGTGTAAACAAAGACAAGATTACATAGACAACACCACCGAAATACCCGCGTTCACCACAGCACATGTGCATTTAAATAATCTAATGTAAGAGAGTGTTTTTTCCATAAAAAACACACACTAAGGCCGCTTATCCGCCACAGCCTGCATTCTCTGACCGTTATCTCAACAAACTAGCTAAACTAGCCTAGCACTGCATTTTCCCCTCTACAACCGACTCGTTTAACCCACTAATATCCTTGTGAAGCACGGAACACTTACGTTGACATCTCTTTCATGACCTTGCGTAGAAATATCCAAATATTTTCAGAACAAACACGCAGAAAACATGTAAACTCAGCCAGCAGCAGCCCCGTCTCAATTTATAACAATAGTTGTTGCTCCAATATGGCGCCCACCGTACAGACATCTCCCGACATGCTCTGCGCCCTCGTAACCTCTGACGACTGTTTCAAATATCAATCACGATGTTGCTGGACCCGAGCGAGCAGAGCCG
Organism: Enteromius unitaeniatus; assembly: GCA_032359435.1. Lineage (NCBI taxonomy): Eukaryota > Metazoa > Chordata > Actinopteri > Cypriniformes > Cyprinidae > Enteromius > Enteromius unitaeniatus. The sequence continues at coordinate 11,695,954 of JAUMHI010000054.1, forward strand.
CTTGTGAGCATCAGACGGGGTTATTTTCTAAATATTACTATTTCTATTATACCATCTGCACTCTCTGGGAACAAAGTATATATCCAGAGAAGATATGTACTTGTTTATTCGTGTTAGGGTTAGAATTGTATTTATATTTGGATATAATCATATCTCGTATTGGCACAAACACACACACACACACAAACACACACACACACACACACTCACCTTCATGATGTCTCCTTCGGTGAGATTTAAATCTAAATCTACAGTAAATA
>JAUMHI010000054.1:11697564-11717456 GCA_032359435.1 Enteromius unitaeniatus
ATATATATATATATATATATGTATGTTAGTATATATATATATATGTGTGTGTATGTATATATATATATATATATATATAAGTATATAAGTTTTTTTATATATATATATAAGTTTTTAAGTAGTTTGGGAATGGCTTTAAATCCTTCTTCAGACTCAGCCATCAGTCATCTTCCTTTTGAGGGGCTCAGGCATCACTTTTAGTCTTGATTTCATTATATATTTTTTTATATATTAAGTTTCCTATAAGGTGTAGGCAGCCTTCCTCTTTAATGATATTCTACTAATATGTGCTTTATTAAAATTTTATTCACAAGGCATAGGAATATTATTTAAAAACTAACTAAACAAATAGATAAAAAACATTTGTGTATTTGGATATTGTGACAATTTTCGAGCGTGACAACTAGGTCTATCTCTATTATATGCTATATAAATGGTATTGGGCAGGGCTTATCTATCTATCTATCTATCTATATCCATCCATCCATCCATCCATCCATCCTTTGGTATGGGAAATAGACACTGTGTAATAGCGTAATAGCTCTAAATAGATATGAGCTCTGGCATATGTTGTGATTGAATCGATTAGACAGATAACAAGCCAGGCTTTGGCAAGATCGGTCCAGAGAATGTGTGTGCCGTGCGTAATCGCTTATCCACAGCACCATCTAGTGGCTTCATGCCAGTACTGTGGCGGGATGATATCCAGGAGCTCTCCACTGAACTGCGCATGCAACTACAGGACATGTTGCGTAAGAGTTCTTGCAGTACGCCCAAATATGTTTTGTGGATATTACTGTTGTAATTATTATGATTCGTATCGTTGGCACTGTATTAAATCGGCCTACGACATTATTATAACCTACTGTGTGTTCGGATTCGTATAATAACCCATTTGAACAAAACCCCAAGAGCTTTCAGAATATCACAGAATATTAGAAATAGTGGAATATTACAAAGCTTTATCCATGATGGTATCACACATTCACAAATTACGTTAGCCTGAACATTACTACTTGTGGACTTATTATAAACATCAGTTCCAAATGAGATGTTTATAGGCTACTGCTGGACCTTGTTTTAGTCTAAAAGTGCAGAAAAGCCGCACAGTTTCACACCGTTAATCAAGATTTCTGCTGCGGCACGTGCTCACTTTTACATTTCCAGATGTTGGGTGATATTTCACACACTTTTCTCTCAAAAAGACTTTTGGCAACTTTTGGACATTATAATTTTCTACTCCAGTGCCGTCAGTGAGTGCAGCTGATTGTGTAGATTGTTACTTCAAGGCGTTTTTTGGCACCCTATTTTATTGGATAACTTCACCGATTTAAGAACAAGAAACGACCCAGACAACGTCATTTTATTTAGATGTATCTTTAATATTTTAACACCATTTTCAAATTTCACATATTATCTTTATTTCCAAGAACATTTCAGTAATACTCTTCACTTTATTTTCAGATAAAGCAGCACAAAGGAAATGTTGGAAGCAGAAACTGAAAGGTCCGTGTGAACAGTAACACTAAATAAATTACACATGAACAAAAACACTTTGTAAAAAATAAAAAGGAATATTATAAAGACAGAAAAACACAATAGAATACAATGTTAATGTCTTTAATGCTGTATATCAGTAAGACAACACAACACTTAGCAATACAATAGCCTTTTCTCTTTTCTTTTTTTGTTATTTATTTGCAGCAGCTAAACAACTGCAGTTGTTCAGCATACTCTTAAAGGCATAGTTAACCCCAAATGAAAAATTCAGTCATTATTTACTCACTCTCATGTCACTCAAAATCCGTATGATTTTTTTTCCCCGTAAAAAATAGGATGATGCTGGTAACCAAACCATTTCGGTACCCATTGAATTGCACTGTATGAACAAAAACAACAGAACATTTTTTACAGCAAAGAAAAGGTTTGGAAAGACATGGGGGTGAGAAAATGATAGTGGATGTGTATTTTTAGGTGAATTATCCCTTTAACTAAGTTATGTACCAGCGTAATGTACTAGTGCCGCATTTAATAATCAGAATTAGTTCGTTGTCAGACTGAAAGGCATTGTTATTGTTGTTCATCACACTGTAGTATAAAAGGCAATTAAGTATGTTTTTGTAATTTCGAGAGCATGTCTCGCGTGTTTACAGACAAGCTTCAGGATGCCAGAGTTTGTGTGGCTGTGGGAACCATTTGCAGGAGTCGCTGTCCATGGTTCTGAAGCAATTATAACCAACACAATTCCTCAGTCGGATTGAAATGATATCAGTTTAATCAATGTATCAAATTATCGTTGGATATAAGGACTATGGCAATTTATTCGGATCAAATTCTATTTCTGGCCGGCTAAGAGATTTCAAATACACTGCATCTCTGATTTGTGGTATTTGATATTTCGTTCTTTGCATATCAAAGCACTAATGACTGACACATTGATGTTCAGTCTTCAACTGGGACTTGGTCGAGATTCTGACGTGAAGGCATAAAAAGAACAATTTAAACGTAAGAAAGATGTACATTACACGTGTTAAAGATTTCTTTAAACTGACCCTTTTTTATAACTGCATTACACATCAGTTTGGGCAAATCGTCCAAAACAAGGCAACATTAAAGCACATTTATAATTTTGTCATTTGGGTTTTTGGTGTTTGAAGTATTCCTTACATTGCAAAAATGCAAAAATCATGTTACCTTGATGATTATCACCCTCCTCCTCATTATTAAGAACAACAACAACAACAAAAAACAATTGCAGGGATATAAATTGTAAAAGTCTTTGAGTCCTCTTCTTCGCAATAGCCTAGCGTCACACGGTATTGCGTTTTGTATTTTGTTTTATTTTTTTGTAAAATATTGTAAAATAATAATTAGAATTAATCAGCCAATCAACTGAATATCAAAAGCTTTTTTAGCTGTAAAAAAGTAGGCTAAAGCAAAATGTATTTCAATCCTGAGGAAAAGAACATTGCCAGTTTAAAATGAAGAACCAGATTTCAGTTTTAAATCGCAAGTATAAAAGACTGTAAAAGCCGCGTTTTCTTTTTTTTTTTTTACTCAGTTGTTTAATCCAACGATTTAAAATGCCGTAAAACTAATTCTGTTAATTCACTTCCCTCGATAGGTTTCCTTTTGTGAAGTGTAGCGGAATTCCTAGTCATCATAATTCTGAACACTAGAGGGAGCCTGGAGCACGGCACATTGCTTTTTGCTCCCTGAATCTCTCAAACTCCGCGATTCCTTGTCCATCATCAGAAACCCCATAAGTGACTCCAGCGTTTATCCTTTCATCCCGCTTATATAATTAACATTTATTATTATTGCAGCATATTCATCCCGTTTATCTTATTTAAATAGGCTATTTAGCATATTTTAACTTGTAGGCTTATCTAGGTTAAAAAGTGCTAGATTTTTTTTGTCACAGGTTATTGCAAACATGCTATTTTGAGTTCTGAATGTCATTCATAACTAATTTCGCTTAATCTAAATTTAGCATGAAAGGCAATATAACAGCAGTTTATCCTTGAATTGGATAGCCTACTCGGCTTCAAAACGGGATGTAAATTGTGCTGTTCATTAGTTTGTCGTGGGGTAACTTAAGCAACCTCTTTTCTAAAGCCTTATGCGCGATGAACATGAAAATAAACGTAATCCTTAACAGATAAACGACTTCCCTGGTGTGCTTCAATTCATCATCCTGTTAATATAAGATTAATAACTACTCCAGTATAAACACCGGCTGGCATGGACTTCCCACCCTTGAAATAACAACGGTTACGCAATAATATTGAGAATATATTTTACGTGTTCTCTTAAACCCACAATAGCCTAATCGTTGTCTTTACATCTTATAGCATGGGTCCACATGTAGTCTCACCGGTAATCTGATTTTCTCAGTCTCTCCTCTTTTTCTTCTCTTTAACACATTCACACGCCGTTGCTTTTTGTAGAAGAACCAGTACTCACGTTTATAATTTCGCCCACAGAGACGTAATCCCTTTGATTATATCTAATACCTGCCAAAACCCAGATGGCATGCCCACCCATCGCTCAGTGTGATAATGCCACATTGTGAAATCTAGCCATTAATATTAATTTTCAGTCTGCGAATGTGTCTGAACTGCTGAAGCTTAAAATTCCTTAAAGAAGGCAAGGCTTGACTTACCAGGGATTTTAAGAGCATTCCCATTTCGCCTCTCTCCGTCCTTTGAGGTAAAACTTGTATTCAGTGGGATATGTAGACTTAAGGTGGTCTTTCACAGGCGACAGGAAAAGGCCTGTTTCATCTCACGGTCATTGTGTGTGTCAAATAAACACTCGTTTTTTAGAAGAGACGAAATGTAGCTTGCAGTGATGTCTTTTAATGGAACTTTCTGTTTAGGGTAGAAATCATCATGCTCTGGAGGCGAATACACGTGGATAAAATAATTTCGATAATAATGCTCACTTTTTTTTATAGTGACATGGTTAATTACTCAACCGCGATTCGCAGAGCCTGTCCCAGAGGAACGCGTAAGAGGATAATATCATGATTATATATCACCATATCTGAGAGATACATGCCATTTCATTTAGACCTAGCAACAAGACAAGGCCGATTTAATTTCATCCAGAAGGTCAGTGTATGGCCTTCACTCTTTATCTGTCAGTAAATTAGTCCAAAGTCTATCGAACTGTGTGAAACAGTATGGAGATCTCAACATAGGTTACTAATAGCCATATCTGCCAAACAAAATGCTTAGATGAAGAGGCAAAGAAATATTTCATATTATTTTCTTTTCACTCGGCTATCTGTATTTGGATTAAATCAGTAAAACATGACTGCAATCGCTTTGATCAAAGTTTACAGATTAACATTTTAGTAATGTGCAATGATAACGTGTAATAAGAAGGGTGCAATTAATAGAACAAACATAACAAAATAAAAATTGAATCGAGAACGTAATTCTCCAACATTATTTAACTCTGAGAGATTCACAACATTTTTGTTTGCTTTGCATATTAGTTTGTATAGGACTTATTAACACAGGTACTAGTATTTACCAGTTTACATCAAATGATCTTTGAGTGCTGAAACTAAAAGTAAAAAAAAGAGTCAAGATCATGGAGCAGTCTTGAAATCTATCACGTTGGAATACATTCAGATAAATGAAAACGATTTCTACACAATGCGCATTTTTGTATCCTGAAAAGGCTTTCCTGTTAAAGTTATTCAAAGGTAAATGAACACACCGGAGCTCTCTCTCTGTTTTATACGCACAGTGCACGCGAGCGTTTTAACTCGGTGCTAATCTGGCTGGTAAACCATAAATGCCAATAAAGCCCCTCTTTCAACATGACATCAGCGCTGGACAACAGTTGCAGGAAAACAGATCTGCTGATGAATTGCCAGAGCTGGTGGGAAAATGAGAGGAGTGAAGCATGAACAGGGCGTTGGGCGTTGATTTATCGCATAAGCCCTCGGTCATTTCCATATATTAAAATGCGCCCAAGGGGCCAGTCAGTCAATTTCCTTGAGCCACTACCCGTGGAAGGCGAGCACATGACCAAATGAAATTGAACTGTCTTGCTTTTCCCCCCCTCCTTTGACCCATACCCCAATATTCATTTGGTAGTCTTAAATAGTGAAATCCTGTACTATTTAGTCATGGAGATCGTATTTTAATAAAGTGATCTACCAGCAACAGACATGGTATTATGTAGGTTTGGTAATCTGTCTTTTGTGTCATCCACAGGGCCTCGCGCATTGAGCTGAAACGTTATTTTAAGCATGAATCTGTCATCGCACTTTCCCCTCACTCTCATTTCCAATCGCTTCCTCTGTCACTCTCTCACACTAAACCACTTTTTCTGTGCGAGCGAGCGCGCCTGACCGTGCATTGGAGAGATGGATATTGCAATGCATTTAACGTCTGGCTGATTTATGATGGGATCAGTCGCATTGTCATTTACATATTGAGATTCTGTTTGTACGCGGTGCTTTGTTGCCGCCTGATAGTTTCCATTCCTGAAGGAGGTGTAAACGCTCCGTTTGCGCTGATCAATGTCCGCCTGGAGCAGGGACAGACTTTCAGAAAAGTAAAAATGTGGAAAAAAAAGGCGGTCCGTCAGCCAATGGCCTGAGTGTGCACGTGCCACAGTGTTACTGAAACGCACGAGCGTCCCCAAATTTGCCCAGCACCGAAAGCTTGCCTAAAGTCAAAAACAAACGCTGTTTACACACACGTCGCATTTTAACCATATTAATATTTGCTTTGCACGCGTATGGAAATATCACTTTTGATTTAAAAGCGAATGCTGCATGCAAACGTAAAGTTTTCGACCGCAAACCTCACAACTTTTTTTTTTTTAATAAGACAAAGTTATTTTTTCCCACTTGGAAATATTTCGAGCGAGGTTAAACAATGCAGTCTTTTTGTGGGACGTAAGAGCTGCAGAGCTCAATCCCTCTCGAGAGCGATCAGTGGTGTATTTCTGTCAATCACGCTGCACGATCGCCGAAATATCAGACGCTTAAAATAAAAGTCCTAATTAGAGCCAAAACAGCTTGATTCTGTATATAATGACCTTCTATTCTTAATTTTATTATCCAGAAACCTATTTATGCGGGTGCTTTAAAGACCCAACAATCCAAAGCAATGATCTAAATGAGCTTTTATAAAATGTAAATAATCACAACCCTTGAATACTGTTCTTTGCTTAAAGCCCCTTATTATTATTATATGTTTTTTTCTTTTCTTTTAAATAATTATAATATTGACGCGCTGGGCTCTTGAAAGTGCTTTAAATGTATCTAGCTCCGCTTGTGCATGCTGGAGAATCGTGCGCTGCACTGAAACGAAATCAAAGGCTTTAACGTTATATAGAAAAATTCAGATCGATACGGTGCTTTTAATCATATGCACTTGTTGAGAACAATGACCTGAAAAGCATCGGCACAGTCAGTGCGGTACAGTCGAGCGAATCCATTGGCATTCCCAGATAGCCCTCGCGCACAGTTGACCTTTTTACCCAGCTCAAACCTGACTCAACTTTCGCGTTAAGATCTGACACCTCGCGCCGAAAAAAAAAAACCCCGCACACACACGCACCGGCACAGCGATCAGTCTTGGTCCAGAAACAAAGATGTCAGCGTATAAGCCTGCAAAGCAGTTTCACTCACTCGCTCGCTCGCTTGCTCGCGGGTCACGTATTATCTCCAGCGTTCGACTTCAATCCCGATCGGTTCCCTATTGAATCGTGCCTTTTCCCCGCAGACTGTCACTTGTTCACGCAGCCTCTGCTTTGAGTCTCTGGAGCAGTCGCTATAGTCTAGTCGTACTTCTGCTAGTTCGCAGGGGTGTCTCTCTCTTCCTCCCACCTCGTGGATTGAACTAGCTTGTCATCGCGCTCGGTTATACGCTTCATGTCTCTTTAATTTCGAATGCATCGGCGCTGTTTACAGCATCTTTATATTTCTAAATCCACGCGGCGGCGGTGCACTGACACCCCCCTCCTCCCCCCCAGTCGCCATTCTCTATAATCTGAACGCATCTGAAAGTTATTACCCCGTCCCCTTTCTTTCTAGTGGGCTGCTCCCACAATCTATTCGTCAGTGTGTTGTTATATTTTTACAATTACACTCTTGTAGTATTTAAGTCCCACCTACATCGCGAGCCGCTCTCTATGTGATGTCCCTTAAGTTTCTGTCTGTTCTGGAGGAATGTGGCGGCGCGCGCGGCGCGTGAACCCACATGCCCCGGCTCGGAACCGGTCTGTCCTGTTCGCGCAACCCGATCGCGTGTCTCGCCGAGAAGCAGCTCGCGCGCTGCCTCTGACCGACTGTTTGACCAGGAGTTGAGTGACTGTGTTTGAAGCACCATCAGTGTCCACTACGAAACCTTATATGCGAGGTTCCTCTCCCCTCTCTTTGTATATATAGCATGTCCGGCCCCCTTGAATCTCCTGTCCATTGGCTTTTCGTGCTCTGTTTTCCTGCGTCCACCCCCAGCGCGAGCGCACACACACACTCGCCGCAGCGCACATTGCTTTCATTAAACATATCCCCCCCCCCTCTCTCTCTCTCTCTCTCTCTCTCTTTCTGTGCGTGCGTGTCTCTCTCTCTCTCTCTCTCTCGCCTCTTGTCCGGCCCCCTGATCTTTCTGTCCATTGGCTTCTTCGGGTCTATTTTTCATGTCCAGCCCCTAATGAGTGTCCATTGGTTTTGTTATTTCCACTCCCTCCTCCCACTCCACGGCTTTGCCCTGCCCATGTTCTGTATGTCTGTGTCCATCCATCTCCTGACGTTCAAGTTCGCAGGGACGTCACGTCCGCACTTGAACTTGCAGCTCAGGGGGGCTTTTGCCATTTTTTCATCTCTCTCTCTCTCTTTTCAAAAAAGCCATGACGGCTATCCCACAATCCATCTTCCCTGCGCCATCTTTGTATTATTTCTAATTTATTTTGGATGTCAAAGGCATTGATGAAGATATTTTCTCTGGAGTCTCCCTTCTAACCCGGCTCTCCCGATGTGAACCGAGCTGAAAGCCACCACCAACCACCATGTCTCGCCGCAAGCAAGGCAAACCCCAGCACTTAAGCAAACGGGATTTTTCGCGTAAGTAAAGACAAATATATGTTGTGCCCGTTCGCTTTACCTGTTTTTGGCTCCGTTCTGTAGCGTTGAGTTGCTGGAGAGGAGCGTAATTCTCAGTGAAGACACACTGGACACTGGACAGCGCAGATCAAGTGGACTTTAGTGAAGAGAGCGTTCCCATCTCTGAAATGCCTTTACGCGCACCCTCGTCCGCCGAAATGCCACAAAAGTTTGCTTTCCATCGCTGTACTTGGAGAAGTTCGTGCCGACTCGGTGTTTAGGCGCATATGTCTTGGCTCTCGTGCCCCGGTCGCTTTGACCGCTTAAGAGCAAGCGCTCACAGACACCGGACTGTGGTGGGTACATGCACGCGTGCTTTCGCTCGCTTATTTGCGCTCACATCTCGTGGAATGTCCCGTAACGCTGTCTGGCTGTGATTCTGGGCAGGATTTCCCCCCTCTCGCACTATTTTTGGAAGATTTTCAAAGAGTGGAAGTGAATTTTGATTGGGAAAAATCTCGTGTCCGACTGTTTACAAGCGCCGCGTGCGCTTACTACCCACTGCCAGCAAATAGAGTACGATAGTCGCCCGTGTGAGACTAACATTGCCAGAGCAAGACATCTGCATATAAAATCTATCCGCATTTTAAACTTAAGCTTTTCCTACATTTGAAGCCAAACGCGATTCTGATGGGCTTTCGCTTAAAAGCAGTAGGAGATGATTTTACGCTACGCTCTTTGCCGTTTCGCGTGCATTTATACAAGGATAATTCGATTTCACTTAGGCCTGATTTTTCTCTTAAATGTCGGTGACAAAGGTAAGACGAAACCTAAGTGTAATGCAACTATTTAGATGCAAGTGCGTTAAGAGAACCAGCCAGTTTAGCTCTTTTTGCATGCACACGTTCGCAGCCTACTCCGGTTCTTCGAATTATCATTCCAGTTATTCTTATGCCTATTCATTTTAATCTAAACATGCCTTGAAGGACCGCGGTAGGTTGCATTTCTGCAAATAAAGTCTGCTTCGGATTTTATGGACCTGAAATGCTGTCAGGAGCACGACGAAACGAAAACATTTCAGCTCCTGTCATCTTGTCTTAAGATTTTTACCCTTTGATATCTCAGAGGTAAAGCTGCAAAGGCACCAGTCCGCATTTTATTAGATAAACATGTTTGACACAAATCCCGAGTTGTTGTAACATTGTAAAGTATCGTGTAACATTACTGGGTTTCCACACACCGGCTGTGGGATCTCAGCGCGGGCTGCTCCGTGTGTTCGCTGCTGTTCGTGGCAGAAATTCACCGCTAGGGGGCAGACGATGATCATAAACTAGACTCGAACCCGATCAGTTTCACCGCTATCTTTATCTATATTTGACCATATGTTAGCAAGAGCGAAACGTATTGTATATGAACTCGTAACTGTGTTTTTTTTTCACCCCGTCCCGACCTGGCTCGAAATGTAGACTTTTTATACCTTGTAGTTTGTTATAGATCAAGTAAGCTAACAAAGGATGTTCAGGCTATAATAGAGCAAATCTAGTTTATTTTGATAGACTTTGTCATCTAATTCAGGATTACACAGAAAACTGTTATTTTTTAAATAACGAAGAAGCTGCTACTCACAAACTTTAAAAAAATGACTTTAAGCTACCGACATCCAGCTTTAAATGCTCACGTTAAGATTACACACATTTATTTTTCTGAGGAGAGCTATTTGAGAATATTACCAGCATTTTTTAAACGTAGCTGTTTTTGTTTTTAAATGCTTCCACTATTTTTTTTAATCCTTTAAAAATATTCTCCAAAAACAGTTTGACATTTAATATCGTTTTTGCCTGCGCTGATTGTAGTGGAATTTAAAGCAATTGTTAAAAACTCAATGTGATGCAGCTTTCCAGTTTTCTCACATTCTGAGCAATCTTAATTTGTTACATTGTCGAATATTCTTTTGCAACATATATATATATATTTTTTTGAATTTCTTTATTTATGCAATGTTCAGTTGTGTAAAGTACAATTGAAAAAATATGCATGCATGCGGATATCTATAGATTGCAGCTGCGATTGAAAAATAAGTACATAATATAATTGTTATTGCTAATTGAAGTGTTGATTATAAGCTGTTATTTGAATGTCAAATATTTTATTGCAGCTTAAATATACGTGCCTAACTTTAGAAGTTCTCGTCGTTATTATTAAAGCATGACTGAAGTTTTGCATATATCGATTATCTCTGTGTTTTATTACGATCACACCTAACTGGATGTTTTACAGCTGTTATCATTACGAATTCATTACGAATCAATATCACTATGAGTCCCTCTGTATCTAGGAATCAGTTCTAAAATACTTTGAGTTCACTTTAAATCGAGTAGGCTTTCTTTAATTGATTTGAATGGCGAGCGTTTAATCTAAAAAAACAAAACAAAACAAATCCAAACCATGTAATAGCGAAAAGCATTACGATATATAGAATGCAAATTTATCATACTTCGTTATTGTCCTTCATGTGCAAATGTGTAAAAATATTTTCCTCGTAAGCACGTCTGGGAGATACTCCACATCTGCCCCACAATATCTGCCCCAGACTGGGCTGAAGTAAATTTAACCGCCCTGCACATGATCCTAACACCTTTTTTATCAAAATCTGTACCAATCATCACCCACTAAAATTAAAATCTATTTTTTGATTCTCTGTGGTTTTAGGTTCATTAAAGCATGAAATTGGCAGCTTATAAAGAAGGTCAAGATTCTTAACCATCAGGAAGCTAGTGTAACCTCTGCGCAAAATTTCACTAAACAACCATTATAAAAATACCTGCGTGTGAACCTTACAGCTAACTTTATCGTGAGGGGGAAAAAAAGCTAATAGCCTTTACTGTGTGAAGCTTGTATTGTTGCAGCTGTGACTTGTGTTGGCTTTTCTAGATATCTACACGTGTTGTCCATGCAGTCATTTCATGATCCAGATGTGCCTATGGTTGAGTGAAACAAAGACTGAGATGAATTTACTGTAGCTTTAGACACAGATGTTAATGCACCAAAGCAAATACAACAACATTTTGTTATATCATACTAAATCATATGTTAATAAAATGTCTAGCCTTTGCTGATTATTATGTTTTATCCTTGTTCACTGAAGTTAAGCTGACAGTGACTAATTGATTTTTTGTGTTTATTATCATTTTTTTCAGAACTTGTAAGGTATTTAAAAGATGGCTCTGAAATTAAAAAACTAAGGGAAATTGGTGGGTTGACATAAAATGTACATCCTTGTTCTTTTTCTATCCTGTTATGTGCTCCCTCGTCTTGACTGTGTTCATTACAGCACCCAGTCTCTAATATTCCCTCTGCTTTTCGTTCCCTCTGTGTCGCATATGGATTCTTCCTGCGTGCAGCCGAGCCCCTGTCAGCCGTGGTCTCGGAGGAGAGGCAGGAACAGCGCAGGCTGGTACAGGTAGCTCCGGAGGGAGACCAGGACCTGCTCACCTGTGGCCAGTGTCAGATGAACTTCCCTTTGGGAGACATCCTTATTTTCATTGAGCACAAAAGGAAGCAGTGCAATGGCACTTTGTGCATGGACAAAGCAGTGGATAAGCCCCCCTCGCCCTCGCACTGTGAGCTGAGGAGAGCCTCCAACCCCGTGGAGGTGGGCGTCCAGGTCACGCCGGAGGACGAAGACTGCTTATCGACGTGTTCACGAGGAATCTGTCCCAAACAGGAAAACATTACAGGTAACCTCATCCCATGTGATTTGTCTTTTAAATATAGAAGGGCTGTGTTTGTATCTGTGTGAGGTACATTTTGCAGTGGAGCCGAGTTGTTGTGTGGGCCACATATCGTGGACACATGTCCTTTCTCGGTGGGGCGTCTCGTTCGCAGCTCTGGAGACGTATCAGAGTGGTGAATATTTAAAAGCTGTGGGGCAGGAAGGGGAAGGGGGTATATTCAATCAAACCTCAGAGTGAGAAGCCATTACGAAGACCAAAAGAGGAACCGGCATTACTTCATAGAGTACAAAGATAAAGAAAAAAACCCCAACTTTTATTATCTCAAGATCGTCGCTGCTTGGAATCAATGATCTCCTTCAGACGGACTCTGTGGGATTTGGATAATTAAGCTCAGATTCGAACCGTAGATCACACATTCCCACCATCGCCTGCATGCTTCGGTTTAGCACATTTGCACTTTGTGTTTCAAATCCTTTTTCTCTGGTAACTTGTCGTTCACTCTCCATGGTAATCAAATGAGGCCCAAAGTGGCAGACTGTGACTTAAAAGTTGCAGATTTGTTAACGTAGAGTGCAATGGGGGTGTTCTTTATGGCACGGCGGACTGTTCATCCCTACTGGGAGGAGAAAAAAAAAGGATTGAAAGGGGGAGATTTTGGGACTGGAGGGGCGGTCTGAGGAGTCCTTGCTGTGACAGGAGAGGCCATCCCCCTCGGTGTGTGTCCATAGGCTCATGGGAAATGCCTCTCTGTGCTGCACAGCCTCTCTCATGTGGTCTCGACAGATGTATCTTGATTTCGTTGTGGGTTCTCGCACAGCCACATCTTATCCGTATAAATGCACGCCTGCACATTTTCACTTTCTGTCAGAAAAGGAAAGGAAATGGAAGGCCGTTCGGGTATTTTGGTTTGTCAGGAAACAATAACACAACGCTAATTATTTGTTTTATTTTTGTGGACGTGCGTTTTAATTAGCGGTCGGCTTTATGCACTATATAAAACGCGGAAAAAACAGTCATAAAAAAGATAGTCCCTAATTTCCACTGTAAACAACTTAAAATAAAGGCAACCCTGGAATCTTAGAGCAGCGTAAGTCTAATCTTGCTTAAGCTGAGCGTTAAGTGAAATGAACTGCTTTAAGTTGTCTGCGTGTTATTATGGGTCCATGAGTGTTTTGTGCTGGTGGGGCAGAAAATAGAAAATGTGAGAGTGAGACTTTCCAGTCTGTTTTTCTGGCCTGGCTTTACGTTTGGCCATTCTCTGGTCCGCCTCAAAGATCAGGTTCCAGGAAGCGTCTGGGTCCGGTTAGCCCCATCAACAGTCATTTGGACTTGACCCTTTGCTCTGGGCTAATTATCGTCTGCTGAGTTCAAGTATCAAGTTGTTTTCCAACAGTCCCCACTTGCATAGTTTGAGAAGCCTCCTAGTTTGTGTGCATATAAATGTTTATAATAATCTGCTGTGGAACACAGTTTTGTGCTATAGCACATTTAAATTTGATCAGATATGGAGGTTGAATGGGGTCATTTGTGTCTGCTTGCCCTCTTTGTTTTAAGCATGTTGATGCAGTTTCAGCACAAATTATACAACCTTTATGCGAGCCGGCTATCGCGCACGTCTCTTGTTTCTGTCAGCCGCTAAACTGGGTTATTAAACTCATTTACATCATAATGTATCAGGGTTCAGCTGATAGCGTTGGGTCACTGGTATTATGTGTGCTTGTTATTATTATTTTTTTTAAACAATTTTGTGGGAAGGTCCATAACAGCTTCTCAGCATGTTACTGAATCTGCTGCCATGGCAGGTCAGACAGGGAAGAGATATTAATTAGCCATATTATAGACGATTTCAGACATAACATATTCAAGGTTAGTTGTGACTGCAGCTTACCACGAATGTATAAACCAGAATAATTTGAGTGTGTGTGTGTGTGTGCGGGTTAGAGTTTCTTTAGAAAATCACAAAACTGCAAGGTTGAAGGAAGGCCGCTTGAAAGGTTGAAAGGTTGAAATATTTTTTTATTACATTTTTATCATTATATACAGTTATTAGAAAGCATTTTTATTTGGGTTTCTATTTATAAATTGTTTATATTATTTTAAACATATTAGTGTAGTGTTTCTTTATTTTGTCGTTTTTTTATTTTATATATTAATTGTTATTATTATTATTATTTTTAAGATGGCTCATTAGACTATGGTTCAGACAACCAAATAAGGAGATTGGTATGTGTGATGTAACAACTTCATTTCCATATAGAGCTGCTCAGTCTGAGAAAAGGCAGTACCTGTCACAGAGGAATGGATTTGCTGTGTGAGCAATGCACACGTGTGTGTGTGTGACTGTGTATTACCCCAAATAGCACAGTGCATCCTGGTGAGGAGGCCTTGCTAGAGAGAACTGAGACATGCAGTGATTTGATACAGTCATAATGTATTTATTTAATTTTTAATCCCTAAATGAGATTTTGAAACCTTTCATTTCTTGAAAGTGGTAAAAAAAAAAAAATAGACAGGTTGACACAAAAGTGTCTTGTTGAATTAATGCTCTTCCCAGAGCTTTGAATACGCTCTGTTGATGTAATCGGCATCATGTCCTTTGCTGCACAATATAAGACATCTGATGAAATGTAAAAATTATGCAGAGTAACATCCTATGATCTTCTGTTTCGCAACGCCTTGTCCAAAAACATGTCGATGGAACAGATTGAATTCGCTTTGGCTTGTGATATGGGGCCATTTGGAGCTCTGAACTTTTTTTTTTTTGTCAAGCGCTTTTCAAGACTCTGTCTTTCGCTATGGCAGCCCTTCAGAAATTATGACTGCTCTCCAATAAATCGGCAGATTAGATCGGACTAACACTGCCGCCATGCAGAACGGACCTCAATACAGATAATTGTTTTTTAAATGGCCTTTGCTGGGTGGGTTTTTAATGCCTCTAACTCTCTCGCTCGCCCGTTTTGTCACTCTCTCCCTCTCTGCTATGCATATGGCTGTAGCAGTCAATGTAAATCAGGGGCATCCAATTAATATTGAATCAATTACACTGTGTGCGATTGTCTGGCATGTGAGCCGCCTGCAATTTTCTGTGCCAAAATGTGACCCAAATGAGTGGCTTAACAAAGACCCCAGCAATTTAAGCTTTTTTTTCCTTATTGTTTTTTTTTCTTCCTCCTTTTTTTTAAATCACATATTATCTGGAGCTTGACGATCTGTCATGATCATAATTATCATCAAAGCGCCTTTCTGGAGTTCGGCTGCGAGAGAGCGAGTGTGCTGACACTGATCGTTTTTTAAGAGGACTTGTGAGGAGCATCAGTGAGAGTCAGTTGTTTTTATTTTCCGAACCGCCCCATGCAGTGTGTGTGTGTTTTTTTGACAGATGTAACAGACGTTGTGGACGCTATGTGGAAATGTGCATGTATACAGAGGATCGTTTTATTTGTGCAGATGTGTGTGCTTGCTGTCAAGGCTTAATATGGGGCGACACCCAAACCTAGCTTGTCTTTTTTTTTTTTTTCAAGAAATCAAGAAAATGAATTATCGGGAAGCGACAAAGAGACATGTCTAACCCGAGTGGCGATGGCACCCTGGAAGCGGCTCTTTATGAATATGTATTCGAACTGGGGGGGGAAGGCATTCGCCTCTAATTTTCCAAACCTTTTTGTTTCCCTCCACCGGCAGGATTTCTTCATACACAAGAGCGGTCGTCCCTTTCAAAGAGCACTGTGCTTTTGTATGCCCATGTGTGTTTGTATCTAGTCCCTGCATATGTGTACCATCTCCTGTCTGATCTTGGAAAAATAGCATTAGCGTATGTGTGTGTGTGAGAGGTGTGCAGAGCTTTTCCAGAGAGAAGAGGTGTAATAATAGCACAGAATGATGTTTAATTCTCTTGGAGCTGTTTTGCTGCATGTGGAGATGTGTCTCGTAGCATCCCTCGCAGAAACATTGTGATATTCTGCATCCTCGGGCTTGATTTGCATGATACAGTCGGCTCGGTACTGTGGGGGTGGACAGCTTCCTTTCATTCGCCATTCTCATCTAATGGGCTACAGCACACATTTTTTTGTTGTGTTGGGAATTTCATATTGCACGGGGAAAAAAAAAACGCCATTTTTATGTTATGTGTGCTATATTTATTAGCATTCAGTTGAAATTGAGAGACATTATATGGAAAAATCTATATTTGAAGGCTTTAAACCTTAAAATCACATCGTTTTTACCTGTTTTTTTGCACCAAAGCCGGCGTGCAAGAAAACAAAGGTATTTAGCAGCCAGACGGGCACTGCCTGGCACGGTGCCACCCGCTCCGTCTCAGTTCTCCCACCCCCGCACCCCTTCATACACTCTTAGCACCCAATGACGCTCTCACCCCCCCCCATCCCTCCCTACTGCAGACAATGGCATCGCCTCCTCCATCACAAGAGGAGAAATACCCAGCTCTCTCCTTTCTGTCTGTCCTCATCTCCATAATGCCACCTGATCACGCCGTCTTTCTGGGACTACCTCGAGTGATCAAAAAAGCTATGCAAAAACGCTCAGTATCTGTTGTTGTTCGCAGGTACGTGCAGGTGTAGAGTTCGATTTTAGGTCCGTGAGAAGTGTGATTATGCCTCTGCGGAGAGATTTTGTGATCGTTTTACAGATATTCAAGCTCCCCTCTGGTCTGATCTCCTCGTTTTATTTGTGCCAACATGTGTGTGTGTGTTATGCATGTGGGTGGACGCGCTCAGACCCACTGGGTCCTGTCGTATTGCAGCTCTCAAATTGTGTCAGATGTTTTAGAGGAATGTGTCCATAAAAATGTTTATGTACTACAAAGCGTATTTATAAATCTCGGCGGATTACAGACAGCTTTTATAAACACAGATAGGAATGGTGCAGAATTGCTGGGCCGTGTGTGTGTGACTGCGAGAGGCCTGTGCATTTGTTTGTGGTTTTCTGCAGCCGTGAGGTGTGTGTGTGTGTGTGTGTGTGTGTGTGTGTGAGTTGGCACATGTACTGCAGGACATCCCTCAGCGGCCAATGCCAAAGAGAAATTGGCACGGAGCAGGGCTGGAGGCATCGGGTGGGCTTTAGGAGGGGTGTCCTCCACTACTCTGTTTACCTTTTACACACACACACGCTGTCAGACACATGCAATGGACTCGTCACTGCTTCAGAGCTAGGCTAGTTCATTTTTTCACTTCTGTCTTCTTTCTTTTTGCTCTGTCCCTACTGATATCATCAGGCGGACACATCTCCACTACGAGGTCACCTTGACCAGCTATGCCCCCGCGCCAGCCGGGTCGCTCAATACGATCAATTCATCTGGGCTCTAATGGTTACAGATGGCAGGACTTGAGTCTCTACAGACACCTACAGCTCTTGGTGTTTTTTCTTTCTTCTCTCTTCCTGTCTGTTTTGTCGCTTCTTCTATCATTCTGTCTCTACTAATCTCTTAAGGGGGTCTGCTTCCTACCTGTAGGGAAGAAAAATCACAAATGAGATTGCTTCAAATATCTCAACAGTTGCTCCAAATGACGCTGAGATATCTCAGATTTTCTCCTCAGAAACACCTCGGAAGAATTCTCCGATTTGTTAAGATAGCATAGCATGCAATCAAATCAGACATCAGTATGGAATCAAACATTTCTTATCAAATGTTAAAAAAAAAGAAAACGGAATTATCTGAGATATAGTTTTAATTTCAGTTACATGTAATGTTTCTTGTTGGTATATAAACAATTTTCTTAGTTGTGTCTGTTTTTAATTGCTCTTAAAGAATTTTGTGAGAAATATCTTTTGACTTTGACAAAGCTTTTCTCCTACAATTCCTTTTTTTTTAACTTATCTATTAATTAGGTCAGTTTTTTTTTTGTTGAAATATCATGCTTCCCAGTTTTTCTCCTCAGAAAATTACTTTAGGAATCTCCTAGTTTTAGAAATGTTCTTAACTATGTCTAAAAACTGCTAAGATTTGCCAAGATTCAAAAGTCTGCAACCAAATCTCAGTATGAATGATTATATTCATCCGGGACTGACAAGTTTGATTTGATTTTAATTTATCCACATTCATTTTCTTGTTTATATGTAACCTTTCATCTCATTTGTGTCTATGATACTTTTTTTTCTCCTGAAGCGAAACAAATAATCTTATGAAAATTCTCTTAAAGCAAAACATCTGGGTAAAGGTCAGCCTTGTTTCAGATGTTTTAATTTTTTACTGGAAACTTAAGAGTCAACTGAGCTACAAAAGAGCAAATCTTATGCTTTTCTACTCAGAAAAAGACCTTGGAAATCTTGAGTTCTTTTTTTATCAACATTTCAAATTGTCCTCAGTTTTGCCAGTATACCAAAGTTTGCTATTACAAAAAATAAAATAAACTATATTTCTTATTAAATTCTTCCAGAACGAATGCTCTAGACTAGATTTTACACATTAGTTTTCTCATTGGTGAGAAGTTGTCTCATTTGGGTATATTTTCATTTATAAGTTTTTAAAAGAATAAAACCTTAACTTTCTAAAAAATCTCTTAATTTGTTACTTAAAGCTTAAAGCCATCTGACCTATAAAAGAGCAACCTCCAAGCAATGAAGTTTTCCTCAGGGAAGTACCCTCAGATTTCTCACACAGGTGAAGACAGGTGTTAGATACTCATTTTATGATCCTGTTCTCTTAAAAAAAAAAACAGCACAGTATTAAGCAGGACGGACTGTCTCTTGCAGGCTGGTGGATCTCTATCAAAACTTTCACTTAGCCTTTCACTTGAAGCCACTCCACACCCCTAACCCATGTGAGGTCCTCAAGAGCGTGCATGCCACAACTGGAGCTGACGTCCGTATCTCCCTCTCCGTGTTTGTGTGTGATTTGGGTGGTTGCCTGCTTTGCTCATGTTGGTATTGGGTGCCTGCCTAGTTTTAGTGGGTTGTAGTGTTTGTGTATGTGTGTGTGCACGTATTTGTGTGTATGTGGTGTCAGACTCTGCCGCTGAGACAGTATGCAGACGCGTTGTGTGACGAGAGCTCTGATCTTTCACAGATCAATGATTATTCATTTTTTGCTTATTTCTGCCATATATACACTATTAAATTTACATTTAAATAATTTAATAAAATATTAAATTAAGCAAATTATATATTCGTTTAACAATAGATTCTAGTAGATACGTTTATTAAGTTCATTATATTTCTCATGATTCTTCTTAGTGTGTTTGAAATCGGTCTTCTTTGTATTCAGATGCAATAAGCTCACTTTAGCTTTGTGTGTGTGTGAGCGTGATTTCACCAAGTACAAGATGTTCCTGGATCAACATCCTTGTTGATCCTGGAACAACGTTCCAATCAACCAATCAGAATTGAGGAATAATTTTTAGGCTTATAATCATGGTTAGGTGCTTCTACGCCCTTGTAAATCATTACCCACTGATTTTGGCATGCATTTTGGGTAGGGGTAGGTTTAAGGGTAAGGATTGGGATTTTTGGACAGTAATGTTGATCTAGGATCTTGTCTTACTTGCCAAAATCTGGACATATACTTGTGTATACTGTATATAGATTCATATGAATGTTCAGAAATGTCCTGTTCTGTCAGTTCCAGTGGT
>JAUMHI010000054.1:11724501-11744899 GCA_032359435.1 Enteromius unitaeniatus
ATATTCATTTCTTATGATGTGCATTAATTCATTAAATTTACTTGCATAGAAATAATTTATTTTAGGTTTTTGGAATTGTTATTGGCAATACCATGAAAATAATTATTAGTAAATTATAATTAACTAATATATATAATTATAAATATATAAGTCTTACTGGTTTTGTCCAAATTGTATACTGGTGCAGTCTATGTAATCATAAATGTGATTAAAATGATTCAAATAGTCACAAACACAAAGCGTCTGGACATTTAGTTTTCTGCTGTTGATTTGATAGAAAAGATCTTGATTTGTTTCAGTCCTTTTTGATTTGTTTGTTTGTGTTGAATTTCTATTTCACTGCATCAAATCTAATCATTGGGGTAAGCGTTTATTTATTCAGTCTGATACATACAGTATATACAACAGTTTTTAATATTTTACACTAGAATGGTCTTGAGAGGGTGAGGGTAGACACCTTCCTTCTGGAGAAATGTATCATAAAAGCAATCCCTCTTATCTGAGGCACGGCCCACTTCCCCATCTCATGCTAGGTTTTGTATCAAAGGTTAGCTTGGACACAGGGAACAGAGGTCAGTACTGGTCTGCTCTGCAGTTAATCAGCCATGACACACACACACACCTGCCTCATAGATCAGCACAGCTGAAACAGTTGTACACTGGTCTACCAACTGTCAATCACTGGCTGTGATCTGACTTTACGCTTTTTTTAAACTTCATAATTTGAACGATAAACGAGGCAGTCATTTCGATTTTTCCAGACCAAAACATGTACATTTTTTTTTTTTATATAGCTTTATTTGAGTGAATATGTAGATTCTGCTGTTCTCTTCTTAGTATTCAGTATGTGACCAAATGTTTACGACGCTATCCTAGTTATGTTTATGCATTTTTATTAACCAACACAAGTTTAAGTGGAATGATTTCCCGATGAGTTTTATTTCCCCTCAAATATGTGTTTGCCGGAGGGCAGTCACATTTATTTGTATGTGAGTGAGTCTGTGTGGCTGACCTGAATAGTCAGTCTAGAAGTTTTCTCCAAGTACTCTTTAGGGAACTGGCTGTGTATATCTCCAGCTCTTCCCTGAATTCATGGGGACAGACCAGCAAATGTGGGTCTTCGGTCAAATGTTGTGTGTGTGTGTCTGTGTGTGTGTGTGTGTGTTATGCACCTTCCAGTGTGCTTTTAAAAGCAATAATACACTCAAAAAGGAAACGGTATCATCATTTACTCACCCTCATGTCATTCCAAAACTGAAAAGACACAAAAGGCGACATTTTGAAAAATGTTCCAGCTGTTTTTGTCCATATAATGAAACTAAATGGGGTCCAAAACAACACTAGACCCTATTGACTTTAATTGTATGAACAAAAAAACACACAAAAAAAAACACTTTCTTTAAAATATTTTCTTTTGTGTTTCACAGAAGAAAAAAAATCATACAATTTGGAACGACATTTACAGGTGAGTAAATAATGACAGTTTTTATGTTGTTAACTGTCTCTTTAAGCAAAGAAGTATATGTATGTACATGTTCAGCACGCAGTGCTTTGTTTTGGTGGCAGATACACAGGTCACGGTGTGTGTGCTACATGAGACGGCTGGCATTTCAGAGAGTGTTCATGTTCCCGCTCATGTATGTGTGTGGAAGAACGGACTGTGGTACATGTAACCCGACTGGGTTCAGAGATCTGAACTCCAGATGTAACCACAGGCCAGATACGGCTCGGCCTGGGCCAGACTGACAGGCTGGCTGGACATTGAGAGACCAGAGCAGTATGTATAGGAGGACAGGCTCCACATAGACAACATGGAATTCATTACACCCTGCCCACCGTCACCGTAGCTGGCTTGGATTTCTAAGGATAGATGTGATCTGGCTATGTGTGTATTAAATAGCACAGAGCAAACGCGATACTATTTCTCGCAACTTTGGACAACAGGCTTTTTCCGGATACGCTATGCACAGAGACACACAATGTCCAAGAAACTGCAAAAACATGCATCTCATAATGTTTTTTTTTTATATATAAGCATTACACTCCCTACACAAACAGGAACTTTCAAAAACAAAATTCCACTACAACTGAAAAATAAACTCTTCTACTTCCTCCTCTTTTCAACTGTCAATTTCCCTTCACACTTCACTTGCTGACTTTAAAACCCTGTGAGTGAGGTGTTGTAGGCAAACTATTGATGCATTTTATCTCAATTTGGTTGAATTTTATGGTAGTGTGCTTTGTGATGTCTCATAACGCATTGCAACAAGCTCTTTGGAAAAAATATACCCAAGATCATGCAAGATTAGTATTGATTACTAATAGACATATTTTTATTTTATTTTTGTATTAAATTTTTTTAATCCATTACTGAAATAGTTCAGTGTAATTAAAAATGGATTAAATATTGATTTTCACATTTCTGTGTGTGCTATGCATTTTTATGTGGTTTATTATAGAGCTGCATAATTTATTTTGGGGGGAAATTAATTGCGTTTTTCCTTCTTTTTTAAAATGTCATTAAAAATAAATAAATAAAGAAATATACTACTATATATCAAAATTATATAATAATGATTACTAAAAAAGATTGTATATATTTTGAAATACTCTAAAATATAAAATACATTTTTTATATTTATTTATTTTGAGTATTTGAGAAATACAATATAATATAGAGAAATTATCATTCTTACTGTACAATATGACAATCCTAATATTTATGGCTGTCATAATTTCTTGATTTTCAAGAGCTTTTTTTATGTGGAAAGCCCTTAAAGCTTCTTATTTGTTGACAACAGCCGGTAGCTGAGTCTTTCTCATTACAAGTTGAAAAGATGACAAAAAATCAATTAATAGCTTAGCAATATCCTTACATCAAATTATGTCGAAGGAAAGGAGCTGCAGTGTTTTTTTGGTGTTAATATTATTTTTAAAGAAAGCAGAGGGTACTTGGATACCGAAGCAACACAGGGGAAGTAAGTGATCTTTAAACCGCCCATCCCTTCAACTGCTTCTGTTCACATCAATAGAGAGAGAACAAGGTAATGGGGTCGCTGGTGTTGGAGTTTGATGTATGGATTATGTTTACCGTGGCATATTTTGTTTGTGTGCGGGGGCCGTAAGATTGGGCCGTTTGATGAATGGACATGCCCTCCAGATTCACATCAGCACCTGCGCACCCTTCCTTTCCCTCCATCCTGAACATAGCAGCCAAAACTGCCCCCTCACACCCCTGGTGCACTTCCATTTATGGGGTTATAATTGGCTTGAATTAAAAAAAAGTGCAGAGACAAAGAGGCTGCATCTTTTTTCTCTTCATAATTGTGTTTATATAACCCATTTCTGTTGTTTACTGTCCGTGCCATGAAAGGATATAGTTATGTTTATCTTGGATACAGGTTCACCCACTGTTAGATGTTTCTGTTTAGTTATGCAAACGTGAAGTCTTTCTGCTTACAGGGCCAGAGTATCTGTGATGTTTGCTTTTGAGCTGTGCAAAGTCTTGTTAAAGTGCCTTTTATTAACAGTTTGCCTGGACAAGAGCTCTTTGGCACTGAGGCATAGAGCGAGAGTAGTTTTCCACAGCTATTACTCCTGCAGAAGGACCATCAAAAGCCACATCAGTGCCCTTAATGGGGCCCAGTCCACAACTGATAGCTTCAATGTGTCCAACAAAACTATAATCCTGAATACTAAAATATCCAGACAGCTTTATGTGTGTAATTCATTAGGTATAGAACATGGAATATATAGAGAAATTAATCTGTGCAGCTGTAAAATGCGGGTTTTTAAAGGAATAGTTCAACCGAAAAGGAACGTTTCGGTCATTATTTACTCACTCTTGAGTGGTTCCAAACCTGTATGAATTTCAGCTGAAGAAAGAAAAAAGATGCATTTTTAAAGAACATTCTGAAAAGTAAATAAAGATTGGGGCTGTTGAGTTACAAAGGGTGGAAAAACAACATAAAAGTAGTAATAACAGTAACATTTCAAAGAATAGTGTTATAAACACTATTCTTTGAACAAATATATAAACAATACATTCGATTTAAATTCAATTTAAATAAGTAGGGCTCATTAATAATGTAATAACTGAAATTTAATGAGTTCATTTAATGAGTTAAATTTTATTTCTATGCTCACGTGTGCATGTATGTAGCGTGTATATCCAGAGCAAACACAACACATTTTGCTGAAAAGAATCTCATATGATTCTGATTCCAAAAAGTCGACTGTTAACCGCTGTGATCAGTGAGCCGGTTAGCAGATTCTCGTTTTCAGAGAAAAACAACTTAAAATTCGGTCTGTTTGCCTTTCGAGTCACATCTTTTCAATTAAATGCTTCATTCAGTTCCCCAAACCGTTTGGAGGATTTGTTCACAAATGATCAAACAGGAGCCAATTCGCTGAACAGATGAAAAAAGATCACGAAACTCTCACCGAGAAAAGCTGGTGAATAATAACTTCTGTTTATCGCACACATCTTTTGTAGAAGATTAGACTGAAAGAGTCGCACAACCACTTTTATGATGCTTTTGTGTCTTTTTAAAAGGTTGACAGCTCCAGTCCCCATTCACTTTCATTGAATTATAAAAGAGGGCAGCAGGTACATTCTTCACAAATGCTTCTTTAGTGTACCACAGTCACACCAATTTGAAATTACACGAGAGTAAGCGAATAATGATGTAATTTTTAGTTTCGACTGATCTATTCCTTTAATTCGGAATTGTGGCAGAGTTTTTGGCGAGCGCAGCGCAGGCTTTGTGGTTTTCATGAGAGCAGAGGCCGGTGGCACTCTGTGTGGGGTGGAGAGGTGAGTGTGTGAGTTTGATCTGCTCCATTGTCTTCCCTCTTCACACAGTGCTCTCCAGTGAGAAGTAATCAATAGCAGCAGTGGCTGACTCTCTGCCTTTGTCTGCGTCTCTGTGCAGCTACTGAGAGACAGTTTTGACATCTCGGCATGCCGCGGGCAAACTCTTACCCTCTCTCTCTCTCTTTTGCGTACACACATACACACACACATCATGCCAGCCTGGCTGCTCTTTGTTCAATGTTGTACTGCTCTGCCTTTCCGGCACACACAGGGGCTTGTGTAGGAGTGTATCTCTGTCTCTCTCTCTCCCTCTCTCTTTTTTTGAAACATTCCATTTTTATAACTCTGCGCTGTTAAACGCATTGCACTGATTCCATAAGCCGCGCTGTTCTGCTCTGGAGAGCTGACGCTGTGAACTCTGACCTCTGCCAGCCTTTATAGCCTTTTAACGAAAAGTTGTTAATGCCTTTGATAAGTTACGGGTCGGCTGCATGTGCGAGGGAGCGTGCGTGGACGGGCCGTGGGGGAGGAGACTGTGTGTGACCTCACTGCTGGAGTTGAGGTTGTATCAATAGCCAGAGAGTTACTGGCTCTTCAGTTATTTTTAACTGTACAGTAGTTCTTGTGCAGGACGGGGTGAGCCGTACTGTAAAAAACGCAGTTTTACTCTACTATCGTGAGACCGGTGAAATCCTTGTGAATACAGTTTTCGTGCATTTGGTTGCTTTTTAACTATTTGTACCTGGCTCCACGTTTATTTGTGTTGTGGATGCAGTGCAGAGGCTTTTTAATGTCTTTAAAGGCTTACTGTTTAAAAAAAAATCCCAAAATTGAGAATGAAATGTTGTTAGTGTTGTAAAGTAGTAAATTATTTCCCTAAAACTATGTATGATAATGTGTATGGTAATTATAATAGTAATAATAAATATTATTAAGTAATAAAATGATCTAAAGTTGTAATAACTGAATTTATCTATTCATATATTCAGGACAAAATCTATATCTATCGATTGTTGGATGATATGGTGGTGGCACTGTCTAAGTCATGCGCTTGAATTACTGGAAACTATTATATCAATATTTTATCATAATTATAATTAAAGTTTGGGGCTAAAAATGTCTGAAGAAATTGTAAATAATACACTTCATTTTGTTTTACATTTTCTTTTATTTTTGGTTATGTGCTGCAACCTTTTCCTCTCTTTCTCTCCTGTTTTGTCGTCATGTTTTGCTCTCGTGGTCCTTGCGACCAAACACAGATGCCTGTTTCTGCTTGACCAGACAGTGCTTTGCGAGGCCTGTTAACAGCAGAGAGCCGAATTCTCAGGTGACCCCTCTGCCCTGCAGACTAAAGGACTGTGTAACACTCTTACACGCCCTTGTACTTTATTTATTTATCTTTTACACAGAAATGAACAAAAGAGGTTTACTCTCTGACACTGAGCGTTCACAGGCCTCAGCGGAGGTGAGCGTGTCACAGGAAGAGAGAGTAAAACTGTAAGAGCAGTCCGCCGGGGTGAGCTCTGCATTCAGCTGGCGGTCAATAAACTGATCCATGTCCCAGCTGACCTTCAGAATGGAGTGACCCCAGCATCCCGCACACAGATCTGACCAGCGGGCCGTACTGCGCTGGATGCAGACACAGCCCGGGCTGCTGCCAGCAGGAACACACATAGAGCTGTTATAGACTAAAGGGCAAACACAGTTCAGGATTGATTTTCTGTGGGTATTTGTGTGCATTTGTAAGTGCGTGTGTGTTTATTTTAAAGTGGGGACAGGAGTATTTTCCTGGCCACAGGAGCGGCCAAGTCTCTGCACAGATGCCCCGCTGTTTATCGGCTCTGCACTGTATGCATAATTTAAATGGAGACCTTAGCCACACAAATTAGAGATGGGCTTCTGTTATCATTCATAATTCTCATCTGATAACCACTAATAACAGCCCTCTCCCTTCTCAGACGATGCTCGCTGCATAATGGACCTAACAGCTTTAACCAAATTACCTCCAATACGTATATGCCACAAGGCTAATAAAGCCAAATAAATGTATCACAGGCCGGGTAGCCCAGTGCCTCCTAATGCACATAAATCCACGCTGGCTGGCTCTCATTACCCTGTGTGTGTAGCGGAGGCTAAATCCTGCCTCTATCATGTCCTCCTCCCCCAGTGACCACTAGCTGCCAAGTCAGAGAGGCAAGCTGCCAGTAATCAGCACACGATTCCCCTCGCTCATCAGCGTGCGCCGAGCGGCCCGCCGCTGTCGTGGCCTAGTCCGAAAAGCGACGCTCTCTGTGGAGATGAGGGAGGTTGTTTTGCCTAACAGGTCCACCACTGTGCTTCCTGTACAAGAGTAACACTCACTTCTGATGTGCTATATATAAACTTGACTGTAAGAGAACTGCATTATAAAAGAGTAGCATTAATAAATGATATCTCACTTGTCATTTTCAAAATCTGTTGACAGTCTTTTCAATGGATAATAAAGAGCTATATAGCTTTATAGCTGGTTCTGCTCTTTTTTTAAATTTTTTTAAAAGAAGTCTATTTTTCTTACCACGGTTGCATTTATTTGCTCTAAAATTAAATAATATTAGAATTTGATTAAAAGAAACAATGTACAATACCTTATATGCATCAATGTAATGCATCATTCCTTGATAAATAAAAATGATAATAATAATAAAATACTAAAAACTTTTAATAATAAAAACTTTTGAACATCTGCTGCTTTATTTAAATAATAAACAGTTATTATTAAATCGGCATTTTGTGTGCACATCATTTGCAATGGTTAAATTGCATTATGTATATATAGGTATTATATCAGTCACTGGTCCTGCTTTCTTGGAAAATCCATCTTTGGACCAATAGTATTGATGCAGTAGTCACTCTGCTGATGCAGTTTACTCTGTTTGTATAGACTGAGTACATGTGGACACTGTTTGGTGTAGTGATGTGTGTATGTGTGTGTGTTTAGAAGAGAACATCTGGACATGACAAGAATGCAGAAGTGAAAATCTCCCATAGCAGACTAAATCACCCCCTTCATTCACTCCCCTTTATGTCTTCATCAGAGGCTGTGAGAGGCCCCCTGCCCGCTCTCTTCCTTCTGCCTCGCTCTCTCTGTCCATCTCTCAGCCTGTTTCAGCCTGTTTTCCGCTTTTGAGCAGATATGTCCGAGATGTTCACAAATTACAACAATGATCGATTATGAAAATGCATAAACTACATGACCTCAGATTCATTCACAGCTGTTACGTGAACATAAAAAATGGGACCTTGTGGTTTTGTGACTCACAACAATAGGACATTTACCTTTGTATGGCAAGTGAAATGCAGTTTTAATACGAATACCGTAATAGGAATCTGGAGAACTCAAAACACTTTCCAGGTTGATTTTGGGTCGTATTCAAGAGTGGTAAACTTTGCATATTTGCCACGTTTACCAAGATCAAACTGCTTAGATTGACCTCAGTGGAGCAAAGATTCACACAAATTTCACTAATATGGTTGTGCCGCAACGGTGACTTTCAGTTCAGGAACATCTGACATATATATGTATATGTAGGCACACCGAAACATCACTAATGTGAAAGTCAAACCCCATAGTGGTCTCCCTCCTCCTTTGTCCCTTTATGTCTCCTGTGCAGTTTCTCACAAGGTTTTCCTGTCACACGTGTCCACTCCAGACGGCTTCACCTCTCGACACCTGAGGAAAGCAAAGCAGAAAAAGGTAGTGAAAAACAAAACCGAGAGAGCAGCGTCTGTGAAGCCATTGAAGCGGAATGCTTTTTTTTATGTTGTTGCCTCAGTGATGTACAGTGAATCTGTTTATTTTTCAGTGGAAGGGTGTTTCCTCTTCTCTATAAATACTTTCTCTCCTGTGCGTATGAGAGAAAAAGAGTACGATGATGTGTCCGTTGGGCTTTTGGCTCTTAAACACACACACAGTGGTTTTAGTGTGGTGCTCTATTGCTTCGAGCTCAGCCCTGACCTGCCAGGCCCTGTCTCAGATTCCCACGTAGGGCGTGTTGAGACCTTGTGTAATGACACAGTACCACAGAAGCTGCTCAACCTGTCCCCCCCTTCTCCTGCTCCAATTTCCCCCCTTCTTCCATGCGCTAATCTTTTGCTCCTTGACCGGGTCCAAGCGGTCACAGCTTGACGGACCTGTGACTGGAGAGCTAAGTCTTCCATTCAGACACATGGGGGTTTAAATTGAACATTTGTATATGATCTATAAATCCTCGGTCTTTCTTTCGGTTCACACCTCTTTGCCTCCTACTTGCCCCCAGATTTGCAGACAAAAGCATGTAGGCCCATTGTTGCATGGCGATCGAGGGCTGAATGAGAGACCGCGGGTCACTGACGGGTTTAGGATTGGCTAAGCGTGGAAGGAAAGGGTGGAGCTTGATGGGGGTTCAGCAGGCTGTGAGAGGATCCCACCCGTCAAGGGAGATGGGACCGTCCACTCCCTTGTTTCCCAGGCACCCGGTGTCTCTCTACAGTTACACAAAATGTCCGCCACGGCTCCCCTGTTGCCAGGGTCTATTATTAGCAAGTGTCAGTCAGTTATCTGAGAGTAGTGCTTTTAGCTGCCATTTAAGTGGCTGACACTCAGGTTTTGCAGCAGATTAAATGAAATTTTAGGCGCAGTTTGGCTTGGCTGCGAGCGGACAAAGGAGGCAGCTGTTGTTGGAAATGTAATCTGGCACCACCGGGAAAAGGGTGCCACGGCTGACGCTGCCCACCAAGTCTCCCTCCATCTATCTGACGCCTTATTTCCAACAGTGGCAAAAAGTCCCACTCTCATCCTCATTAAGCACACGGAGAGCCTTGATTTGAAAAGTTGACTTGACATTCCCCCCCCCCTCTCCTGTCAGAGTTAGATGTACTGTGAGATACACTCCACACCCTGCTGATGAGTGAAGTTCTCAAAACATCTTATTTTTTCCATGTCCTTCTCAACAGTTTCATAAACTCACAGTTACGTTCTGCATGTCAAGGTTCATGTGATTTTCTTGGCTCCTCATGAACTCTTATGTCCGAGTACGAAGCTCCAGACTGCTGAAGGAACCTTTGTGAGTTTGTGTTTGTGTGTGTTCTGTAGGTCACAGGGGATTTCCTAGTCTGCTTTACTGTACCGTGACTCTTACAGTGTCACCACACCCTGCCCAGTGCTGCTTATCAAGTGACAAGCCAAAGTTTCTTTCGGCCTCGTTTGTACTTCTACCTCTTCCCTCCAGAGGTGTGTCCAGACGTTTTTATATATATATAAATGCTGTCAAACAGTTAATTACAATTAATTATATCCACAATAAACATTTTAGTTTGTGTAATACATGTGTGTGTGTACTCTGTATATTTATTATGCATATATTAAGTACATACACGTACAATATATGCTTTGAAAATATTTACATTTTTACACCATTTTTCTGAAATATACACATGCATGTGCTTGCATTTTTACATACATAATAAATATACACAGTACACGTAAACAAGAACTTGTATTTTTGGATACAATTAATCGTTTGACAGTATATATATATATATATATATATATACATATATAATTGCTTTATTTTTTTACAAGAATAGTAACAAAATCAGTAACAGAGAATCAGATTCTCAAATCTTCTGTAACAAAAGACTTAATTCACTTATTATTAAGATTCTGTAAATATATGGGGGGTCTTCAAGTCAGAAAGGTTGAGAACTGCTACGCTACATTGATCAGTCACATTGAGGTTTCACCTAAGCAGACCTACATGCTGTCCTGGATAACACTGACATGACACATTAGCGGCTGAACAAAATGCTTGCAATGTGTTTAAACCAGATTTTTTGAGTGTGCTTTATTTTCTATAGTGTGCATTTTATTTTGGTTTCTTGTATGACCATTTCTTTAATTTGGGTTTTGATGTTTAGAATTTTGAGACGTACCCATTGTGTAATATTCATGCTTATATACAAAGTACCAAGCCCTATTTTGTGTATATATACTCATATATATATATATATATATATATATATATATGTGTGTGTGTGTGTGCACAGGGATCTGGGTTTAGTTAAAGGCCTCTCTCTGCCCTTTTCCAGCCACGATGAAATGCGTGAAAAGAGACAGTTGTAAACGAGTGCAGAAAGTAGAGGGGGTCTGAACTGTGAACGGCATCAATTTTAGCCCGCCCGTTCCTCACGCTACTGCGGGGCAGAGAGTATTGATGTCAGCCGCCGTTTGAAGCCAGTCTGCGCTAAGTGCTCTGTTCTGTGACTGGAATCTGATTGTCTGTTTTTAATGAAATGGATTAGTTCCACTTGTCCACTGTGAAACGAAATCATTTCGTTCAGTTCAGACGGGCTTCTAAAAACAGTCTGATACTGTACAGAGCTGTGGTATTTACAAATACAGTGCTAGTTTGCACCGCAGCCTGAATATACATTATCTGTTTGGCTGGGCGCCACAAAGGGCAAAAATGGCGCAGCTTGCGCTTTGCTCTACTTACGCCGCTTTATATAACTTTGTGTTCTGTAATGCAACGTGGGGTCGAGGACTGAGCTCAAGAGGGCAAGGTTGGGGTCAAAAATTAGAAGCTCAGGAACAGGATCATATGCACATAGTGAAGTCTCGCCTACACATCCTTGTATAGAGAGAACGCTGTCCTTTGCTCATCTCAACTACTGGAAAAACCTTGTAGTTGAAGGTTCAAACGGGTTTGGTGAGTCGTTTTTTTTACTGTAAACACACTGCATCATAAGAAGTGTCAGCGATACACACCTCTCTCTTTTCTCAAGGCAGTTTTTGGGAAGTTCAGGCACTCAAGATAAGCATCTGAGATATGTAGCGTCAACCTCAGCGACCTTACAGAACTCTCTTCCCCCCTCCATTCTCTTTACTTTCTTGTACCCTGTTTCACGCCACCCCTATGAGATCTCTGATCTATAGGACCCCGGACACATTTTTGGCAGAGTGTGCAGGTAATGTTCCAGCATGCTTTGAGTTGTGGCTCCTTGCCGTGTTAAAACCTGATTTATTGACTTTAGCCGTTGAAGAGGGCTTGCAGGTACAGCTGCGGTAATTAAAATTTCTATATCAGTTGTGTAAGCGTCCCGGGTAGGAACGGGTCACATTTTTGCTTATGAATGGCTGGGTTTCTTGGTCTTCATACATGAAAAGGCTTTCACGCTGAGTTCTGAGCGTTTGCTTTGTGTCCAACTCATACCACTAACTCTGTCTCTGAGCAGAAAAATGGACGGAGATGAAACGAATGGTAATATGTTCGTTTTTGCAGAGGAGGGCTCGGACTGTGGCCGTACTGGCTGGTTGTTAGAGGCGGAGTGTTTGCAATCCTAGTGCTGAGCTGTCAGCGGTAACATACGATGGGATGATATGGATTAGAACACTTGTATTGAATTATCTGCAGGACTGGAAGTAAATGTGGGTAGAAGCGCTGCCATGAAGAATTAGACTGAGCTGCAAAAGCCACAGCCCTGCATGCATAGCATCCATCTTACCACCCCGTTATTGATGGTAAATGTTATACTGTAGTGTTAACGTCTTCTTTTCACCTTGTACTAATGCCTGTCCCCCCCACCCTTCAAACACACACATACAGCGAGACCAAGATAAATATTTGCACCGTTTTCTCAGACCGTCAGACTGCATTGTAAAGTGAATGCAGAAAGTAAATTCTGCTTAACTACATTTTACAGTAGCATCACATTAGCTGTAAGTTTTGACAAGGTAGCATGACATGGCTATTTTATTTTATTTGTGTAAATTAAATTCTTTCACACCTTTTTTAAAACCTTTTTTTATTTGTCAACTACCCATATACTGTATACTATATATATATATATATATATATATATATATAGTATTTTTATTATATTTTATTTAGTTATATGTTAGTAACTTTGAGTACAGCTAATAACTAACTTTACGTTTAGCTTGACACTGCTATATCAGACATATGAGAAAAGTGCTCTGGTGTCACAAAACCTAAAGAACTGTTTCGCTTTCCTTCTTTCTCTCTAGTCTTTTTCTCTCTTTCAGCTAATGGCTGTGGCCTGTTAAAGGGGGCATTAGAGGGGTCAGCCTGAATTTTTTATCCCGATAAAGTGCAGGGCCGCAGAGTGGCTTTGAGTCATGCGCTCTGTCCCGCGTGAATAAAGCACACACACACACACACACACACACACACACACACACACACACACTCAGACAAAAGCTTGTCCATTCACCTCTGCCTCGCTGTTTCACCACGGGCATCTGATGTGCCTTATCAGCATATTGACACATGGCACAAATTGTTTTATGATTGTGTGGAAGCAGTTTGTTTCCTGATCTGAGCTTTAATGTCTGTCTCATTATCATTTTCACCCAACCCCCTCGTCTCTGTTTTGTTTCCTTACTTTTATAAACCTCTGTGGCCTTGGCCATCTGCCCTGGTGGACATGTCCCCTCTCTAGTACCAACATGTACTGTAAACGAAGATACTGAAAATTAGTCCCAGCAGCAGATTTCAAGCCCAAAGGTTAATGTGAGACGAGATAGACAGATGCAATCTTTCCAGCAGGTCATTCATTTATGCTTTATGAACTCTGTGAGATACTGGTCTACCTCGCTGACCTCTGGACACTAACGATGCTAAGTAACCTAATTAAATGATGTAGCCTAGTTAAATTCTGTCACAGTTTACTCAATCTCATGTTGTCCAGACATGTATCACTTGCTATCTTGTGCATAAGATAAAAGAAGATACTTTGACTAACGTTTATTAGTTGTGAGAGAGAGTCTTTTGTGTTTAACAGAACAGAGTCCTACAGGTTTGGAATGAGATGAGGGTGAGTATTGATGAAAGGATTTACATTTTTGGGTAAACTCTCCCTTTAGCTATTTTACCTTGCAGGGAATTCTTCTTTGGCTTCAGATCCGTCGCTTATTTATTATAAACTCAGCTGTATTTATGAGAAGCTTTAAATGAACTTGTAATTTCCTGGTATACGCTCCAGTATTATGGAACAGGCCGGCAAAACACGCGTCTCTAGGGAGAGAGACAGAGAGAGAGAGAGAACAGACCCAGAAACTACGAACGATTGAGAAGAGGGGCAGCTCTGCAGGCCGCCCGCACTCTCACCAGCCGGCCATGCGCCAGTCGGGAGGAATGCAACAGCACTGCCTTGGCCGCTCTTGAAACAGTGCTCTGTTTGTGTGTGGCCTCGTGTCCCCGCTTCGCTCGATAGATGTGCTCTTGAAGGCATGGATGTCACATGTTTTCCCCAGACCCAGTGGACATGTCACACAGCTTGGGGCGGCAGTCAGGAGGGTGGTGTGATGTTTAGGGTCAGCCGGAGTTCTGTAGCGTTTGGTGTCCTCGCACTCTTGGAAAAGTTTCGTCTGGTTTTACATCTTGACCCATCTTCCTCCAACACACACATCTCTGGTATTAATCGCTGCGGTTTCCATGCCAAACTCGAGGCATGTATGTTATGGCTACACTAAGAGGTTTTGGAGTGAATCGGGGGCTTGCTGAAGAGTGAGTCACAGAGTTCCTTTGGGAATGAGATAGGGAGTGTTTGTTGGCTTTGACATGGTTGCTGGGTTTCGCTCTCTCTGGCCTTGGCTGACATTACCTCTAGTTCTTGCCCCGGCAGATCCAGCCCGTTCGTCCTGCCTGCATCACCCCCCCCCTCCAGGCCGTACCGAAAGCTGAGAAAGGCAGGCGCAACAAAGAAACCCAGATAGCGAATGCTGAGGGGATTCTAGGAGTGGAGCACAGGGAGCGCAAAGACAAAAACAGGTCGGGAGAGACGTGAGAACAGGAATTCCACTGAAACCTGAAATGGCTTCAACGGAAAAGCCGAGGTTATTTATGCGATCGCACTCGAGGCTATTTTCCAGGAGGGTGGCATCCTGCCGTGGCCTGTTTAGCAGTGATAGGCCACACACTATTAGCATCCGAGTTCTACCGCTATCTGAGGCCGGGTGAATTTATGTGAATAGCAATTTAATCTTCTGGTTTTAATGGGATATAAAACCCCTTCCCGGACAACTGTCCTCTAATAGGTCTTAAAAGTTGTTTGTTGGTGTCGATATGGGGGTAATTAGTAGACCCATATCTTTGGGAGAGGGCGTCGGTGGTCGGGCCCTGGCTCTTCCCACATGGCCGGCCGATCTTTTGGGCCTGGCTAAAAGGCGCTGGCCACTCCTCGAAGGGAAGCATTTGGAGGGCTTGTGACCGCTGCGCTCAGGGGGGTGGAAGGGAAATGAATGGCACAGCACTTAGAGTATCTCTGATGGGAACATTAGCCACATTAGACTGCTCTCAAAATGCCCTAATGGAGCACTCACACTCGAGCACGCATACACCACTAAAAAAAGGATTGCAAATAGTTTTCTGGAACTTTTTAATGTGTGATTTATATATTTCTGTAATTTGCCAGCTGCCCTCTCCCTTGCCTTTTAAGTAAGATAAAAAACCAAACCAGGACGGCCGGTAATTTCTCTGGACGAGATTGATGATAAAAGGCAGCGGTGAAGCGGAGGGATCTTCAACACCTCACAATCTCCTTACATGCCCTGTTTTTAAATCGACTCCTGCGCTAGATGCTCTTGTCCGCGGCTTCCTCTTTTTTTGCTTCACAGTGCGAAGAGCTACTGTGGGCTTCCTTTAAAGGCGGTGTGTATGCGTTTTGGGGGTGTTTGTTTGGCGCTAGTGGCGGGGCCTTGGTGTTTGTGTAAATGTCAGAGGCTGTGTCGTTATTGACTGCTCTGTAACGGCTGTGTGCCTCTGTGTTCTCCTACACAACTAGCCCCAGGCGGCCTGCTGCTGCAATACTGCCTTTCTTCTGACGTTCATCAAACTGCTGCTTCTCTCTCTCCCTCTCCCGTTTTCTCCCTCCCAACCCCTGCTAGCTTCTCGCTTACTTTCCCACTCTCTGGATATGTTCTTTTTAGGGCAGTGCCCAGTAGATGTGTGCTTGTCCACTCTGAATAATTTAGAGAAATTTTTGTCCTCTTGTCAGACACAGGCCTGAGCCGTGAGGCAGAGTGAGTGATCTATCTGTTTGGACCTTTTCTC
The DNA here is from genome assembly GCA_032359435.1 of Enteromius unitaeniatus. NCBI lineage: Eukaryota > Metazoa > Chordata > Actinopteri > Cypriniformes > Cyprinidae > Enteromius > Enteromius unitaeniatus. Next base: position 11,740,408 of record JAUMHI010000054.1, read on the forward strand.
ATTTTGGTTTTTATTTTCACCAAGCCTCACCAACGCAGTCTGCTTACTGTGTTCTAACAAAGTCTCTTATGTTATCTCTTGATGACACGTTTTATTGCAGCTGATGTACATACAAGTAAATCCAGTGTTTTAATTAACTATTTGTGTGTGCTTTGAGCACTTAGTATAGCATTTTAACAATAAAAGTAAATGTGCATGACAGAAACTATAAATATATTATTTATTATATTATTATATATTTATATTATATTATATCTCTATATTGCTTTTTATATATTATTATTATTTTTTTTTTAATATTATCTTTAATTACTTTTTAATGCACTGATATATACACATATTCTTTTGTCATAATTTGTACAGCATACTTAATTCAAATGTTGTATTACTTCCTAAAACAGCCAGTGTTTGCTTTGATTAATTGGTCCATATAGGGAAAAAAAGTTTTATGGTTATGGATGTAATGTTTTCGATGTGTATTTTAATTGTTACCAGTAAACCCTGTATGGGGAAATTTCCTCCGCTATTGATTTGAGTATTACTTCTGTTAGCGTAGCAGCTAGCTCCAGTCGGTCTCAAGGGTTTACCCATGTGTTACTCATGAACTCACACACACACACAGGCTCCTCACACCTCTCTCTGCATGTATATCAGCTCTTGTAGTGCAAGGGTCAGTGGCTCCAGGAGGCAGTTATGTGAATAAACTTTTTTATGGCTCTCTCACCCCGCTTACTGCCACCAGAATCACTGGGGTAATTTTACTGTTGACGGGGCAGCAGTTACAGTATATAGCTGTGTTAAAAATGTCTTTTTATTGATTGTTGCTCTCGGTTGAATATATTTGAAGATTGTTTTCTAATACAGTGGGAAAGAGAGAGAAAGGAAAAATGCTGAGAGATGAAGTATAGTGTAACTGCCTAAATGATGTGTTTTCCACTCAATAAGCTAGCATTTCCAACGATAATGTTTGTGCCCACAAAACTTTACATATTCTGAAAAATCAAATATAAAAGAAGTTACTTTTAAAGGTGCTATATAAAATAAATGTCTATTATTCTCAATATTCTAATTTCTATGAGAATCCTACATGCCTCACTTCCTTTTCTTTTACTTGCCTTTTGTCTTCATCTTTTCTTGTTATTTTGAGAGCTCTGAGCTCTGTGAGGCAGAAAGCGGCCTCTTGGTGAGGAGAGGTGTGTGTTAGATTGTGTGTGTTTATGAGAGAGGGTCAGTCTTGCTGAGGTTTCTTCTCCTGAGACTACAGAGCAAAAAGGGCTCTGACTTACAGGTTTAACTTTTCCTTTTGTTCTTTTCTTTCTCTTTCTCTCTCATCAGCTGCCCCCCCCTCCAACCTGCCCCTTTCTGAACCCCTGAGGTTGAGTCAGTGCAGACCTGCAGCCAGATAGTGGAGAAAAAAAAAAACATTTCCAAAGATAGTCTGGGCTGGGAAAAACAAACACCTGAACAGCCCCCTGGTGCCGATGGACAAATAAATAAGAGCAAAAGAGAGAGAGATGCTAGAGACAGTATAAGGGGGAGGAGATGAACCACTTGTAGGAAAATGTATGAGAAAATTGTAACGTTTAACATGACAGATATAGGAATGAAAGTTCAGTTAAAAGGGCCAGTTGGCTTTTACAGCTACCTCTAGAGTTGACATGCAAATTAACTAAACTAGGGCTTTCACAATGTCAGATTGTCACTACATATAAATAACCAAAGTAATTATATTTTTGCAATATCTGTCTGTAAAAAAGAAAAATAAAGATTAAGGTGCAATACTGCCACCCGTTATGTTGGAGTGTCAACTAGATAACTATTACTTTACTGTTACAGTCGTATATGTATTATTAATTAACATTAACATTAATGAACAGGTTTTAGCTTTATTTGACCTAAAAAAGTCTTATTTTATTGCTCATTTGATCTCATGTTTCAGCATAATCCATTAAAGCAAATAAGAGTTATACTTGCATGCCTTTTGGTAACATAAAAAATAGCGGCTTGTGTATTGTTTTATGTGTGTGTGAGGCCAGTACCTGGTGTTTGCTGAGCTTTGTGATGGTACTGTAAGACTGATGAGTGATTTTCTATGACCAACAGCTGCTGCTGCTTACTGCCCTGCTCTGCATGTCCCTGCACATCCCTGTTCTCTCTGTTTATATATATGTGTGTGTGTGTGTGTGTGTGTGTTTGCATGCAGGTGACCGCTGACCTATTGCGTGTGAAGGAACAGGAAAAATTACCACTCTGGATTTATTTGAACACCTTCCATCACAATTGTCAGCATTTGTGCGCTTGTTTGTTTATCTGAGTATAGGGATTAAAAGGGGATAAATGCAGAAAAAATGCAGAATAAGAGCCTTAAAAGCTACTGGAAGCCTCTCGTGTACTGTACTTCATATACACTATACTACAGTGACAGAGCCGAAGGTAGCTGAATAATTAATGAAGTACAAGTGAACAGACTTCCAGCTGTTCAGCCACCGTAGGACACGCTATTCATGAATGTTTGAATGTCCTATAAGAAAATATATTCAAATTGAAAAAGCACAAAAAAGCCTTAATGGAAATATGAATTGCCCAAGTTGAATACGATGGGGGACAGAAAGGGCGAAAACGCTGAGCGAAGTGCAATTATGTGAAAGCAAATGTTATGGAGCCTCAGAACTGGCTTTGGTCCTCTAATTAAAATGGCTGAAAATGTTTTGACAGTGTCTGAAGCCATGCCCCGGGCCCCAGCTCTACGCAGCTCCAATTTCTCTTCCTTACAGATGCAGCGATACATTTATGCAGAACGTGCTGTGAATATCTCACTCACCCCCCCCTCCTCCCCTCTATTTCATTCCATCGTTCTCTCTGGCTCCGAGAGAGACAATGAAGAAAAGAGGTCTCCATGATCTGTGCTTCAGAGGCTGCAGCCGAAGCCCCGGCTGTGCGCTGGTTTGCTGCGTCCTGATACGAATGATCTGTGTGTTTGAGCAACACTGATGCTGTTTGGGTTAAATGAGTGCTAAGGCTTAATTAGTACTCAGCCATATTGAAAAAGGCATTTTTTTTGGTAAATCTTTGGGGATACCTCAGACTGAAATCAGAGATCTAATTCCAATAATAATAATGACTATTTCTGCAGTAATGATTTTGGGCACAAAGCCTGTGTTCCTCCACAGGAATAAATGAATCTGGGTTTAATTAACTGATGCTTTTGGAGCAGTGTAGTAGTTTGCATGGTGATTAATTAGGCTATTTATGACAATGAATGTCACTCTCTCTTTGTCATCCTCTACACTCTCGTCATTCTTTCTAGGGTCCCTTAAATATGTGTGTGCGTATCTGGATGCTGGTATTTCTCTCAGCATTTTTTTCTCTCCTCTGCTTAAAAAAAGGAAAAGAGCAAAGCACACAGCCCTTCTATGCTGTAATTTGTGCTCTCTATAATTTTGACATTTTGGTTTTGGGTTAAGAGTAGTCTACAGTTGCCACCATCAGCAGTGAGGTTCTCTCCTCACAAGAGAGAGAGAAAGAGAGTGAGAGAGGATGCGTACACGGTTTTACGCTCTGACGGTTATATAAAGGTTTGGCCATTTAATTACAATCATAAACACAGTTTAAGAGGCTCTGACTGTATTATTAAAATTATGTTTATGAGGTTATGCGGGAATTCATTTTTAAACAATCCATTCCAGTGTCTACGGAAGCCTGAATCGCACAACCATAGTGCAGGAACGGCAGTTGCAATAATCCGAGTGACGGAACAATGGTTTTGCTCATTGTTCACGGGTGTCTCCGCCAAGAGTACTCCATCTGTCCCTCTGGGGCTTCTGCTCTCCAGGCATGTTCCCCAGCGGTAAAGCTGATCCCCAGTACGGCTCCTGGGCTGCTTGTACGTGTAGCTATCATTAGGATACACACACTCCCTACATTCACATACATGAGGAGAGGATGTTTGACTACCTGGTTTAAGAAAGGGTTTCACTAGGGTTGTTCAATCTTTATACAGTACAGTATGTGCAGACGCTTTTGGACACAGGATGCTAGAACTTCACTTTATAAAGCCATGTTTGCACCTCTAAATGATTTGTACAGGATGTACTTAGCAAGTTCACACAGGTGTCCTGTCTAGAAAAATACTTAGTGCACAACTTTGTATCAACTATCTATCAACTATTGATAAATATACGCAGTTTTACTGTTCAAAAGTTTGGGGTCGGTAAGAATTTTTAAATGTTTTTAAAAGAAGTTATCTGTTATGCCAAGCAAGACTGCGTTTATTTGATTAAGATGGCATTTATGTGAAATATTAACTTAAAATAACAGTTTTCTATTTTAATATATTTTCAAATTTAATTAATTCCAGAGATAGCTGAATTATCTGCAGCCATTACTATTGTAAATCATTCTAATATCCTGATTTAGGGTAAATAACATTTTAATAACCTATTAATTCTTATCATTAATGTTGAAAATTGTTGGATTATATATATATATATAT
>JAUMHI010000054.1:11744999-11764998 GCA_032359435.1 Enteromius unitaeniatus
TATATATATATATATATTATTTTATAACTTTATAATTATTTCAGGTATAATTATTTTGTAACATTACAAATGTCTTTCATTTTTAAACACTTTTGATTAAGGAAATGAATCCTTGCTGAATAAAATAATAATTATTATTATTGCTATTTTAAATCTTACTGACTCCAAACATTTGAATAGCATCATAAGCAGCTTTTATATTTATAAATTTATTTTAAAAAATGCCAATAGGTTATATTCCGTCATATAATGCAACAACATTTGATATAGTGAATATTTGTGGATGACCCGCCAAAGAGTGCAGGATAGCAAAATGTGGATTTCAGCAGGAACTCTGGATCTCTTTGGCACCCAGTATTTAGCACAATCCTTTATAACAAGTCAAACCAACTACGACACATTCACGTGTGTCTCACATGCACAAATATACATTTACACACATATAAAGTCCTGATTGGCCTCCTCGCCAAAACAATAACGCTTTTATATCCCAGTTCTTTAAAAGCACTTGGGGGTAATTGTGTTTTGTCTTCGTTCTTGTGTGGCAGATTGTACAGCAGCGCCTAATGACACACCAAGAGGATTGTGAAATTAGCTTCATTGTTGCTCTTAAATACTGAAATCAACTTCTCGTATTCAGCAATAACAGAATACGTGCACACGTTACGCTCGGGCCTGAGCAGCCGGGTTTGATTCGACTGGCTCGAGAGGGAAATGTATGCCACTCTCTGTGGTTATCATTAGCTGGGCAGGCCCTGTTTAGCTGTGTGTATTTCTGATTGGAAGGGACACGTCTCTCCTCACTGTAATAATGATAAGGAGAGGGGAGTCAGGTGTGTGGAAATCTCTCCCACTCTTAATTGCGCTTGCTGTCCGGCAGGCAGGCAGATGGGAGACATGGTGTATGTTGGAATGAGTTGATGCTGGGATTACTTGCATAATGTGGAAAGGGAATTGCATTAGGATTTTAAATTTTAACTCATATTTTCTCCCCAGGGTGACTGACCAATTACAAACGCTAGTTATGCACTCTTTTACACCTTTTGTCAATGATTGCAAGCGTCACAGATTTGAAGTTTAATTTTTTTAATCCCCACATGCATACATAATATTTTTTGGTGTTATTGTTAACAGTTTCTTTATTTGGGACTTGAAATGTGACCTAGTTGCTTTTTATCAGGGTTTGGGATGGTGAAAGTTAATAAACGTGAAAGTTTTCGCCGGCCTGTCAAGGTTAATTACTGACATGCTTCTGCCCAGGAGCACCATGTAGCTCTAGTTATAACGGTATCTCTTTTAAGTCAGAATTTTTCCCTCTCTCTGTCTATTTGGAAAGCGCAGTTAATGGGCGCACTACATCTCATTGTTTAGATATTAGTGTGCGTTCTTTTGGCGAGGCAGAGAGAAATGCATAATGTTTGGGTTTGGAGGACACAGTGTGTGAAGTGAGTCTTTTGCGGGATTTTTATGGCACTTCCTCTGTCCAGCTTTGTCAGTGAACAAGTGTTGGTCAAACAGGCCTTTGTTTGTGGCCAGTCACTCGGCACACCACAAAGAGTCTGGAACCGGACAAAGAGCCGAGTGTGTGAGAGCATTGCTGGGCCGACCCAGCCAGACTGCTTTGAGGAATACTGATACAAGCCGGAGACACACATGACCTGAGCTTTGACACACTTGGGTTAAACACAGACACCCATTAGAAGTCTTGGTCTGGATAGAATAAGCAAATATTTTCCTTATTATTGTCATTTTTTATAGTTAACCAAATTAAAAGCTATATTAATATATGGATAGTCAAAATAAAATAATTTTGGGAGGTTCTCATGTCCTGCAGCATGTTCATGCTGTAATGTTCATGCAATATTTTGCTATTGTTTATTACTTATAAATGTGTGTGTGTGCTCATTTATTACATTTTGGGGACCCACAAGGATAGTAAAAACTAAACTTTTTTGACATGGTCTGTTCTACAGTCCCCAAGAGTGAATACATTTTTAAAAATAGTAAATTATGTTTATCTGAGTGTGTAACCGTTTTCTGTTAGGGGTAAGTTTAGGGTTAGGGGATAAAAAAATATTTTTGGTCACTATAAAATAATAGAAGTCTATGGAAAGTCCCTGCAATTCACAGAAAAAAAAGTGCGTATGTGAGTAAATACGCAAAAGCAAAATGTGATTAAAATTGCAAATAACTTTATCTTGACAAGTTATAGAATTTTGATATACACTACTATTCAAAAGTTTGGAATTAATATTACTGGAGTAATGGCTGCTGAAGATTCAGCTTTGCCATCACAGGAATAAATAGCATAATAATAAAATATATTAACGTTAAAAAAAAAAAACAACAACAATATTGCTTTTTAGATTTTACTCTATTTTTGATTAAATAAATGCAGTAGTTGTAAGCACCAAAATGACCCCAAAACTAGATTTAAAAAAAGTCTGACATTGATTTATAATATGTAATTTGTTTGTCAATGTTAACAGGATTCCTATGCGCTGGGCTTAATTTACGAAAATGTAATACTTAAATTGTAATGTTATAATTTTGAGACTTGAGCAGGTGCAGAGGTGAAGGGACACCTCAAACATAAATATATGCACGAGCCCTTGAAAGCATAAGCCGCTGATAAAATTCAAAAATGATGTTACATGGCATTGTCCTTTCTCCCCCTGCATTCAGTAATCCTGTTACTGCATTGTTGCATTACTTCAATTACCATTATCTCTGAGAGCTATTGAATCTTAACACAATCGTCAAGGACAAAACAAAAGGAGCCGCAGTCTCGGCTAGTGACAGCAGTGAAGCTGTCGAGATGGAAGGCTGAGAGTACAGCTCGCGAAATGCCAGCAACTGTCCAAATGACCTGCGCTTTCGCATGTAGGAGGTTTTGAATCGCTGTACGCAAGTGCGTTTGTATCCGGTGCTTTTGTTTGCCGTGGACGCCGTTTGTGTGCGTGTGTGAGTGAGGGGGGTGGATTTTTTAGTGGTGGGAGGAAGAACAATGGATGAATCTGCATGTCAGGGATATTGGGCTGCCCGAGCTGTTTTAATCTGGCATTCGTCTTAGTCTGCCAGCGCCATCGATCCAGACGGCACACATACAAAAATGCACCCCGCTCTCTTAACAAAGCCAACTGTAGACATTACTCCAGATATACACGCTCTCCATCTATACATGTCAGTCATCCATGTCTGTCAGTCAAGATAAATCCATTCGTTTCATGCACTTAGCTGTACTTAAGTGTATTTTAATGAAATTGGTATGACGGTAAAATAATTTTTCATTTGTAAATGCGCTTGTGTAACTAACACAGTGCCTTTTCAGTACCAACAAACAGGTTATGTGTGTGTGTGCCTGAGTGCATTTTGCAATAAAATACGGCTGACCTGTCCCCTAGGCGGATTTTATACGTTTTGCGCCCCAGACGAGCTGTCTGAAATTTGCACGAGTCATAACTTGACACTTTTTGGTTATTTTTGCACTGTAAAGCTATCTGTTTGGTGTGCTAGAGTTTTCCTGTGCAAGATGCAGAACTCAGCAAGGGGGGAATTGGGTGGATGGGGGGCTCACAACATATTTCCTTCCTCCATGTCTCCGGTTTCATCATGGGCACCAGTCACTCTCTGCCAAGCCATCACCGCTCTGTAATACAGCCTTACTTTTTGTCAAGATCATTTAGTGTGGCTTTATCTAACTGCAGTTTAATGCATGTGTGTGTATGCGTGTGTGTGTGTGCCGATTTAGCTGGATTAGTCGGTCCTGTGAGGATGTGGTTGGCAGTTTGGGAGGGGAGGGGGGGTGGGGTGGGTGGTGTTCTTGTTTTCCCGTGGCTCTGTGCTGTAACATTGCTCTGACATTTCCCTGTGTAAAAACTGCCAGCAATGCACTGAGCGCTCGCATCCGTCTGTAAGTAGCCGTGCTGCTGCCAGCTCCTGCAGACCAGTCCAACAACTGTCACCGGCAGTCTCTGCCTCGAACGTCGCGGCTTGCCAGCTTGTCCGTACTGACCTGCTTTCGCAGCAAATTGGAGAGCTTTCTAATTAACTAAGAAATCTGTGAAAATTAGAGCAAGGCCGCTTTCCGAATTCTTCACTTAAATGCTCCAAGTGTCAAGGCACAGATTATCATTGCATTTCGCGAACTTGCGCACCCAGTGGCGGCCACGTAGTTGCGCACATTAAACAGCTGCGAACCCATGAGTCCCTCGTCTGCTTTTACTGCTCACCTGTCTCAAATGCTCAGCTCTCGACTTCTTCTCTCAAAAAGACAGTCAATGACACAAAGAATACTCTTTCAACTCTCTTGAGAAAATTAAAATTAGACCGAAAGGAGGGGGAGGCTAATTTCTTTGGCAGGCTGCTGCTTTTAATTCCACCCAGTAAAATCTTCAGAGTCTAATAGCAGATTATTGGAGCACCTGTCGGTGGCTCGCCGACTCCCGTCATCGGAACAGATTGTGACAGTTTTGTCAGAAGAAGAACCTGGCTGTGAGCGTGCCAAGCACGATGCCCGAATGGCACACGCCGGTGCTTGCGAGAGGCACGCCAGTCAGTAACACCGCCGCCTGCGCGAAGCTATCAATTATTGCCGCAATTATTTGTCTAGTTGGATATTCAAAATGTCATGTGAAAAAGATGATTACATATTCCGCTGAGCGTTGCCATGTGTAATGAAATGAAGCGGGCCCTTGTTAAACATGGAGATGCTGTAACCTGTCCTTCAGAGATCCCTGTGGCTTGCCCTCAAAGTCTATTTAAAGAACTGAACCTTCTGAGGACCCCGAATCGGGTTTTGCGTTCGACATGAGGCGAGTTAAAACTCTCCTTCAACCTCGACAACAACAGATTGCCAATACGGTTGTAGCTGTGTGACAGGAGTGAAAAATACCCTTTGCATGATAATACAAAAATGTATACTAGGTTAAACCCTTTGCAGGTGGCAGCAATTAAACGTAATTTCTGCAGATTGTAATGATCCATAATTTAGCTGGCCTTTGCATCAACCCTCCTGATATAAAGTAGCGCGCAGTCTTGATTTGGTGCAGGGCTTTCAGCTGTTGGTCATGAGTGAGATTGTCAGGAGGTGCTCGTGGGTGGCAGGGCCATAGAGCAGCAATGTGCTGTTATTTTTCTCTCTGTTCACACCAACCGTTACCTCCCTCACTGCCCATCTCTGTTAGATGAAGGCTGGCGTTTGATATCATCACCATTGCTCTCTTAATTAAAATAAAAAAAAAAAAACTATGTCTTTTGTATACCAGGGTTATTTGGAAAGATTTTGGCCTTTAAAAGTGTATGTTTTGTTGCCTTTAATTAAGAAATAAAATATATATCTCATCTGGATTTGATTTAAAAAGGAATCTACAAAAAGATTCTCTTATTTTTTCCCTGACTTATTTCCATTGACGCAGTTCGATAGGTCTGTTTTTGTTTAAAATGATACCCAGTATAATTACAGTAAAATGGAACACATTTATGGTTACTGATAGGGCTTGATAAAAAAGTTTTGTAAACACTGATTTACGTCACCATGTTTTATATTATTTTGAGCTTTACTCATGTTAGTCATCCCTAAACACTAGCATTTATTTGTTGCACACATTTGTCATGTAGAGTGGGTGTGTGTTTTCGTTTACCATGTTTGAGAAGTGCCAAGCCAGAGACAAAATGATGACAGCACAAAAGGGTGCAGCGATGTCCGGAGGTGGCTGTCTGCCCGCCACGGAGCCTTCCAGAACCACCCCCATTTGTGTGCATTAACAGGATTATCTGAGAAAACCCACAGTGGCTCTGGCCTGCCTTTCCTCCTCTGAGCAGCAGAAAGGCCTTGCCTCGTTACATGCTTTGCTGGCTATTGAAGACTTCAGAGAAAGCCCCTCTGAGGAAAACAAACGAGATGAAAGAGTGCACGCTGTCTGTTCGGCTCCGTTCACCACCTCTTTCAGCCTTTCTTCCCGCCATCTCTCCATTTTTTTTTTTTTGCTTTTTCCCTCTCCCCTCTTTCTCTCGGGATGGTTGTAAACAGTACATGATAGCAGTTTAGAGACCTCTGGCTTGTGGGGGGAGTTAAATCCATCTCCCCTGTCCATTTTCGCTGTTTGTTGTTGTGGTTCCTGTGTGGATGATGGCTCTTTTCCTGACCGCTTGACCTTGCGTTTTTGGGAGCGTGGGTAGATATCTGTACCTTGCATGTAACATCCCTTTTAGCGCTGGTAATTTTCAAAGTTCAAACTGCCACTCATTACCTCATGAAAATATCCATTTCATTGCCATTTGTGAGTTAATCGTGTGTTTTTTAACTATAGGCATCATGAACCCGCTGCTTGTTTACCTGTTGATGGTGCAAATGCCATTTGCAGCACTTTATAACATTTTTTTTTTTTTAGGAATTTATTCAGTGCAATTATCAAAAATGGTTCTGTAGCTTTTGACAGCTTTCATCTGGACTAGATAAAACATTTAGACTTCAGCAGAGGTGCACGTTTTTCCTTCAATATTTTATGTTGTTACCTTTTTTTAAAAAACATATTTCTAAATATTTTTTGAATACTAAATACATGCATATGTGTTAAAAACAGCCAAATTTTAAATAAAATGTAATCATAAACTTTAAAGTAATACGTTAGGTGCTTAAAGAGACACTAGTTTGACGCTAGTTTGTTAAGTTTTTTTTTTGAGAATATAATGCATCAGCTTATATTTCATAAAAGGGTAACATTGCACCAGGCTTCAGCATAGTGTGTTTAATGATGAAAAGCTCTTGTTTCCAGCTTCCTTTATTATTTAATCTCCTAAATTAGGTGGTGGAGGAGTCAGAAATATTAAATGAGATTACCACTTTGGTCTTTGTCAAAGTGCCACTGAAAGTCAATTATTGTTTTAAATGTTTCTTTGCTGCGACAATTGTCAACATAATTTACGGTTTCAGATGGTCTCTCTTTTTGCTGTTTTTCTACTCTACTGGTAGATTCCTTTATTTCCATTTCAAGCAACTATTGCTTAAACACATCTTTCTTGATCTTGCATTTGAAGAGCAGACAATTTATTAAATAGAATTTAAATTTTAAATTTAATTTTATCACCTGTAGCTTTCCAATGGCTTAAAACACCTGAATTTTGTTTAATGTAACTTTTAACACATCTTAACAATATGTGTGTTTCCTCTGTTGCCCCTTTACAGGATATATTTCTGTAGTCTATCCAGATTTTGTTTACTGTATGCTTCCTGTTTCTGCTGTTTTTGCACATGGATGACAGTGTGCAGCTTGAGAGAGCACTATTGTTTGCTTTTATAGCCCTGCTGACAACCGTTACAAGAACCAGCTGAACGGTGTACAGCCAAAAGCAGGAGTGAATCACCCCATGCAAAGACCTGAGCTAAACCCCAACACAGTCTTTCTCTGCTGGACTACCAGTGCTTTGTCTGGTCTTGTGTTGTATAAAGCTCTGCTCCACTGGGTCCTGGCCTGTAGTGCTGTTTGGGAGCATGTTTATAATAAGAGCTGTGTTTACTGTTATGTGATACTTGCTTTAGCCTGCTGAGGGGCTAAAGTCGACGAGAGACTGTTAGTATTGGTGTCTGCACGGGCCTGGGGTCTAGACAGGAGAGGAGAAAGGTTCATAAATGATTAAGACCCAATTTTTTTATTTTTTTGTTGGTCTGAAATACACTAGGGAGCACTGAGAAAGGGTTCTATTCTATTCTATTCTATTCTATTCTATTCTGTTCTGTTCTGTTCTATTGTTCCGTTAAATTTGCAGTTAATATTGGAGAATTAACTCATCTCTTATGTGTTTTACAGGTAAAGATGAGCCCAGCAGCTACACTTGCACAACCTGTAAGCAGCCGTTCAGCAGTGCCTGGTTTCTGCTGCAACATGCCCAGAACACTCACGGCTTCCGCATCTACCTTGAGAGTGAGCGCGGAAGTCCGCTCACGCCGCGAGTGGGAGCTCCTTCGGGAATGGGTGCAGAATGCTCCTCTCAGCCCCCCTTGCATGGCATCCATCTCCCAGAGGGAAGCCCATTCAACTTGCTGCGAATACCCAACTCTGCACGAGATGGACCCCCTCTCCGAGAGGGTCGGTTTCCTCCTACGCCGCCTCTCTTTAGCCCTCCACCCCGCCATCACCTAGACCCTCATCGCATGGAGCACCTGAGCCCGGAGGAGCTGGCTTTGGCCACCCACCACCCGAGTGCCTTCGACAGGGTGCTGCGCCTCAACCCCATACCCATGGATCCCCCAGCTATGGACTTCTCTCGTAGATTGAGGGAGCTGGCTGGTAACACCTCAGGGTCAACTCCTCCTCTCTCACCCAACAGGCCCAGCCCTATGCAACGGCTATTACAACCATTCCAGTCAGGAACCAAGCCACCCTTTCTTTCCACCCCTCCCCTACCTTCCATCCAGTCACCTTCTGGCTCCCAGTCCACCCCGACCCCTCTTACGCAACAGTCCAACACGCCAATGAAAAGCAAGTCTTGTGAGTTCTGTGGGAAGACCTTCAAGTTCCAGAGTAATTTAATCGTGCATCGACGCAGTCACACGGGTGAGAAACCTTACAAGTGCCACTTGTGCGACCATGCCTGTACACAGGCCAGCAAGCTGAAGCGGCACATGAAGACACACATGAACAAGTCATCACCCATGACAGTCAAGTCCGATGATGGCTTGTCCACAGCCAGCTCCCCTGAGCCAGGAACAAGCGACTTGGTGGGTAGCGCCAGTAATGCCCTCAAGTCTGTGGTAGCCAAATTCAAAAGCGAAAACGACCGCCTGATTCCAGAGAACGGAGAGGAAGAAGAGGAAGAGGAAGAGGAGGAGGAGGAGGAGGAAGAGGAAGAAGAGGAAGAGGAGGAAGGAGAAGAGGAGGAGCTTGAGAGAGAGGGAGGCAGAAACAACTACCACTTCAGCCTCAATCTCGAGGCTGCACGGCACCATGAGAACAACAGGGGACCTCTGGGTGCGGGCGAAGAAGTGATCCCGCGCTCGCTGCCTGAGGTTATCCAGGGCATGGGCTTGGCTGCCAGCATGCAGCACTACAGCGAGGCATTTCATCAACACAAGCGTGGAGCCCTAAACTCTGACAATGATGCACATAGGGACATGTGTGATGAGGACTCGGCATTGGAATCAGACAGAGTGGATGAGGGCTGTGGCTCAGCTATCAATGGTCGAGGCTCATCCCCCAGTGAGTCTGCCTCTGTTGGTTTGTCCAAGAAGCTCCTCTTGGGCAGTCCCAGCTCACTTAGTCCTTTCTCCAAACGAATCAAGCTGGAGAAGGACTTTGACCTCTCCACCCCTACAATCCCCAACACTGAGAATGTCTATTCCCAGTGGTTGGCTGGCTATGCTGCTTCTCGGCAGCTGAAGGACCCCTTTCTGAACTTCGGGGATTCCAGACAATCGCCTTTCGCCTCGTCTTCAGAGCACTCCTCAGAGAACGGAAGCCTGCGCTTCTCTACGCCACCAGGGGACCTGGATGGCGGCGTCTCGGGCCGCAGCGGGACTGGCAGTGGTGGCAGCACGCCACACCTCGGGGGTCCTGGTCGGCCCAGCTCGAAAGATGGCCGACGCAGTGACACCTGCGAGTTCTGCGGCAAAATATTCAAAAACTGCAGCAATCTGACAGTGCACCGGCGCAGCCACACGGGTGAGAGGCCTTATAAGTGTGAGCTCTGCAATTATGCCTGCGCTCAGAGCAGCAAGCTAACACGGCACATGAAAACGCACGGGCAAGTGGGCAAGGACGTTTACAAATGTGAAATCTGTCAGATGCCTTTTAGTGTGTACAGCACCCTTGAGAAACACATGAAAAAATGGCACAGTGACCGTGCATTGAACAACGAAATTAAAACTGAGTAGCAGTGGAGTGTGGTGGCTCACTTGCCTGTTAACAGCGAATAACACCTTACCCCACTCCCACCCTCATCCTTGTAGATTTCCCTGTTTCGCTAGTCCAGTGGCGGCTAAGACAACGTGCTTGGCACCACCAGCACACCCTTTTCATTTACCGTTGAATGCATGATCTGTATCGGGGCAATACTATTGCATTGACGCAAACTTGGAGCCTTTCTCTTGTGCAATAATTTACATGTTGTGTACTTTTTCTTTTTTCTTTCCCATTTTGGAAAATTTGACAGCATGCATGATATATTTGGGCTAATTTTGAAAATAAATTGTCCCTGGTTGGTTAGTTGTTTAGTAAATGTGTTGCTGTTTTATCGTTCATTATTTTACAAAAGGTTTTTTTCTTTATTTTTATTTTTTATGTTGAGATCAAAGAAAAAGAAAAGAAAAAAACAACCATGCTGCATACATTCTGTAATACATATCATGTACAGTTTTGTGTTGTAACATGGAGGACTACAGGCTATCGCTTAACCCTCTTTGGATGGGCTGGAAATCGCACTTAAACTAATCTTTCAAAAAGATGTTCTGTCCACATAGGGTTAAAAATACTAATTGGCCCCTATTACGGAATAAAAAAAAATAATAACAGCCTTTGGATTTCTTAAAAAGGAAACAACATTAAGATTTGAATTTGTACTATCATTTGGTAAAACAAACAAAAAGAGTGCCTTGGATATCTTGAAATTGCATTGGTTAATCTCATCTACTGTAATTCTGGAGTCTCAGCTAATATACTACATAGGGATCGATGGGATCCTCAGAAGGTTCTTGCATCAAGTACCTTACCGCTATAGTCAACTGTGACTTTAGAGAGAAATAGTAATAATCAAAAAGCTAAGGAAATTTCTAGTTAATCACCATTAGGTACCTACGTAAAGCATATCCTTCCATTGTGGTTTATGTCCTGGGCATGGCACATGCAGTATATGGTGTGGGATTCAGACTTGTTTACTTCTTCTATCTGAAGGTACTCTACATGGCGGTACTAGTTTTCGGTCCACAATCATTTGACTTTTCTGTGTTTGTACAAGTCTTCTCTTCAGTAGCACAACATTTTGATGTTTCTTTGATGACCACTGTTAGCTTGAACGTCCATTGCGAAGGAACACCTGAGGGCATTTGGAGCAAACTAATGTAATGTACACTTGAGAATTGGTTATTAAGAAAGCATCGAAATATTTGCAGCTGTCAGTGATGATTAACTATGAATTGCCTACAGGTCTGAGTCAAAATCTGATTTCTTTATTATTGCCTATGTCTGAGCTCCCTAAAAGACTAAATGAACCTGAAAGACCGACCGAGCCAGAGCGAGACTCAGAGAGAGGGAAAACCATACACGTCACTTTTGTTCCTTTGTTTTGTTTGTGTTTCACACATGGTGTGGTATAAGTTGACATTCAAGGAGACTCTTTTCCATTGTTGCATTATGACATCAATGACTCCAGACAATGTTTTTTAGTGTTTAGACAGCACCTGCCACTCTGCCCTTCTTTTTATATTAGACATGCTAATTGGAGGTATAGTAGTTGAATATAAATTAAGATTGCTTGCTTGTTGGACAACAAAGTGCACTGTTAAAGTTTCCCAGTTTACAGGTATTTCACGAGAGGGAAAACTTCCTAATGAATCGAACATGGTGTCATTGTTTAATGTAAAAAAGCCAACTCCTCCTCTCACCTCATGAAGATAAAGCCCAACTCCGATATAATATTATTGTGTCAAAGCACACAGTGCTTGACAAAGTACGGACAATTGAAACTTGCTGCTTTCACTGCAAGAACTTTTTTTGTACAAATCTTTTTTTAAGTATGAAAATAAAATGACTTTTTTAAAAAAGTAACATTTCATTATCTTAGGGGAAACTGTATTTAAGTTTGTTGTTTCTCTTTTCCTCTTTGTCTTGGTGGTGTTCAAGACTTGATCACAATATATATAAAATGGGAAAAATCTGTGATTTTCTTTCCTGCCTTTTCTTTCTTTTTTCATCTTGGCTCTTCACAGCTCTTCAGGTCAAACTTGCATTGGGGAAAGGTTTAAGATTATATATAAAATATATAATAGAGAAACTTAAATATAGGAAAATGCACATCATGTCAGTTCCTATGCTAAAACACATTTATGGTCTACTTTCTTCTGTATTTCTAGAATGGTATTTGAATTAAATGTTCACCTAGTGTAGGTACTACAGTATTTATATTGAGGCTTGTATTTTTAACTGTTGCTTGTTCTCTCAAAAGGTATTATTGTACCTTTTTTGGTAGTGGAAAAAACAACAAGCTGCCACGGTATATTTTTTTAATTTGGCAGGATAATATAGTGCGAATTATTTGTATGTTTAAAAAAAGAAAATGGAAAAAAAAATCAAATTAAAAAATTAAAGTATGTGGCATTGTACAAAGGAGGCCATTCAATGGTTTCCCTGAGGAGTCTTTTGAGAATGTCCACACTAGCTAAAACAGGTGGTTGTACATATCTTTTTTCTGTTCTTCTTTTTAAAAATCTCCTCTGCTGCCATTCTGTATGCAGTACAGCAAGCTAATGTTGGGTTGTTCTGTAGTGTGCTTCTGTCTTTTCACCTGTCTCACCTGAATACATTCCAGCATCTTGAAAAAAAAAAACTTCATATGCAGTAAAATACCAGTAAATAAACAAACAAAAATCATTCAAATAAATGAATTCAAATAATCAATGTTTTGCAGGTGTTTTTTTTTCATTGCCAAATATTAAATGGTGCTTTATATTTAGATTGGGATGACTTTCATATGCAAAGCATATTTAAACATGAAATGGAACTAAAGGAGCAGCCCACTTAAGTTCATACTCTTTTGTAAATGGCAATGCGGAATATTTTGTTATCAGCCTTTTCTATTCCTGTTATGAGAGCTGTTTGTTGTAACTTGAACTTGAACTTTATCTTTTTCAATGGGAGTCACTATTTATTATTGCTTAAATACTCTGTTCAAAACGGAGACATAGAATGGATCCTTTTTTGTTTGTTTATTTTCGTTTCGTTTTTTTCTTTTTTTAAAAAGAAAAGAATGACCAAAGGTCATTGACAGACTTGCTTTTTTGTTGTTTTTGTTTCTGGTCTATGTTGAGTTTTATTGGAGAAACCACTGTCTGTGTTTTCTGGCAGTTGTCTACATTACCCTGTTCACCAACCAATTTTGTCCCTTTATTGAAAACAATTAATAAAAAAATTAAAGTATATACCTGTGTCTGGTGGTAAAGATTTCTCTCTGTATTTTTTTCTTTTAATTAATTAATTAATTAATTGATTATTTTTGTATAGGAAAATTGTATTGCATTTGACACACACGCTTACACAGTTTACAGTATCATACTAAAGCCATGATGGTCTTTAACCTTCATTTGCTTGAAATCCGCTGGGTGTATGCATGCCAAATAATTTGAACAGTCATCCTGAGCATTTATTTTGTTTAGCTATTTTATATATTCACCTGTTCAGCTTTAGCAACATGAACAGAAGCTTAGTTTTGTAGCAGAATAAAACCCTGACCACAAACTGAGTGTTGTTTATAGTGACACACACTCAAATTTTCTCCTTTGTCTCAAAGCAAATCCATAAAACCAGCCTGAGATGTGTCTTTAAGATTCCTCTTCGAACACAAGAAATAAATTCCCACTTGTGTTTAGAGAGGCCTATTGTGTTTTGGCAGGTGGGAAAGATGCAAAATTTTAACCCCTCCCTACCCAATTATTCCCATTTTATTCATCTAGCTCTTGAAGACAACACGTCACTCTACTCAACAATGCCACACTACAGACAAATAAAACAAATCACTGACTTTCTACCCATGTCTGAAAAACGATTGCGTGAATAAACCCATGCACTGAAAAGCCCTCCATTTTTTTGTATACTTGTAATGCCATATTTACTCACCCTCAAATCTTTCAAATCCTGTTTGACTTTCTTTCTTATGTCGAACAAAAAAGATGTTAGTCAGAATGTAGAAATCTGTCAAGTGACCATGGCTTTATTTTCAAAGTAAGAATAAACTGTTTTAGGTTTTGTTTATATATATGTATATTTATGAACCTTTAAATTTAATTTTAAAAGTTGTATGTGCTACTTCCTTAATGTTGCTTTTTCTTTCTTTCTTTCTTTTTTTCTTTTTTTTTGCAGCTCCTGGTCTTCATTCGCTTTCATTGTATGAAAGTGAGCAGCTTGGACATTTAACTAAACCTCTCCTTTTGTGATTTATGAGAGAATACAAGTCATATGGGTATGGAACGATGTGAGGGTGAGTACTTTTTAAAGAATTTTAATTTATGGATAAACTATTTCTCTCATGGCCTGTCAAAAATCAAACTAGCAACTAATACAACTATATATCAACAGATCGGCATGTTCCAGGAAAAATGTTGTGTTCTCACTGTTATAAAAACCTAATCCCAGTATACCTGAAATATTCTTCCTTTTCCCATTTCCCAGTGTTTTGTTGTCGAGAATTCTCCAGCGACTTGGAAAATGTGAGTCTCAAAACACTGAGGTGCATGGTTTGTTTTAGTTTTGTGTCTGTGTGGACTTGGCCGTGCAAATTGGTCTCGTGATCAAAAGTTTATTGTGTTTATGGCCCGCTGGCAGGCCTTCTGCTCTGGGCTGTTCAGCGTGATATTGCCAAGTGGACTGTACCGCTGACTAAACAGAGGTTGACTCGGTTGTTTAAACGTTACACATTGTCAACTTTCTAGTCGGTTTGAGAGTTTGTGGTACTGCTAGACACGCATGCCTCATCGCCAGTGCCCATCTTGTGTGTTGAACTAGCTTTGCATCATTTCCTTTACTCCAGCTTTGGCTTTGCTCTATTAATTGTGCGGTGTGAGGTGAGTGGGCACAAAGTAAGTGCACCTTAATGGACAATGACCAACTCGCACCCGCTCTCAAAGTATGTGGCAGTTAACCAAGCTTAGATATACAGCACATCATCTGAACGTAAACTACTCTCACGGCTCTAACAGAGCAGCCTCGCATGGCAATTTACACAAAGACACAACCTCCATGCCAATTTAATCTCAAGGAGACGTGAAAGATTAGAGACGGTTCTTTATCCATGGGTTTGGATAAGAGGTTATAGGGACTTAGCGCTCAACCTTTGACCCTGAGAGAGGACTGTCCAAAGGTTTGTGGGGTCAACCGGTCAAGTGTCATTTTATCCTCATTCCAATGAGCCACATCCAACATGTTTTTCTCCTCTCTCTATCTCACTTTGTGTCTCACTTTCTTTAACGACAGGCTGTCAGGCTCCTGGAGTCATTAGAAATGGACACCTGCTTGCTGAATGGGGGTCGAGCAATGCCACAAGAACTTGTATGCTGACTCCAATCTCATTAAAGGTGGAATCAGTCTCTTCATTGTTGTTTTTTCCCCTCAAGCACAGGACAACAGATAGATAGTTAGGAGCAACCATGTGTGTTCTATGATTAGATTTGTGAGGGATAATTAATCACAAATGGTGCAGGGGAAAAATACACACACACACACATACACACACTAAAACAGCAGCAGAAGCAGCAGCATCATTTAAATATGTTAGTGCTTTAATAAGCTAACTGATTGATCCCAGGTGAACACTTTGTTGTGGAGATTGCAGTGCCCTTTAGGTTTGAATAAAAAGAGCCCGCAGCCCACATTGAGCCCTGTTTGGAGATAACAGCCTGTTTGAATGAGGTATGTTGAATTCTGAGAAGGTGTGTCATTCGAACGGTCCATAAGTATGTCACATATGGACACTCTCTCGCTCTCTTTTTCTCACCAGTGGTATGAGGCCCTGGAGAGACGTGCCATTTTTAGAACATACTGTATGTACAGTCAAATACCTTCTGTGAGCATTAATGAACATTGTAGCTTCGCATATTTAAAAGACCAATGAAAAATGACTTTTATTAAGTTGTCACTTAGCCCAATAAAACCTGTCTGAGTCACATTGTACTTTCAAAGAGGTCAATAGGTTAGCCATCTGCTTGCGCAAACAGAACACAGATATTTTACGTATTTAAGTGATTTTAATGACTTTTGATATGTGCAGATAAACTAAATGAACGAATGAACAATCAAATTTTATTTTTTTATTATGGAAGTTTAATTATTTTACCATTGGCAACTTGTTTCCCACATTTGTTGGGTTTTTAAGGTGTTTCAGTTTTTATTATGAAAAATAGTAATGTAATAAATGAAACAAATGCATTACAACTAGTGACAGTAAAACTTGTATGTTTCCAGTTTTCTGGAAATCTGTGGGCACAGATTTCATGTGGTTCCGGTCTTCAGATCTTGGAATCTTGAATAGTGTTTGGTGACTTATCCGAGTCCCCTACCCTTGCATGGTCAACAGAGTGAGTGTGTCATTACCATAAATCTATCGGCATGTTCCTGTGTGTGCATGTGTGTCTCTCTCTTGTCCTCTTTTAGCACTCTGGAGCATGTTGGACTAATGGCTGGCCTTGTTCTCACCCTGGCTGTTTGCTGAGCTTGGAAGGCTAAAGTCTATAGATAGACAAGAGACTTGGAATGCAAGGTGTGGACAACAGAGATAAAGTAAAGGTTTTGTGGACTGAAGGGCAGGGTGTGTGTGTGTGTGTGTGTGTGGATAGCCTGGAGTTTAAAGGTCAGAGAGTCAAGTTCACTCCCTAAGGAAAAACATTTATGGTTTGCAAGTGTGTGCGCTGTAGTTGTAACTATATTAACTGGCCAGTAATCTGTTTTCCAGTATCCGAGTGCTTGTCTTTGTTGACAGTCTGTTTTTTCTCTCACATTCACATATACAACTTCGACTCTCTTCTCCTCTTCTCAGGGCATCTGGTGCAGGCCTTAATCCCAGCGTAGCCTGATGGTTGCGAGGCAGTGTGTCCAGGAAGACTGAAGCTAATCTGCTAGAGAAAAAAAGCCTGTCCATGCTTGCTGTTAACACGTCTCGTTCCTGCTCAACTCTGGGAGCTGTGCAGGGTGACCTGGGTTAATTGCAGCTGCAGAGATGAACAGCCTGGGTCACCTTCACTACGAAAGAGACGGGAAAAAAATGAGGTAATCATAGAGGACGGCTGAAGTTGAACCGCAGAGATTTTTTCAGGACAGTTCCTAATGGCTGGTAGAGCTTAAGAGGGGAGAAGAGAACAGGACAGGTGTGAAAAGGAGGCATTGCTTACAACTGGTATTAACTGGGCTGATTAAAAGGGGTCAGTACTAAATTCAGTTGTAAACCAAGTCCAAAATCACATTCACCTATTTCACACAATTTCAGGGGAAGGCTTTTTTGTAATGTTTCTATGTGTACGAACATTTCTATACACAATCAATTGTTTCACCATTAGTCATTAATATAATTTTTTTGTAAACAAAGCCTAATGTAGATGTAGCTATAAAGAGGGAACTAAAATCTAAAATGTGTCATCTGTTACGTTAAAAATAGATTTAACACCTGAACATGTGAAAAAGTTGACAAAATAGAAGATTTTTCTTCCCTTTTTTCATGTATATCCAAATAAAACAACAACTTAAAAGAGAAAAATATTTTGTCCATTGGGATTTGAATGTTGTTTTTCACTAATAGAGAGCACCACGTTGTCGTATTTTAGTAGGCCAATCCGGAAATCAGCATCATCTTGATTCCTAGTTGGATAATTACAAAAAAGTAAGCTCTCTGATCAATAAAACATTATGATTCTTACATGTTTTGTTCATAAAGCTGTACAATCTGGTTAGCATGAAATTAATTTACATGTAAAAAATACTGATGTTTTATGCTGTCAAATAAAATGTAAAAAAAAAGTCTTGAGCTTGTGTTGACCATGGACCTGATGTCCATTCAAGAAACCCATTGACGTCAGAGCAAAGGAACTAGAAGTGTTACAATTTCAGCACAATAAACACTGCAGCATTCCATAAAAAATAATAATAGTCAATTATTGTTTTACGGTGACTTAAAAAGAAATCAATCTGATCAGTACATTCAGAAAAGCACATAAAATGCTAGGTGTAAATGGCGATCCATATTGTTTTATCATTTGTGGTCGAATAATGTGTGCTGGAGCAGAACAACATGGCCAGGATTCAGACTGTTTTGTCTAGTGGTCCTACTGTTTTGTGTTAAAGTGACCCTAGTGCACTCTGTCTACAGCTTAGAACTGTTTTGACACTCGCTCCCGTTTGTATCCCCAGAGTCACACACATGCGTGAACAAGCACACAGAGAAATGCGTCAGGAACACAGTGAACATTTTTTATGTGCTGTAAGCGATTCCAAAAGGCCATTCCATCTTCATTTTACAACTTCATGGTCTCCCTGGTATGTTCTCCATGCCGTTTTCCTCTGCCTAAGCACAGCTCTTGCTCTTGCTCTCAGTCTTAAGACGGTGGAGGTGAGAGGTCAGAATGGCAAGGCTGCAGATTAAGTTTCACATGACTGAGCACCTTTGTTGGGGCGGCCCACTAGAAAGGAAGTGTCTTGCATATCTAAATCCAAGAGGAGGATTGCGTAGCTCCTTCAGCAGTGTCTTGAGATTGGCCACCGTTGCAGCATGTCTCCCCACTCAGCAACACTGAGCATGTTTGCTCGTCTGAGGGGGGTGTTTTAAACTCTGCGTGCTACACAATCTGGTTGATCTGCAGTGTCTCAGACCCTTTCATGAACTACAAAACATCTCGGCTTACACATGCTGCTGAATGGAAGGGGAGAGCCAGTAAAGGTTGCACTTGAAATTGAAGTCATGTTCAGCCAATCAGTTCTGAACAATGTTCAGATGCTTTAATTAGGGATTTTTTTTCGGGACTTTTGGGTGGTAGTGTACAAAAAAGCTTTAGTTGTAGCTACACAATATCTAAAGATATAGTTTAAATGCAAGATCATAGTCTGATCTTAATACAGTCTGTTTAAAGTCTATCCTGTTCATCACAAGTCAACAAAAACAGCTACTTACCTCACTTTCTCTGTTCCACCATACTCATGCTCAGTCACCTCCATTATAAACAGCATCAAACTTTCTTGCCCTTTCACAATAACATGTGAACTTGTGAAAAGCCCTTACATTAACCTGTCAGGTAATGACTAAACAATACATTGAATCTTAATGTCTGAAACTTGACTCTGTAGACTTCGCATTATGAAGTGAGTGGATGAGGTTTGCTCTCTGTCTTTGTCTTGTCCTCCTGCATGAGGGATTTTCTGTTTACACACCCACACTGTGACTATTGGGCCATCAGGGCCGAATTAATTTGAGCGATCGATAACTTCTTCATCAACATTTTCATTTCCTGCCTTCTCTGGAATGGTGGGGCCCATTAGTTGTGGTGTCTTCCGCAATGGTGACCGGTGTGTGTGTGTTTGTGCTTGAACAGCGATGACATGACCAAGGTCAGGCAAACAGTGGACAACTCGAGATCACGCTCTGACAGGTGAAAGATATTTATTTAACTGATGACCCTCTCCTACAGCCTGTAATTGAATATATACACACAAACAACAAGCAAACACATCAAAGTTTGTGCTGTCCAAGACTTTTTCAACTCTGCTTAAAGTGATAGTTCCAAGCCTATATATAAGAAATTCTGTGGAGTTGAGCACAAAGATATTTTTAAAAAATGTTTTGTTTTTGTTGTTCATGTCACCACTGACTTACACTGAATGAACCAAAACAGTTGAATCACACACACACAAACCTTTTTTTTTGTGAAAAGTGGGGACATTCCATAGATGTAAACTTCATTCTGTGTGATTTATAAGTGTTTTGAAAAATGGGGATATAGGGTAATGTCCTGAAAAGTCACCTTCTCCTTGTAATACATATGTCATGCCCTTGTTTTTATACATGTTATTATATTTATGTCCTGATTTGTCACAGAAATGCATGTGTTTTTGTGACAAATAAGGACATACATTTGTATCATAACATGCGTATGACATAGGTATTACAAGGAGAAGGTGACACAAAAGAAAACGTCTAGGTTACCTATTGTAACCCCCATTCCCTGATGGAGGGAACGGAGTCGTTATGTCGTGACGACAGACTGGGGTCATTGCTTGGGAGCCCTGATTCGCTCTGATAGAGAGAAAACGCCAATCAG
>JAUMHI010000054.1:11765702-11778944 GCA_032359435.1 Enteromius unitaeniatus
GTCCCTGAAGGGAGTAGTGGGAACCTTTGGCACGTATCCAGGCCGGGGTCTCAGGGTCACCTGAGAGTAGGCTGGCCCGAATACCAGGCACTCTTCGCTTACCGAAAATGCTTTTCGGTAAGGCAGTGGGAGGACTCGCGGGAAGCGAACAGGTCTATCTGTGCTTCCCCGAATCGACTCCAGATCAGCTGAACCGACTTGGGATGGAGACGCCACTCTCCCGGGTAGGTAAGCTGTCGTGACAGCGTGTCGGCTGCACGATTGAGCTCCCCCGGGATTTGCACAGCACACTTTTTTTGTTTTACAGTCATGTTAAGGTAACTTACAGTATAGTTAAGTATTTAACAGGTTTTAACATATACTTTAGCCTTTCGTACTTTTTCTGTAAAAAAAAAAAATTTTCGGGGGTGAGATAAAATTTGTTAATTTGTTCATGGGTGTTTTGTACCTGTATACATTTTGGGTTTGTATTTGTGTGTGTGTGTGTTTCTGACCTCAGTGCTCAGCCCCAGAAATCAGTATTTGGAGTAACTGATTATATCAGTGGTCCCGTCTTCTTGGAATGCTGTGGATGGCCACAGGTGCCCATTACTTATCATGCTAAATGATTCAGGTCAACTCGGTCAACATTCCGGAACTCTCTGAGACAAGACCACTCTGTAAAAGGGGAGAAGATCCCCCTCTAAATCTCTTCTTCCAAAACGGTCTGGAAGAAGAAACAGAGTTTGAGTATTGAAATAATGGATGTTTATGACCAGCAGATTCGAGTAGAATCTGATGTACTGCTCCTGCAGGGCCCACTAATGCATGCCACTTACCCACCCAGAAAGTGGCATTAGTGCAGTGGTCCTCCATTTCCCAACAGTGCACACAACGCCTCGGTTGCTTCTGGAGGCTTGTTCAAACTGAGGTAAATCTTTTAGGTCATCTACTTCTGTGAATTTGAACCTTTTTTTCAATGGGTTACATGTTCTAATTATTTTCAGGATGTGGTTGGAGAATCTCTTTCTTTCTTCTCTCTCTTTCTTTCACATTATCAAGCCGACTCTGTTATTGAGACCAGGCCCAGATTCTGGACCCTTGAGATGAGCTGTACTATTTTAAATTGCCTACACAAACCCAGCTCTCTTTGACACCTACTAGCCTTCTGCAACCCATTACCGACTGTATTTCTGATAGCTCAGCTTTATGTAAATGGTAAACATCTCTACTCAAACAGCCTAAGCGCCACCCACTTTTAGTTAGTGTTGTTAACTCAGAGAAGCATTTCAGAATGTCTACGAACTGTGTGAGTTTCAGTAAAATGTGGTAAAACAACATTTGCTATTTTTCTTTATAGAAATTGTTCAATTATACAGTGACATGATTAAAAACTGCTTGTGTTCTCTGTGGATATGCCTGTCTGAAATGACACATTTTACTGTATTGTTGGATAATTTCAGTAAATTTGTGTGCAAATCTATTCAGGTCTAAATCTAAGGTCTCTCACAGACTCATTAAAAAGAGCAAAGGCTTGTTTGAGAAAATGCCACACATTTTAAAGCTTAGTGAAAGGTCATGCTTATGTAAAAGAAATACACTTTAGCCTTATTACAGAAGAAAATATTGTTTAAGAGAATACATCGCAAACTAAATGTAATATTTTAACACTTAATTGCATGTTAATTGCAATTATATGAAAAGTTATAATGGTTTAAGTTTATATTAAATGCAATTAGCTGAAATTTAATGCTCATTCTCACTTATTTAGGTAGGAATTAAGGTACAGCTTTATATTTAATTTTATAATTACTTCTGTTGTCTTTGAAATATTGTAAAACTACTGCCAGATATACTGACAAACAGTTATGATAAACTGAAAGGTACAGTTTATATCGAAACTTATGTCATTTAAGCATATTAACTACAGATTTATAATGATAAAAATTACACTTTATTAACATCAGTGTAATGCTGAATATTTAAAATTATGTTCTTTAAAGCACAACAAAAGATCATTTAAATAAGGATTTAAATGTACTATAATGTAAAAAATTCAATTTGACTGTATTACAAAGTGCACTTCATAAAAGTGTAATTACTATGTTAATAAGTCATGCAAATGCACTCTATTTAAGCACACTTAAGTGGACTTTTATTTCAATATTAATATTACAGTATATTATTAATATTGTTTCATGCAAGATGTGAAGTACACTACAAGTGCGCATTTAATACAATTAAGTGTACTTCTTTTTCACAAGGACAGTAATAATAAGGTTGACTAAAGATGTGCATCCTATGTCTAAGTTTTGATTTCACTGTAGAAGTGTAGTGCTCAGGGTCTTGTGGACGTTAAAAGGTTAACCTGAACATGAGAGCCTGACTCATCTCTATCATTTTTTTTGTTTGTGAAACAGTGGAAAATGCCTGAAGGCTTGTGAATGTGTGTGTGAAATATTAGTTCTCCTCCTCTTCCTGCAGGCACACTTTGTACCTGAAGCTGAATCGGGCCCCGATTGGCCCTCCTTCCGCTTATCTCTCCGGGTTGCTCCACACCCTCTGCCCGCCGGCGCTGGTCACATGCTTGACCTGCTCGACTGGCCTGGACCACACCCCGGCCTACATACCTGCTCCTCACCTGCACTGTACTGAGTGACACTTTTGTAAGTACACACACACATATATGCAGCTGCATGCAAGCCTCTGCGGGAAGCAAGAGTTTGAGAGAGCAGGCAGCCCAGCCCAGTGGCCGTTTATTTGCTCTGCTGTGTGCGTGAGGAGAGCCGATGATTGGCTTCTCTGTCATTAGAGCACATCGCCGTTGCTGTTAAACCTTCATCCGCTAGATTAAAAACGCGGCAAGCCCTTTAATGTTCATGAACTTGCACACTGGAAACAATTACCTAAAAATAACAAAATTATCATAACCTGAGCCCCTCTCTGCCAAGGCAAAGGGCAAATAATTAGTGTGAGAAAGTGTGTTTTCATTGTGTAAAGCACACATGTAGTCAGTCCAAATTGCCAGTGTCTGTGTCTCATCTGGTCAGTCAATAAACTTTGCTGTAAAAAAACAAAAAAGAGAAAAAGCTGAAATGCTTCCCTCACAAATTATGCCTCTGTTTTTGTATCAAATTTTCCACTATCGTCCATTTAATCTTTTTTTTCAAGAGCTCATTAAACTGCAATGGTAATGAACATTTAATGAGGACACTTTAAACCTAATGCAAACCTGATTTTATTTATTTTTACTCCCTTTCTTGATCCTAAACATTTTAGGCTCTATTTAAACTTGGTAATAAGATCCGTTTCGGGTGATCCGATAGCAAATAGTCAGCTGAGACACATTATTGTTTATACCTGATAGTAACACGCACCTTAAATGTGTCTCTTGTGACCAATTCAGGTTTCGAGGGGAGGGTCTGGACAACCATTGTCCAATCAAATGTTTGGTGTTATGATTCTCTCTCAAATCTGCATTCATTTGCTAAAAATACAACATAATAAAATAACAACAGTAATAAAATACAATATTATTTCAATTTAAAATAACTGATTTTTACTTTACTATAATTTAAAATGTAATTTATTCCTGTGATGGCAAAGTTGAATTTTCAGCAGCTATTACTACAGTCTTTAGTGAAACATGATCCTTCAGAAATCATTCTAACATGAAAATATAATTATAGAAAACAGTTGTGCTGCCTAATAGTTTTATGGGAAAATTTTTAAGGGATTATTTGATTAAATAAGATTTATTTGAAATATGTATTTTTTGTAACATTATAAATGTATATATTATTTTGATATATAAATTTAAAAAAATCTTACTGACCCTAAACATTTGAAGTTTTGTTATTCAGTCATTTTATTTTATTTTATTTTTTTTAAGTTTAATAATTGCACAATTTTATTTTTTGTTATAAAAGAAAATTCTATTAAAAATTGTAAACATTTGTACATCAGATATGTTTTGTGATAAAGCACAAAATAACTAGTAAAAGTGTTTAAAACAAATATACAAAAATATATATACCAATACACTGTAATACCAGGTGTAAAGGGGTGATAGTAATGTTTGTGAAGATCACCCTCACAGTCTGATCTTTTTAAAGGGAAGCTCCTCCTTCTCTATCCATCACTCCTTCCAGTTATGTTACCATCCTGACCCCGGCTGACAGCAGCCTGGCTCACAGGTGTGACGGTCACATGGCCCCAAAGACCATCCTTCTCAGTGAGCACCTTTCTCTCAGAGAATGTGGTGGTATGGCGTACGCCCGAGGATAGCGAGTTGATTGACAGTTTGCACGGCGTGAAGGGGAGGGTCAGGGGCAAGCCGGGGGCAGCAGTGGGGGCCTGGGTGACTGACGCTGGCTCTCTGTGTCCTCCGGGCTCAGGGATTGAATGTCAGTTTCTCTAATAACGGGTTATAGTGAAAAGGTCAGCTCCAGTCATCTGACCATGAGAATAGAGAGAGAGAGTAAGGGAAAAAGAGAGGGAAAGAAAAAGAGAGATGAACGCTATGCCAGGGGCGGAAATTGATTGTCTGGCAAGGGGAAAGGAAATGAAGAGAAAAAGAAAAATGGAAGGCCGGTAAGCAAAGAGAGGGAGAGGGGTGGAGGACAGAGGGGTGTCATGGCCAGTCTCAGATATGCATGCCTGCTTTTTAAATTACCATCAGCGCTTTATTACTCTCTCCTCTCTCTGTACCCTCTCTCTGACATCCACAGCACCTGAGAGAGGACTTCCTACTCACACCATCACCACTAAATCTCTGCAAAATAAAAGCAAGAGCATCGAGTGAATACCAAATCAGCCGTATAGGCCCACGCTTTGTGTCTGCGGAGCTTCAGTGGGTGCTGCACACACATGGACAAGTAACAGCTTTTGGCATATATACTGATATAATGCAGTGAAATTATTTTGGGAAAATTGCTTTAGCTAAATATGTCATGGACAACTTCGGGCCATTTTCTATCGATTTCCTATTTGATATACTATTATAGCTTGGCTCATTTTTTTTCCCTCACTGTCACCCACATACCAAAAAGGCTCCATCAAAGTAAACAAAACTTATTTTTCTATCTTAATTTTTAAATTCAGTTTAAATTTATAATTGCAGTTGGAATATAAAAGTAATTTTCAATTACATTTTGAATGCTTTACATTAAAAGTGTAACAAATGCATAAATATAGTTTATTAATTGTTTCAGATAATTTAATAACGCGTTCAGTTATGCATAAGAGTTTTAAGACATTTAAAACAAATTTTGGCATTCACCATATCGATTTTGTATGCATTTGAATGATTTTACTGTTGTCACATTGCTGCTTGCATTTTTAAATACATTCTGCTGAATTCCTCAAGACGTTCCTTTAAAAATCACTGAACAGTTCAGTATTGTAACGATCAGCACCTACAGCACTTGTATAATGGGGGCCTCTGATTATGGTGGCTACATATTCCCTCTCTAAAATGAAAAGTATCGGGTGACACATCAGCTTTATTAGCATCCATTAGTGCTCATCTGAAACCTTT
This sequence comes from Enteromius unitaeniatus, assembly GCA_032359435.1. Lineage (NCBI taxonomy): Eukaryota > Metazoa > Chordata > Actinopteri > Cypriniformes > Cyprinidae > Enteromius > Enteromius unitaeniatus. Next base: position 11,771,221 of record JAUMHI010000054.1, read on the forward strand.
GGGAAGTTTTCAGGGGCTCTGTGGATACACTTTGGCCTTCAGCATTTCTCCGCTGGATCTCTCCTCAGCTGCAGGAGAATAAACACGGCCAGCTCTGTCAGAAGAAGCTCTCCTCTCCAGTTACAACCACCAGCAATGACCCACAGGGTGGGTCAAGTGCTCTGCCCAAGGTCATGATGGGAGGGCAGAGGTGTGATAGGGCTAGTAGCTGAAAGGAGGGGGTGGACAACCTCCAGGGATCTGTTCCATATTGAGCCAAGATGGTGTTCAAGCCGCACAAACTGAAAACATCCTTAATGAATGATTGTTGCGTCTGCTGGCTGTTGAAAGTCCATGTGGAAGTCTTGTGAGATTTAAACATGTATATTTGTTGAAAATCTGGGCGTTTGGTCACAAAATTATCTGTTTTCCCATGGTTACTGTCAGAAGGAGCTATTTTAGCTACACATAGGACCCAGTCTACAGTTAAAATTCACAGGTGTTTAGGGTTATAGGAAATGTCTTTAAACTTGCACTTGAAATTGTATTGGTAACTTTCTTCTATTTTTTACAATAATAATATTAATTATAATGGTAATATAATAATTGTTTAAGAATAGTAATAAAAATAATATTAGGTAATTTTGAATACTTTTATTCAGCTATAATTCGATTAATATTGTGTATAGTTATATTGCACTTTAATTGCAAACAAATAATATAATCGTTTAATTAAAAAACCTTTTTCATTTTAAACAGAAGCGCAAAGGAGTTTAACTTCTTGTTAACGACAACATTCGCAATTTTTTCTCCATAATTTCACATAAAAAAGACTGACGATAAATGACCAAAAGAGATGGGAAAGATAGAAGAACTGAAACAGAGTGGTAGCAGGGTCTCCACCTCTCAACACACACACGTTAATAACAGGATATTAAAGAGGTGAAATAATTAAGCTAACAAGAGAGCGTGTCTGGCTAAGCTGTCTCCTAAGGTCCGATATCGATACATTAGCTTAGACAAGCGCAATGCATTTTACATGGGGCCCTGGGAAAATGATTGATCAAGGCATAATAGCAGGCCCCACTCCTCTTCCGCCATTAGCCGGGTCAAGCTGGCAGGCCAGTTTGTCTGGGCATAGGTCAGAGCCATGCTATAATAGCTCTGCTGCCATTACCAGTGAGTCTGTGTGAAAAACTACCATTAATTAGCATTACACAGCTTCACACACACACTCTACTCATTCAGCTCTCATTGACTACAGAACGGCCAGAGCTCTGGCCTTCTCTCCCAGTGCCAAACGCAGGCACACAGCCATCTTCTCATTTGGACAGATAGAAAGAGATGTAGGGAATTAAGGAGAGAGAGAACGAAAGAGAGAGAGACCCGGGGTCTGACTGGCTGCCCGCTTGCTACTCCCGTTGGTTTCACTGGCTAATTGAATTGGCTTGTCAACAAAGCCATTGTCATTCAGTAAGTGAATTTGTTGTATTATTGCGCATCACAGCTGCTGCAAATTGTCTGCTATTTCCTGGAGGCAAAGGCAGCCCTCATGCCCTGTCACAAAAAGCATGAGATACCAAAAAAAAAAGAAAAGAAAAAAAAGGCTAAACAAATGAAAGTAAAAACGCTAAATGACATAAACAAACAGAAACAACAGGGGCGCCACAGACAGCGAGCGAGTGGAGAGAGATTTAGGGAGCAGCGAGACGGGCAGGTGTAATTGCAGCGCTGTTGTTTCAGCTGGGACTCAAAGACAGAGCCTACACTGGCACAATGGCTGTGCCCCCTGGCACTGCTTGTAGGTCTGTCCGTACCCCTACCCATTCAAAGAGCCAGCTTTATCTTTCTCAATCTGTCTGTCTCTCACATACACACATACAAAACACCCACTTATTGAAGTGGCCACTGGGTTCTTTGTCTGTTTCTTTGCTTAAAGGTGCACTCAGCCATTTTTTGTGTATGCTGCGATTGCTGCAATCACACATCTAAGATTCACATACATCAGTACGTAAAAAGCAAAAGGTTTTCAGTTAAAAATGTCATGTTTATGGCCACACATCCCTGATCTAGTCTAATCTTATTTTTAAAAAGTACTATGTACTTTTTCTTTCTTTCTTTTTTATTTTGTGAAGATCAATATGTGGATACAGTGATATAATATCCTATTCCGATGAATTTTTATTTTCTTTCCTAATAACCCATAACATTTTTTATAATAATATATATAAATACTCTGTTATTATTATTTAAATGCAGGGATGCACAGCATGCAAGATTAATATTTATTGTGATTGTTTAAAGATAGCATTTTATTGTGTTTTAACAATTTTGAATTTAAATTTTTAATAAATTCATGTGAGAATCAGATTCAAAATAAGTAAATATAAAATAAATAAAATATATAACATAATCATCACTTTTTTATAGTGTCTGATACCAATAAGTCAATAAGTATTTTCATGATGAAAAAAAATAAACGTCCAAAATTAGATATAGAAAAATAGATATAAATAGCTATATATTTTGATTAAAAACATAACAGTGATGTACTAAAAAACTACAAGTTTTCTGTAAGCATTAGTTTAAAAATATAATGAAGAAATAATATATTATTAAACATTTATATAAATAAATGTAAAAATAATGTCAATAATTAAAAAAAATGTTTTTTGGTATTTGTTCAAATTTTATCACACACACACACACACACACACACACACACACACACACATATATATATATATATATATATATATACAATAAAATTTGAATCAATACCAAAATATTTTTTTATCAACATATTGACTGTTTTGCATGACCATATTCTACATTCTTAGTTCTTTCCAGTACCTAAACTTAACAACATCTTACTAACTATTAATAAGCAGCAAATTAGGAGTTTATTGAGGCAATAGACATAGTTAAGGGTATGTTAATAGCAAAAAAGGGACCTTAAAATAAAGTGTGACCAAAATCTCTTATATCTGTTGATAGCCACTATGATGCATCCGCAATTTTTTATGACGGAGCACCTTTAACTAAGACCCAAGTGTAAGACGGATGTGAGGATTTTCAAAGTTCACCTACAGTGGCCTGTAAAACCATCAAGGACTGAGTGACAAGTGCAGCTTTAGTCCAGTCTGCCCTGTCCTGACCCAACCTTTGTCATCCTGTACACCACTCACTTCATTCTCTCCCCAGACTCAATGCAGGGCATCCAGTACTAAAAAAGCATGCACATGACCCCACGCTCCTTTAGGCCAACACTATTTGTGGAAACTTGCTATAAGTGTATGTGTGTATCAAGCTCAGTGCATAACAACACTGACTGCAAAAGCTGAGTATTTATTGGATGTTTGCTTGTTTCTCAAGTAACTGTGCAGTCCACTTTGCCATGGTCACTTTTAGATGATCTGCTTCAGCAGAAGGCTTTTAAAAGGCCTGCAAGGCCATGGCCTGATTACCGGACACTCACATACTAATCTGCTGAGGCCACATGACACTGTTCTCTCTCACCATCCTCCTCTCCCTCCCCTTCTCCTCTCTTTCCTCCACCCACATTTTTAACCAGAGTACCCTTGCTCTGGCCTGACAAGGTTACGCCACAATGCAGTGAGTATCTATTGATTTCCACCATCAAAGATCCCTGCAGCCAGAGACGGCTTTGCTGCTTCAGATAACACTCTGTCCTTCTTCTTTAACTCTCTCTCTGTCTCACAGACACACACACACACACACACACACACACACAGAAAAAAACATGTCACACTTGCTTCAGATTTCTGTCTCTAACGTCTCTCACTTTACACTATGAGTCTTGTCCTGTGTTGAGTGTTATTAGCTTGGCCTGACAAACTGACCACCCTTGGGTTATATTAACACAGTTATTTTTCTCAAGTGCAGGTTTGTTAATGGCTGTAAATGAATTATACATTAAAAAGGCAGGTCTGTTACCTTTAAAATATGCTGTTAACTTACAGCTTAAAATATGCTGTTTACTAGAAACTAAATGGTGTCCCAATATCAGTTCTTACTTGTGCATCATTTCATTGATGCAAACAGAATACCAGGCTAAAATACTCTTCCTGTAATATGCAACATTTAAGAAACTGCTCTGCAAAGTGAAGCTCAACGTGATCAGTGTATTCGGATTCCTGAACGGTTCTAAACTGGTAGTGAACGCAGCTTCTAAAAAGAATACGATAAATCATTGAAAAAGTCCTCATTCAAAGTTTATTAAGTATTAAATGATCTCATCAGCTGGCAATGGGATTGAACCTCTTTTTTTTTTTAAAGATGTGTCAATAGAAATTTTTGTGAATTGGAATGGTTATGAGAAATCAGAACCAGAAAATCAGTCCCATTCCTAAAACTGAAAGTAAAATGCGAAGAATGAAGAAAGCGCATTGGTGGACCAATACAAAGTAAAAAAGGTATACCAAAAAAGTGGCACCATTCTTATTTAGAGCTCACAAAGAGGGGAGTGTGTCCAAATTTAGGTTTAGAAATTATTCATAAGATTTTAAGTCATGGCATCATTCGCTTTTAGGGAAAATGAGATTTTATTATGCGGTTGCTTATGAGCGACTCCCACCCCAGACAGAGGAATGAGTGGCTTAATGCCAAGGCCAATTGAGAGACACTGTTGAGGGCCAGGGGGTAGATTTTCATAAATTATTCATCATTATACAAAATAATCCTTAGCAGGATTGGGAAAGGGGGCTGAGGCGACGGTTGGGACTGAAAGCTGTTTTTGGTTGGGGGGTGTTGGGGGGTGTTTGAGGATTAGACATAAATATGTCTTTCATAGCATCCAGGTCCAAACAGTCTCCTCTGAATATGGGTTCCTATGGCTGTAATGTAACGGTCATGATGGCACTGGATAGTGGACATATTGGTTGTTGATGTTAGGGTGGAAGAGTGTGATGACCCAGTTGAGCTGAGGGCTCTCTCTGTGAGGTGCCCCCCTCTGACTGGAGCCCCAAAATTCAGACACTGTGCCTTAGAGACCAGACACTTCATCACGACCTGGGGTGAGACCCAGACACACCCTGTCATACAATCGCATGGACACACACACCAGGGCACACCCTCACATGCAATCGTTCACACACAGACATGTGACACACATAGACTACAGGACCAACCTCACAACCTTTAGATGAAAAGTTACATGAATGTTTACATATGAAAAGTGAAAGAGAGAACAGGAAGAGTAAGATCTAAGGCCATCTACCATATAACAATATGAAGTTAGATGGAGCCATCTAGGCTGTCATAAGCAGAGTTGTTCCAGACACTTTTCATGAACACAATACACAAAAGTCTAGAACTAAGAAATGAAGTCACTTTTATTTTCCAGTAAATGGTCAGTGAAAAGAGGTATTTGACCTTCAGAACGTGTTGATTTTCAACCTCAGGAAGCCAAACTAAATTATATATTTAGCTGATTTATTTTGCATAAAATTTTTATGGGATTTTGCAACCCTGTAACCTGTAGATTTGTGGACATGTCTAAAAAATAACCTTGAAAATGAATGTGTTTGGAAAAATTAGATATGCATTGTAAATCTTTTTTTTCTACAATAGAATAACTGAATTGAATAGTTTGAATAGTTCTGAATAGTTTGAATAGTTGAGCTTAACAAATACCTGCTCTTTGAAAATGGAGTAATTGATTTGACTTTCTGCTGTAGAAAATACACTGTTAATTGTTGTCTCTCATAAATGTTATGAATTTTACAGGGTAAAAAAAATAATATTTTACATATATAGATAGATAGATAGATAGATAGATAGATAGATATGAAAATCCTTTCCTCTGTGTCTCAAGGACACAAACAAAAAGTTACTCTTATTAACACTGCAATCTAATTCAATTTGAAGCCATCTGCTAGTGCCAGCATGCAAAACCACACAGAGAACCATCACCGGTTCCCTGATGAATCCTCAAGTGGGAAAGTGGGAATGTCCTTCAGTTGTGACTCAGACGCTAATGGACTGTCCACATTATTGGTACTGTTTAAAAAAAAAGCACATCGAAAAACCAAGAAAACAAGCACACAAAAGCATACTTGTTCTATGCTGGTCCAGACTAGTTTATGCTAGTCTACCTGGTGGGGCAGCAGCATCAAAAACACAAAATAAATACTGGTTACACGCAACACAGTTTTTCCTTCTTTATGGCTGAGGCTAAGCAAAACCGTCTCTGTAGACTATAATTTTCTGAGAATTTTTTTCCCCCAAAAAAGACGCCAGATCATATAAAGTTTACTATCCTGTTACCAAATCCATACTTTTTATGACATATGAAATCGTGCCATATGCTTGAAAGGTCATCTGCAAAGGAGCCTTATCAAAACCAGGTGTTAAAAATCATCTTGTTTGAAAGTCAGCTTGAACACCCGCTGCTCAAATATCCGCTTGTGTTCATCTCCATACAAGACCTTAAACATCTGGCCCTGAAATGTCAAAAAAAAAAAAAAATCAAGAACAATGCTCACTGATGGAGAATTTAGCATTGGAGCCAGTAAGCGGCTTTTAGTCTTGAATCAGAATGATAATTCTCCCCTGTCACCCATTGCACAGGGTTGTAATTACTGTCCCTCTTGTGTGAAAGGCCTGGACTGATCAGTCTCCCCCCAGTTGGCTCACCTCTACTATGTAACTGTGAACAAATGGCCTGAGAGAATCCAGAGCTCCTGTGGCCTGCTAAAGGGCCCTTGATTTATGAAATTACTGCAAACATGATTGAGGTAGTGGTGATGATTATTGTAATAATAGAGCCACTTGATGAAAAAGAGTCAGCGCTAAACTAGGCATACCTAATGAGGACTCGCAGATTGGGGGATGCTTGCGCGAAAGTGTTTTACATGAGAATGAGTGTGTCAGTTCCCTCTCTCTCTGCAAGAAACCGGGAAGTAGTTTGACTGGGGTGAATCAAATACAATGTGGGAACTAGTAGCGTTCCCAAACACCCCCTCCCTAAAATTCAATTTACCGCCAAATTCAACAGCCCATCATCACACTTTCATCAGATAACCTTATTCTACACACATCTTAATCCTGAACTCTGTACTACGCTGCAATAGAATGAACTATTATTACACTATTGAACTATAACAGCACTATTTTGTGAGCTTCACTGTAGATTTCATTTTGAATAATTATAGCAGTAATAAAAATAATGGAATTCAAAAAGTTTGGATTATTTCGTTTTTTATTTAAAATGAAGTCTTATACTTCTGCTTTTACTTGAAAATTGTGTACTATATACACACAGACACACACACAATTTTCTAATATCTCTTTTTAGTGAGTTTCAAAGTTTTTGGGGCATAAGTAGTGCCCTGTCCCTCATAGGATGTGAGGGGGGAACTAAAAGATGTCTTATGTAAAATGTAAAAGTAAATGAGACCCAGACTGATAAGGTTACTTAACAGATAAGATTCCATATGATTTCATGAGCGTTTTCTGTAATGTGGCCCCACGTAGGGTTCCCCAAAAACCTCATCCCCAAGGCTCATCTAAACCCCAACCAAGCATCCTCAGCACCCCCTCCTTCCCGGACTTGCTGGACCAAGCAGAGCGCCTGTGTGTTAAGAGCTATTGAATAATAGTGACCTTTAATAAAGAAGGGGATCCCCAGACTTCTTTCCCAGACACGCACTGACCTTTCAAACCAGACGAGGGCCAAGAAAAGAGGGGGCAGGGGGCAGGGTTCGGGGGGGGGGGGGGGGGGG
>JAUMHI010000054.1:11778954-11800475 GCA_032359435.1 Enteromius unitaeniatus
GTTCTCTAGGGTTTCAGACTGTGGACTTTGAACTGGCTAGTCCCCGCTGTCCTGTTGTGTGTTTCACTCTGCCAGGGATCTCTCTTCTCCCCTCCTTCTTCCCCCCTCTTTTTGTGTTTGGGGAGTGTTCTGCATGCTGAGGCCTGAGCTGCCGGGCCTGAACCCTTGCTAATCAATTTCTCTGTGAAGACGAGTTCAGAGGCAGGACGAAGAATGCAGCCCGCGCTCTCTGACATCACTGGCTTTGACACTTGTGTCGTTTCAGACAACGCTAAAGGATTACACCAAACAAGAGTAAAGACGCACAAGAGAGACGTGCCAAATTTGAACCCCTCTTTGTTTCAAGACAGCCCCGGCCCATGAAAAATAAACAAGAGAAAAAGTACATTGTGGGCGACACCTGACACTGAATGCTAAACTGTCACTCCGCCCCAGCCATTCATTTGGAAAATGCTGAAGTGGGTTGCCATGTCCTTTTGTTATCTTCCTCTCTCAGACAAAACAGCCCTGTACACTGTACACTGTCCCTTAATGAATACCTATTGTCCAAACACTTCAACTAGCTCAAACAGCTCTTTAAGATGCCCATGAAAAACTGGGTTGGAGATAAAGCCTCGGTCTGCGTGACATTCCCTCCTAGAAAAAGAGGTAAGCTTCTTCAGAAGGCGCAGACGCTGAAGGTCATGTGAAGGATCTTGCGTGGTTTTCTCTCCTCGCATATCAGCGCTTAGAAACAATGGCATGCATATGAGCACCAAGAACAGTCGTGTTAGCTTTGTCCTAAACATTACTTTATTTAGTGTTTACACTGTGATTTTCTTGTATTACTGTCAAATTATATATATATATATATATATATATATTTATCTATGGCACATTGTTTCATTGTCGTCGAATGATGATTCCATGCAAGAATTGCGTGAGGACAAAACCATTAAGACAGACTGAAAAACAGTTCCCATGGGAAAGAAAACAAATGATATCTCTTTAACGTCTCAATTGTTTCTCCCACACACCAATTAAAGGAAATAGAGAGCAAACTGAGACCTTTACTGGATTGCCTCTCAAATGTTTCTTTTAAAAAAAAGATCTCAGTAATTTCAGTGTCTCCTATAGCATTTCACAAACCATCTCAACAATCAAACATCTAAAATTTCAACTCTCAACATTTCTCATCAAATGCTTCCAACACCAAATAATTTGATCTGACGGCAACGTTTTTATATTGGTATACTCTTACAGTGTCAAAAATTGATGCAGTATTTCTCCTAAAGAATTTACAAGAAAAATCTGTGATGATGGCAACCCATGAGTAATAAAATTTCCCTCTGGGTTATAAAAAAAGATTATTACAGAGTAATTTCTTCCACATTCTAATGTATTTGATGTAATATGTTGAATACACAAGCTGTACAGTCTATTTATTTATTTTTTTGTATATGATTCATGTCTGTGCAGGTGTGCTCTGTAGTACTTGAAGTACTTTCGTACTCTGTACTTGAAATGGTACAAGGGCCTTTTACACAATTTAATTCTGTATCCAATGATACATTCTGTGAAGGTTATGTGATTATAAAAATAAAATACTAAAAATAACCATTAGAACATTCTGTTTTGATTCTTTTCATTCTGCTCACTGCAATGTTCTTGGAAGGTTAGATTGTGGTTATAAAATAGCCTAAAAATAACCATTAATAAGCATTCTCTAGGTTTCCTTTAAATTATCGCAGATATCCCTGCTGCGTTCAGGGAAGGTTAGTCTTTGGTTATAAAGTAAAACCTAAAAATAAGCATTAGAGATGATTCTGTATAGATTCTTTTTAGGTTGTCACAAAGTCCATACTATTAACATACTAGATTAAAAAAAAATACAACAAATAAACAATCCTATAATGGTTTTATCTGGTAAAAAAAGGGAACCATACAAGGGGAACATATTGTGTTTGCTATCATCTCTATCTGTCTGAGAAGTGACCTGCCATCAGTGGGCCGCTGTCAGCTCAAGGATGTCTTTCCACCCCACGTGCAGTTTTATTTAAAAAAATCAAAGCATATTGACTAAGAAAAATAATAACAGTAACATTTTTTTTCTCCCAGGGCCTGTCTGGTAATGGGGGTAAATCTGGCCCACTATCTTCACCTCATCTAATTGCTTGCAGCATGACAATTGAAATAGAGAGAGAAGAAAATCTCAGTCTGTATTGATCACATATTGGCCTCTATTTCATCAAGCATCCCCTCGCTCTCCTCCTCGCATCCCCCAATTTACACCCTTGATTCGAGTTGCTGTGTGTGAGTGTGCTTGTGTGTGAGAATGTATGAGTATGATGAGTGTGTGTGTGGGTGTGTTTGATCCTTGATCAATATCTGTCCCCTTGTGAGACCCTGTCTAGCCAGTTTCCTCCTGCTCTTCAGGAGTCTAATGAGTGGCCTTGTCGTGGTAGGACAGTGTCTTCAGCAAATGGCCAGGACTGTTACACCACCTAAGAGAGGGGGAGAGACCAGTGACCTTAGACCCTTTATCAAGGACAAAACCAAGATGTAGCATGTCTTAGAATATATTTATTCCATGCATCTACCCAACGAAAGTAGGATCCTCTTTGAGTAAAGCACATATTTTGAACTCAGATATAAACACAACCATGTACATTGCTGTTAAAAAAGTTTATGGTCAGAAATATATTTCTTATTTCTTTCGTTCTTCTTCTTTTTTATAAATCAATATATTTTTCAGCAGTGACTCAATCCAAAGTGACAGACATTTATAATGTTACAAAAGATTTCTTTTTCAAATAAATGCAGAACTTCCTATCCTTTAAAAAAAATCACAGTTTTCTTAAAAAAAGAAAAGTGTGTGTGTGTGTATACATGCACTTTTTAGCATTCTGTATATATTCATTTAAAAAAAAAAAAAAGTATTTCTATTTTGAGACTTTAAATGCGTTACTTTCCCATAATGCTTTGCAACTTGAACAAATCAGAACAATTTACTTATGCTGGGTTGCTATAAATATATAATATATAAATATATTTATATACTAGCATTTGTAATTACATTTGTTTGTGTGTGTCTTCATGTGTGCATGTCTGCATGCAGTGGATGAATGGATATCTAGCATCGTATTGAAATGAAATGACGTGACAATGGTATGGTTTCCCATACTAGGAATTTGTGCTCTGTATTTAACCCATCCAAGTGCACACACACAGCAGTGAGAAGTGANNNTGCCGGACCTGGGACTCGAACCCACAACCTTTGGGTTACAAGCCCAACTCCCTATCCATTAGGCCACAACTGCCCCCCTGCCTGTATTGTATAGCTTGTAAGAATACAACCCTTTTTTCTCATCGGCTACCATGCCAATTAAATACACTTGAATGTATACTTTTTCATACTACTCAGTGTCTGTGTCTGGGTAGCTGTAATCGCTAGATGGCTGCTGTTGCTTTATTGTCTTCACGGCTGTGAGATTGCCAGTGTGTGACATCAGTTGAGGAGCTAATGAAGGATACTTTAAAGCCAGCTTTTCTTTCTCCTCATTCCTCTATTTTTTTGGCCACTGACTCATTAAAGCTGGCCTATTCTTTAACCGTTGTCTCGATGCTGCTGCTGCTGCTGCTTCTTCTTTTTTTTTCTTAAACATCCTCTGTGCCCTGGTTTGACTTTATGGTGTATCTCCTAAGCTGTTGGATTATCTTTATCCTGCACTTTCTCTCTCATTCTTTTTCTCTTTCATTTTGCCGGTGAGATCCAGGAATACATTTCTAATCAGATGTCAGGAAAAAAAAAGGAAGAGAGAGAAAGATAGAAAGGAAAAGAATGACTAATTAAAGCAAGGGATTTCTCCTGATCTGTACTCGGTTGGCTGTACTTACAGCTCAGTCAACTTGCCCTTCATTTCCATGCCTTTATCTGAGAGCCGAAAGAAGAACGCTTGCCGTCTCTGGAACATTCTGCACTTTCACTGTTCACAGTGATCCTACAGCTGTGAATGTCACCCGTACGCACAGACACAGATCTGTCTGCTTGAGTTGGTTTAAAGGGGACTTGAAAACACCATTTTCATTGCTCTTTTGAAATAAAAGAATTTGATGTGCACAAATGTAAAGATCACTCCCATGTCCGACCAGCCCATTTATGAAAACTAAGTAGCAAAAATAGCTTATTCAGATTATGTTGTAATTATGGCCATGTTAAACAACTGTCCATGTTTACACATAAAAGCCTATTCAATATTTCATTACTTGGTCCATCCTAATTAACAGTAATGTAAACCATTGCAATCATATAAAATAGTCTAGGAATAAGGAACAGCAAAAATATGCACAAAATCATATTGTGATTTTACAGTACAATGTATTGCAAAGACCAGCAGGCAAAAAAAATATTTTGAAGTCTGAACTTCTGAAGTCATGTGACTGCTTTGTGTGTCACAAAAAGATACAAAATAAATATTCTGTCATCATTTATTAACCAACATCTTACACCAAACCTGTATGACTTACTTTCTTCTGAAGAACAAACACGCACAAAACATATTTTGAAGAACATTGTGATCCAAGCAACATTGGACACCACAAACCTTTGTTGGATGAAAAAAAATTCAGAATGTTTTCTTTTGTGCATATTTAGTGCATAGAATCCCCCCCCTCCCCCTCAAAAAAAAATTAATTAAAGAATAAAAATGTTCTTAAATGAAAATGTTATGATGCAGTATTATAATCGTTCTTTAGGGGGACAATACTACAAAAAATGCTAGATATAAAAATAGAAAGCAAGTTTGATTAGTAAAAAGGGGTGTTAAAAGCTCGGGCCTCCTGCAAGGGTGCCGTTTGGGTAGATTGTGCTGAGAGATGTAAATGGAAGTGAATAAGTGAAGGAGAGAAAACTACAGAGGAAGGTCTGGTCATTCGTTAGCTATGTGGTGGGTAAAGAGAGGTCGGCCGGTCTCCTCTGATAAGGCAGTTCGTGGAAATCTGAAGGGGTTAGCCGTTTGTTGCTTCTTTTCCTTTTTTCATTATTTCCTTCAGTGTAGTTACTCAAGAGGCCATGGTCAGGTATGACAGACTGATAAAGAAATAAGGGGTCTGATAAACGTGCGTGTGGAGGCCGTGGGGAGTACAGTCGGGGAGGAGAGAAGTCGGCAGAATAAACAAAGCAGTGCCCTGCTCTCTGTTAAAGAGATTAATTGCAGTGGTGACACCTTTGCCATTGACTGGCATCAACAAGGAACTTGTCTTTGACTTTGTCTCATTGTGGGGAGGAGCAGCATGCGTGTTAGTTCATTGAGGAGCCCTGTCTCACTGCACTGGGAGCAGATGCTGCTCATTGGCAGGCTTTCAAGCCTTTTTATGAATGTTAAAACTCACATATCAAAAGAGCCTCGCGACAGCTTGACAAGTCTTACAAAGGTCCCAGATATTAAAAATTAATATCTATTCATTATTGCCCACAGTTGATTCAAAGTCATGGTTGGATGCATGGAGGTTTCTCTCTAGCTGTTGGGAGGTTTTCAGGTAAAAGAAGAACAATTTATGCCTTTCAAAAGAGTGCTTTGATTAAAACAATTGAGAATAATAATGTTAACAACAGTTTCCAAAACAGTCTTTCAAACAAATCTTAATTTATGCAAAGAACTTCTTTGGGTCCAGATCCATAAGCATTACATTTATGAATATTCCATTAAACACACACACACACACACACACACACACATAAATATGTATTTATATATTTATATATATATATATATATATATATATATATATTTGCTTTTTTAAAATAATTTACAACATGTTGGCTTCATATGCAATTTTAAGAAAGGTTTAAATTTAAAGGGTTAGTTAGTTCACCCTCCATTCCAAACTCATTCAGTCATTCATTTTCAGAAAACAAAAATAAAGATATTTTTGATAAAATCTGAGAGCTTTCTGACCACGCACAAACAGCCACTGTCACGTTTTACAAACCTACGAAAATACGTTTTGTGTGCAAAGGAAACAAAAATGATTTAACATTTTCTTCTTTTCAGTGTCAGTCTATGATACAGATTCACAAGAGTACCACAATGCACATGCTTGTGGTGCTGCTGACGCAGGAGACAGTGTTCTGATCTTCTCTTAGTTCATCGTCTCTAAATTGTGGTTCGAATAAGTAAGGCTTGGCAAAGAAAAATTGAAAGCCATCCTTTCTGTCGAAATCTTCAGACATGTTTACGAAGACTGTTTTATATACAGCATGTGCCATCTTCTGCTTGTAAACAAGACACAGTAATGCAGGTTCTATTGTTAAATCAATTTTTTTTGCTTTGCACACAAAAAGTATCTTATTAATGTCATATGGACTATATATTTTAAACTGGGAGTTGCATTGCTGTCTATGCATGTATGTCTGTGCATCTATGTATTATATTAAATTGTTTTTCTTAAGGGTTTAGAACAACACAAGGGTGAAAACTTTATGACAGAATTTTAATTTTCGGGTGAACTAACCCTTTAATGACTATAACAATTCTGTTAAAATTATCCTAATTTACAATTAATTTAAATATTTAAATATAATTTTTTTTCATTTTCATAAATGAGAAACACATTATTGACCCCTTTAGTATGACGTAATCACAGCATTGACTAAAAAAGTGCCACCTTTTATCTCCTTAAAATACATTAAACACATTTGTCTACACGGGTTCTTTTGAAATGTCTCACTCGGGAAGTAAAGCATGTCCTCAGGACATCTCTGAAGAAAAAAAAACACAAACAAAAAAACGACCAACAAAATACAAAGAATGACTTATATCTTCCTTTTTTAATGCCCCATACTTTTCAGCAGCCTCTTAAAACACTTTCCCATTATTAAATACTGTGGAGTCTGGTCGCTGCATGTGGTGTTTATTTTCACTCTCAGGCCTGTGAGAGAGTCGGGAGTCCGCTCTCACTCTGAGGGGGATGGTGTGGTCACAACCATGAGAGACTTTAGCCGAGAGGCTGTCTGTTTGATGGAACCACTGGCCCCTGTTTCCTTCCTTCCCTTTCAGGGCAGCTTGCACGGTCATATTGGCTCTTCTGCTCGATCTATCCCCCACTGCCAGCACCTCCTCTGGGGCCAGTTTCGTTTAAGCTGTCCTTTCGACACTTGGCTGAGCATGGTGGTCCGTGCAGACCCATCTAGTTCCTGATTCTCAGAAAAGAGAACACCTGTGTTACAATAAATGTCTCAAAATAAACCTCAGGCCCACCAGCCAGTATCAAATGCAAAACAGTTCCTGATCCGTGTGGCAGCTTCCTCCTAGAAAATGAAGGTCATGTTTTATGAGAAATGCGTGGCCTTAATATCCACCGCTAGAACTTCAAAATGTCTCCTTTGACATTGACGTATTTCATGCTTGGTCTGGAAGTAAACCTCCAGATAAGGTCTTAAAGTGAACAGTGTCATTACAGACCTTTCACAAAGTCGTACTGAACCGCTTTTGCATCGCAAAACCCTCATAAGAGTTAGATTGCATTGAAAGTGCCTAATTAAATAAATATCGAATGTATTTATTGTTTTATAGTAGCAATATGTAAATGTCCGATTCCTCGCAGTTTGGCTTCAGCAAAGAGCAATTGAGCATTTAGGCACTGGGGGCCGTGTGTGTGTGAAGTTTCTTCTTTCGGGCCTCTGGAGTGTCACACACAGTCTTGAGGGCTGGTGGCAGGGTTGCTCAGCTTATATGTTCCTATAAGCACTCGCAGGCTATATCTTATCTGCTCTTATCGGTCCTCTGACTGTCCTCGGAACACTACGCCTGCTCCACCGGCCCCTTATCTGGCCCACCACCACACTCTCAGCCCCCGGCCACACTGACGCAGCACTACATGGGTGTGTGTGAGAACACATATGTGTGTATTTGTACGTGTACACTGTTGACTCACAAGTAACAACAGAACGATAAGATATGGGACACATACTGTATCTTGAAGTGACCCCCAATTCACAAACACACACTCAGAGATGGAGACCTTAAGCATATTTGATCATCTTAAGACACTTACTGGATTGGCTCAGCGGTGGAGGAAAACATGGGGAAAAAATTAACTCGTTTTAAAACATATGAGGTTACAAATATTTAAATATTTATATATATTATATAAATATGTATATTCAAATATTGGCGCCCTCATTTACAAGAAGTCTGCTTGTTCATGGCCACATGTGGATAGTGTATGAGTCAAAGAGAAAATTTTATTTTACTTCACACTATTGTCAGAACATTTCTGGATTTTTATGTTAATTGCATTAAGAGATTAAAGTCCTCCCAAAAATGTACAGTTTCACCTCATATCAACATTTTTTGACAATACAATGGAAGTCAATGGGACTCGAAACAGTTTGGTTACCAACATGCGTTACAATATATTTTTTGTATTCCGCAGTAGACGCAAAGTCAAATGAGTTTTGAACCACATGAAGATAAATAAATGAAGACAAAATAAACGCTTTTGAGAAACTATCCATTTAATGTTGATAATGTCACTTTAACATGCTATAGGGTTTAATTGTCAAAGTTTGGATTGTCAAAAGGAATTGAAGCAGCTGTGTTTAAATATAACATATCATTTTTTAATGAGACATTTTTCTTCATTACAATTTTAGGACAGTTGTATCATTTATTAAAATATATATTTTTTTATTCATCTCCAAAGGCATCAAAATACGTTTTCTTACAGAAATTGAAAACATGCTTACAACAGAAGAAGTGTACAAATGTATTTTTGAATAGATTCATATATAGGACCAAAACAGGCAAACAGACTCTATCATCACTTCCTCTGCACATAAAACAGAGGGCTGGAGGCTTCACACTTTCACAGTTCACAAGACTCTCTGTTCCTCTGCACTATGGTTTACTCCAAACTGTGTCCATTTCACAAGAATAAATTACAGCAGCCTGTCGGCCTCTCCTCTCTCTCTTTGTCTTTCTTTCTCTGTTCATCATTTTCTCTGAGCTACGTTAGCCACACTCTTTCCCAGAGGGAACAAGCACTGTCAGCTCTGTGGCCTCACATCTGGAGCTTCCTGCTGGGCTGGATCGGACTCTCCACCCTCCGGCCTCCCTCCTCCCAACCCTTCTCTCACTGCCACCGAGCTGGGCATTATCCTCCTCCCCAGCTTCGGAGTGCAGGCTGGCACTCCCTGCCGCCTTCTTGCCAAAGTCCCTTTCATTTAAATAAGATTAAACACAAATGTGGAGTGGGGGCACACACACTGGCTGGCCTGGGAGTTGAAGTGATGTTGCAGAGCACTAATCTATTCCATAGCCAATCTTTGCAACAGAGAGAGAGAAAGAGAGAAAGACAGTACAGCAAAAATAATTTAATTAAAAATATATTTTGTCTTGTTTTCTAGTACAATGTTTAAATAGTCTTTGAAATAGTTCATAATTCTGTCAGCTTTTATTAATTTGTCTTTCAAACCTGTATGCACTGTCTGGAGCACAAAAGGAGATATTTAGCAAAATGTCCAAACTGCAAAAAAACAAATAAAAATTATATATATATATATATATATATATAAACAAGGATCAAATATTAAAATATTAACGAAGTAGATTTACATACAGAACTGTTTTTCATTTAAATTAAATTAAACCGTCTTGGTGAAGATTAAAATCTGAAAGGCCTCAATATGTATATATTGTTTTGAGGATGTTGAGATATTTGAAGACAAACCACTGATTATGAAAAACATCTTGTTGCCGTAGGAAATGGAGAACGAGTCAGAGAAAGAGAGGCAGAGAAGAAGAGAACAGGAGAGGGCAGGCGGTGGTGCGCTGATGGTCATATTCTTCACATGGCTCGTCATTCGGTGGTCACACTCTTCACAGCCGCTGACTATTGATCCCGCGCTGTTCAAAGAAATAAAAAGGCATTGATCTCGAGTCACATGAAAACATCTTAAAAGGATGAGAGAAATTCCTCTCAGGATGAGCAATGGCACTTTTCTAGCTATTGACTTGTGAGCACACAGTCAAGATGACATTAACTCTGTCTCTAACTCATGCAAAAAAAGAAATTTAACAGAATTGCAAGAAAGCCCTTAAAGGGATATGGCACACTTAAAAATTAAAATTCGATCTTCCTTTATTCATCCTCACATCCTTTCAAACCTGTATGACTTTCTTTCATCTGTGCGCTGTAAAAGAAGATATTTAAAAAAATGTTGGTAACCAAACAGTTTCAGTTCCCATTGACTTGTCCATAATAAGTCAATGGGAACTGAAACTGTTTGGTTACCAACATCTTCTCTTGTGTTCTGCTGAAGAAAGAAAGACAAGTTTAGAACAACATGAAGATGAGTAAATGATGATGGCATATTAAGTTTAGGGTGGACTATCCCTTTAAAATTGCACAAGCAATGAGTTGTAGGATTACAACAATTAGCATTTCCTACCCATAGGACATTCTGTCCATCTTCTCTGCCGAGGCCTTTTACTGCATATTCAGCATATAAAACACTGCATTAAGAAGCCAGAAAACAATGCACAGCACATAGATGCTAATGTGTGGGTCAGGGGGACGGCTGAGGAGCGACTGCTGATTCCGGGTGACACAGGTCAGGGAGAAGGACAGCGTTCTGTCCATGGGGGATCGACCGCTGCCTCTCCGCAGGGCGTATCCGAGACTGATTTGCATGGTTGTGTGTATTCGGACGGAAGATCCAGGGAGCAGGAGGTTATTCCACCAAGCCTGCGGATGGGGCTGCTCATGCAGGCCGCTTTGCCCTGGTCATCATCATCCTCATTAGAATTATTAATATCTCAGATGGAGGCAGAGGGGGTGAGTTGATGCGAGTAGCTTTTCTCATGCGTTGTGACAATGCCTGTCCCCTGTGTCCGGCCCTGGATCCAACCAGATCCGATTGGCTGCATTCTGCCACTGTTGCTGAGATGATCATGGGTGTTAGTGCAGTGTGTGACCGGGGCGTAACCCGCAGCCCACAGGATATGCTGAATCCGGCATTCATTCCTTTCATGTCAACAAATGAAAAAAGTTGCATGGCATTTGCATTAATAATCTGCATGCATTTGCCAGATTTTACATATCATCTCTACAGATATGCGTATTCATGGGACAAGCACGAGAAGAAAGAAATGTTTGCGCTCTTAATTGCTCAACACAAAAGCAGCAGCTTTGTAAACAAACGTAAACTCGCTGATATATTTGCATATTCATGCGGTGAAAGTTTTTTTTTCTTTCCCTCAGAAGGTGATGAGGCTTGAAGTTACTTATTTTCTTTGACAGCGTGCATCTTTCAGTTAGAGGCCACCTTTTATTGTTTTGGCTCATTTATCACACACACACACACACATGCCTTTTTTATTAACGTATTTCAGCTCTTCTTTAAAGCTTAACAATGCTGCTGCTAGCTTTCGAAACCAATAAACCAGGCAGCACACTGACACACATACACAAGTAAGAATCTTTTGCAGCATATTATGACTCTATTGTATAGTGTTTTTGTTTACAGTCTGTGAGGTGGCTTACAGTGCTGTTCCTTTCTGATCCTGAGCCTGTAGTGTAGTCATTTGTCCACTAGGGTGTGTTTTAGCAGTCTCACTGCCTCAGTGGTAACACGCTGTGAGAGCTAACAGGGGCCAAAGGTCACTATTAACTCATCGCCTTTGGAAAGAATAAAGAGTGAAATGTGAAAAGTGTAAGTGCTTCAATGTAACATAATGTAAAACAGTACTGTTATCATCCATCTGCAAGCACTAACATATGCCTAGCGTTAATTCCGTAAACAGTCAGAAATCACAGGAGCATTACTGCAGTTTTACTCTTGATGGGGTATAGAATGAGATGGTACTGTTTTTGACAAAGTGTCATAGTAAATAAGAAATTAGTATGTTTATTCAGGAAAGCAGCATAAAATTTGATGGAAGCATTATTTGAAATATTTTTATACAGAATATTGCTGTTATTTCAATTTGGTTGACACATTTGTTGTTTATTGAGTATAATATACAAGTGTGCTTTTAAGTTAAATTGTGCTTGCTATGCATGAAGAAAAATAATTGAAATCAATGAAATCTTCAAAAAAGTTTACTGTGAACACACTTACTGTACCTCTACATTTTTCACTATCTACCACTTACTTTATTGTTTTTTACATTTTAAGTCTTTGTTGTTTTAACTTATATGCTCTTTATTAGTAGCCTGTGATGCAGCTAAGTACTTTAACTACTTCAAAAGAGTAGCTTGACTGTAGTTAACTCTTAAATCATGCGTAGCTTAGCTTGACAAGCTAGCTTTCATGTAGCTTTCCCAACACTCCTTCTAATCATGAATAAAAGCACAGATAGGCCTACTGTTAAATTCAATTCAACTCTTTTCGGAACAGAGAAAAGCTGCTAGTACAGAGATGACCTTTAATCATGCGATGAGTGACATTTTCCTGTACTTCTGACAAGTGCCTCTTCAGCATATTCACACCTTAACTTAGTTATTTTAACCTCTCTTTCAGAGCCCTTATCTGGATTTCTTCCACCTATCTACAATATTAAAAATCTTTGTGCGGAGAGGACCGGACCAGATTGCTCAAACAGAAGGAAGTGAAGACTAACTAAAAAAAACAAAACAAAAAAATCCTGCAACCTTCTGTTCTAATCTGCAATCACACTGTTAAATATGATTGTTTCAGTCTCTGTGCTTCTCTCCCTGTCTTTTTTAACACACCTTTTAGCGAGGCTAAAACTTCTCACTTTCACACTTTTTGTGTATAGTCACACATACACACACACATGAATACATAGACATAGACAACCCACACAAAGTATTACAAACTAATAGACACACAAATGCAAACAAATTAGCTTCTTGAGTAGTTCCGATCCAGCACAGACTCATAGTAAAACCGGCCAGATTCACCAAAATACACAGTTTCTTGGAGTGAAGCCAAGTACTAGTGAGGCTTGTTTGGAAAGCTTTCAGTTAAAAAGCCACTTTTTGGCAGGAGTGGGGGTGGCAGAGCCACAGCAGTGGGTCAGAACTGCTAAAATAAATAATGGTTTAGGGAGAGAGAACCATTCCTGTAATTATATATGTCAGCTGACACCGAGCCACCCCGACTGCTCTCTCTCTCTCTCTCTCCCTGTTTATGACTTTCTATTCATCAGCTTCCTCTCACTCACCCTGCCACATTTTTCATTCATAATTTGTCTTTCTGTGTGACACATGTAAGTGAATAATAGCACTAGTGTTGCTGTAGCTTCCTGGTAGTCAGGACACAGTTCACAGGGGTCCGTAATCGGCGCAGTCTGTGGTAAAATATAGGTAAAATACTCACTCTTACCAAAAAAACCACTCACACTAAACAAGGCCACTAAATCTTTCTTTGTGTTGTAAATATGCTTGTAGAAAACAAACCTCAATCTCTCACACACATTTCGCCATAATGTGAAGCATATATTAAAGAACCTAAAGCGTCAAAGTAAAGCAAAAAAAAAAAAAAGTAACTAAAATAGAAATAAGTTAATTTTTAAATTGTAACAATATTTCATATTTTATAGTAATTTTGTAATTATGTTTCATGTATTTTGGTCATATAAATGCAGGCTTGGTGAGTATAAGAAATATTAATTTATTCTTTTTGGCACCAAATTCTTAACCGCTTTAAGTTATGTAATATGTGTAATGTGGTAGGGGTTTCATTTGGAGATATATAAATGGAATGCATTGTCCCAAATTCCATGCTATACAAGGCCGTCGCCAGAAAATCGTGAATGGGGGGGGCACACTTTATAATCTCAGAAATAGACATTCACCAAAACAAAAACAACCTATAGTTACTGTTATTTAAATCGATAAAATTCTATATTAAACCGATAGTCTTTGATGATCTGTTGACTTTTGAGTGCCATATCCATTTAAAATTTAAATCGAAAAGATTGAAAAATGTAAAAGATTTTCTCTCAAAAAAAGTAGCCCTCAATGGATCTGACAGAATTGAATCAATAATAATCTGCATTAAGAATATGCAATATTCTTTTATATGCAATACGCAATTAATACTTTTTAATTTCAAATTCCAACAACTAGGCTATATAAAACTACAAATCATAAAATAAAACACAAATTATAGACTAATGGCATTCATTATAAATATTATAAAAGTCTTGCCAAAACTAATGTATTTAAAAAGAAACTGAAACGCCCCATAAGCCTATTCAGCACGAATAACAGATGTTTCCACGAGATGCTCCAGTGCGGTCGTGTGGATTTACTTTTATTTAGGTCTGCACTCGCAATAAAAAACGTCTAAGGTTACAACGGTAACCCACGGTCCCTGAAGGAGGGAACAGAGACGTTAAATATGAGATCCCATATGTAACGTCGAAGTGAACTCGACTGAAGGGGAATGTCTAAGGTTACAACGGTAACCCACGTTCCCTGAAGGAGGGAACGGAGACGTTACATATGGGATCTCATATGTAACGTCGAAGTGAACTCGACTGAAGGGGAACAAACAATTTTGCTTAAATGTGCCTAAAAGAAAGAAACATTTTAATTCGATAATAAATTGGTTGGTCTGTGTTAAATAGCAGGCGATCTATCGCTGGAATGTGTTATGAGGAGCGCTCGTGTCCACTGTTGTAAGTTGGCGCTCGTGCATAATGCGCGTTTTCACAGAGGATTGAGCGCTACATTCTGTTAAAGCACAAAAAAAAAAATTCATACGAACGTGCCCTTGCTCTTGATATACAATCACTTAAATGAACACTGTTTTGGTTTTAATTAGAGAAAAAAGACCTTTAAGAGGGTGTATTAGAACTCGCAGCCTCAAAACATTAATCTACCGCTAGACCACCAGAACACTCAAATTACGTCAGCAAATTTATGTATTTTTTCACTGTTACTGGTTACTTTTCATTTCGGCCTTGAGTATATTGTATTGTTATTATTTATATATATATATATATATATATATATATATATATACTACTAATAGTAACTTTGTCACCATGTGCCCGCTTGCGATGTGAGCCCCCCAGTGCCCCCCCTTGGTGAGGGTCCTGATACTATATGCAAACTGGACTGCAAAAACAGGGGATATCCGGACTCCCACTATTTGGAAATCTGGAATCTGAGGGTTCGAAAAAATCGATATATTGAAAAAAAACGCTTTTAAAGTCAAGTCAAGTCACTTTTATTTATATAGCGCTTTTAACAATGCAGACTGTAGCAATGCACTGAACATTAGAAAATAGGAGAACAGAGTGATGGTAATGTATAATGACGAGAATTAAACAGTTTATTTATCAAATGCAGAGACGGTCTCTGTAGTCAAGACGATGATAATCACTAGAAATCAGGTGTCCACAACTAAGCAAGCCAGAGGCGACAGCAGCAAAGAACCAAAACCCCATCCATGAGAGAATGGGGAAAAAATCCTTGGGAGAACCAGACTTAGTTGGGGCCAGTTCTCCTCTGGCTGGACGCCCAGCACCTAAATTGTTTGGGTGCATCTGGTTCCGGCGAACTGTCCATGGAGCTCAACTAGGTGTTCTTGTCTCCAATGAAGATCATCTCATTGTGCTGGTACACCATCTGATCTGGATACGGAGTACTGAGGAGTTAAGCTATTCATTACTTTATAAGTAATTAACAACATTTTTAAATCTATATGATGTTTGATAGGCAGCCAGTGCAGTGTTGACAGAACCGGGTTAATATGCTCATACTTCCTGGTTCTATAGCTGCTGCATTTTGAACTAGCTGTAGTCTATTTATCAAGCGTGCAGAACAACCACCCAGTAAAGCATTACAATAATCTAACCTCGAGGTTATAAACGCATGAATTAACATTTTGCATTTGAGGTTGAGAGCATTGGACGCAATTTAGATATGTTCTTAAGATGGAAAAACACAGTTTTACAGATGCTTAAAAACATGGCTTTCAAATGAAAGATTGCTATCAAACAGCACACCTAGGTTCCTAACTGATGAAAGAGAATTGACAGAGCAGCCATCAAGTGTTAGACAGTGTTCTAGATTATTATGTGTGGGGTTTTTAGGTCTGATAATTAACACCTCTGTTTTGTCAGAATTTAACAATAAGAAGTTACTTGACATCTAAATTTTTATATCAGCTATGCATTCTGTTAGTTGTCCAAATGAAGTTCTTAATGCATAATACTAATAAAAAAGTTTTCATACTGTATATTTACAGTAGGTAAATTTACACACATCTTATATAATAACTATAATTTTGACCAATACAGTGTATTTTTGGCTACTTATGACTAGTTATGTGCAGGGTCACATATGTGCAACTGTTGTTAATCTTACTATTGTTGTGTTTTTAGATGCTGCTCTGATGGCATGATGCTCACAGATTTGCAAAAATTAGGGGAATACCATTATGTTTAGGTGGTACTTTGAAGGTCTGACTTGATGAAGAGTGATCCTTGACCTGAAAAGTTTGAGAAATACCTGACTACAAATTCAGACACGACATTGTCTAGGAGAGGACATCCACCGTTTCTATGAAAGACAAACTAAGAAAGCAGCATGAAAGACCATATAATGGGATACAGTAGAAGGGGAAGAAATCTCAATGGATGCCTTAATCACTGAAGAGAAAGACAGATGGGGAAGAATCATAAGCAGAGACACTGGAGCTTCCTGTTAAAGGCGATTAGCGCAGCAGTCAGGGGGCTCTTCCTGCCCGCACAGCCAGCCTGCGCAGGTGAGAGCAGCCATGCATGCCCACTCCTTCCCTCCCAGTCCATTTGAGGTAGGTTGCCCAGTGAGACAGGGTGGAGGGGGGCAAGATTAAACGGCGGGAAGAGTTTGGAGCCTTATCGCTGTTTATTCTTAGATTTCAAAACATGGAAGGGGGGTTGGTGAAGCCAAATCCCTGCCGTGCTCATTCCCCTCCGGGTCTCGCTCCTGCTTTCCTCTGCCTGCCAATCATTCCTCTGCCCACGGGGCCAAACGCAGGCCTTTCCAAAGGGGAAGCATTAGCAACACCACTTTGGCTCTCTTCCGCAGATTTGTTTATTCCTGTCTGACGAAAACTGATGCATTTCAATGTGATCCTTTTTGGAGGCTATTCTGCTTGGTGAATACTTTAAAAAGTTATTTACGCTATGAAGTTGTTTTGTCATCATTTGCTCTTCCAGCAAGTTTTTGTTAGACAGTATGTTGACCTACGGAGGCCGCAAAATGTGTGTGTGTGTGTGCTGTCAGTGACGATGTGCACGGTTGTTCAGGGAAATCAGAGCCAGGTGGCAGGTCCTTTGCGAGGGTGATAGTTTGTTTTGCAAGACTGCTCTCACAGATTAGCTAGCTGACTGTGGAACCAATGTGTCCAAAAACCTTTCTCTGCTGGACCACTTTCATCTGTGAAACATCTCTTAGTTATCTCAAATGAAATCCAGAAATCCATTTTAAATATTAAGAAAAAATCAAATGGACTTCTGAAGTAAAGCTAAAGTCCAAAACAAAAAGTTTAGTGCATCTTGCCAGGGGCAGTATTCACAGCCGGACATATTCCATTGCTTATTTAAAAAATAAATATATATAAAAAAAACATGTTTAAGTCTTTTTACTGCAAACACTTTCCACATTTTATTCAATATGTTTCTTGCTATTTCTTTGAATTTATTTGTGAAATTTACTAGAAATGTTATGGATAAAGAAACAGAACAAACTGAGAAATTCAAAAACCAGAAAATATCCAGAAACAAAGATACTTCAAGAAACCAACCTGCAAAGCTACAGTACTGATAAAAGTCTCATACACAAATGAGCATCCTTTGTGTTTAGGTGCACTTGCTCATAGTATTTCAGGATGCTTTCCAGGTTGGTTTCTTGAAGCATCTTAATTTTTTTCTGGATTTAGTCTCAATTTGTTCTGTTTCTTCGTGTTCTGGATGATGATGAGATCAGATCTCTCCTTGTGCAAACAACAATCTCACTGGATTATTATGGTTACAATCTGGATTATTGCTTTTATGTTTCCTCTAAAGCAAACTGTGAAAATTCAGTAAAAAGTAATATTTTGACAAAAAAAAATATTATTTAAAATTCTATATATATATATATATATATATAAACTATCAAATAAATTGGCAATGGATTTGCACTCCAACCCCCCTCCTCAAATATATATTCTTTAGACATATATAGTTAATGAAATAGTTAATGAATCAGAACCAGAAATTCTATGAGTAATCATATCTGGAACAAGAATTGTTAAATTATTTTCATTTCAAATCCCTAATCCTGGCTCACTTGAATCCCTAGGTGAGATAATACTCACCTAAAGAAAAAGAACATCTTTAACAACTCAGTGGTTCTGCTAAGCACTGGTTTGCACTATACATTTTCAAACATACAAATATATTTTTGGAAGTTGCATTCAAAATCCACTTGGCTCAAAAATCTGAGCAGTTTGAATGGGCATGATGCTTCGGTATCCAACCATTCCTCGGGTGAAAGATGTTGAACAGAGCTGAAAGTCTCTTAGAGAGTGTGAGATGATGCAGTGGATTGATTCAGGTACCGTATGTGAGTCAGAGCCCTGCAGGCTTACAGCCTGCACAAAGAGAACAGCCCTCCTTTGCCAGAGTCTCCTTGATCTTCTCAGCCCCAGGTCTACTGCACCAGGAGGCCACAAGCCCTGAACCCACCCTAACGATTGCGTTTGTTTACCGCCGCTACTGGATGAGAGCATCCGCTTAACACCGACGAAGACCTGCCGTGAAGTTTCCTCTCGGTCTGAGTGCAGAATACTCCAAGCCTCCCTTAGCCCCTCCTCTTCCCCAGGCCCAGCTACCAAAAATAGCAGCATGGTGGAATGGACTGTGACCCCCTCACCCTGCAGTGTTAGTCTCGGTTATGGTGCAGATGCCTTTTTCCCCCTTCAAAGGTTTGCTAATGCTTCCCTTAGGATCAGACCCAAACTGTGCAGAATGTCCTCTTTCCTCTTCTTTTTTTGCACATTTCTCTCTCTTCTAGTCTTTCTCCTTCGTTTGCCTCCTTCCTCACTGTTGCTGCCAGGGGGCAGAGAAATAATTCAAACTCGATGCATATTGCAAGCGCTTTGGTCAGTGCTACAGCCGGCGAGTAATGACACATTAGTTTAGTGAAGTGACCCGGTCGCCTCACGCTCCATAATAAATAGCTGCGGTCTGAAACAAACCTCGCCCGGGTCTGCCATGCCTTCAGAGTATGTGATACTTTAAAGGAATTTTCAACACACAAAGACGACAAAAAAGAGCAAGGGGGAAAAAGAAGAAAAAGAAATAGCATCCCTTTAGGTAACAGAATGATTTCTGCATTGTTTAATATTTAATCACCTTGCCTTCCAACATTCAGATTTCTTTTTGCATATTCTATATAAAAATATATAATTAATGTCTGAGAAGCACATAAAAGAAAAACAAAATTCTCACAAGAGCTGGAAAAATCATTTGTTGTTCTGGAGAACAAATTAATGCGGGTGATAAAAGGAGATGCTGAGGCCATGTTTTTTTCTTCTTTTTTGTCTTTATTATCTACCTTCAGATCCTGGATTCTTTTGTTTCGAGGTTGGACGAGGTTGTTGGTCATTTTGCAGTGTTTTGTCGAGTGCTTTTTTTTCCTCAAGGTGTATCTTTTTTGGAGTGCATCCTCAAAACTGTGTTTGTTTTCCACATAATGTAAAATCTCATTAACGCATGTTTTTTTGACCCCTGACACCAGAACCAATTTGAAATAGAATATTTTTTCTTTGGAATATTAAGCTGGCACCTTTAGTTATGTGAGTGAAACGCACAAGTTAAAGTCACTCTTGGAGCTTTTGAACCTTTGAATATGACTCTTGCTGTTGGCTTATCCTGCAGGAATTTGGTTAGAATGACTGAACCTCATAACAAACTTTTGTGAAGACCACAGACTTTCAGTTTTAGGATGAATGTCAAAGAGGATTTCTGCTGCGTGATGGGCTGTTCCAAATCAAAGTCAAAAACTGAATCCCTTCATAAATGGCCATTCCACAAAACTGTTAATAAAAGGTACATGCAATGGTCACTTAAAAAAAATTAATTTAGCCATTTTTGAGATCCTGGACTGCACATCCTTGCTGTTTAAATTGAAACTTGAGGTAATTTGCTGAAGACCTTTCCTGGTAATTAAACCCCTCAAGCACCCAAGGACAATCACCAGGAAAAATTACAGTCTATGTGATTTAAATTTAAAAACATTTGAATGAATCCAAATACTCTGTTCAAAGTGCTCGCTACAAGCCCTTCAGATCAAGTATGACATAGTGTTGTTCACTTTGGCACAGATTTCAGCTTTTGTGTGTATGTGTGTACAGCAGCCCCCAGTGTGTCCCATTCCAGCAGGCAGAGCCCATATTTGCTAACTGCTCAATAAATATGTATCCAATGTCATGAGCTATTTTTAGGTTAGAAATATTAAGTGGAGAATCTTAAATTTATATGACCAATACTATTTAACATCACTTTCGGATCATTTGAACATGACTCTTGCTTTTGACTTACACTGCGGACCTTACGGTACCTCATAACTCTTAACAAACTGTTGTAAAGGCCACAGATATATTTAGTTAAAATAAACTAAATAAATAACTGAATCCCAAAATAAAGGGGCACCTACAAGGCAAGCAGCTTTACGTCCAATGGTCACTTCAAGAAATGAATTTACATCAACAGGAAACAGTACCCAAGTTTAAATGCATCTTAGTCATTTCACATGTACTTACCCTTCAGAGTGTTTGCTGCAAGGGTTCTGCCCCTCAGAGTGAGAGTGCGAATACATTTCGGCCTTCGTCTGTGTGTGTCAGCTCTGTACTTGGCAAACCCCAGTGTGTCCCGTTTCAGCGGACGGAGGCCATATTCGCTAATCGCCCAATAAAGATTAATCTCCCTCCCTCACCTCACTCCTGTAATGTTGTCACAGCTACTGAGCAAAAATTTTAATAGGTTTTTTTTTTGCATACCTCCATATTCCGTTCAGCGTGGGTCACTAATGACCAGCTGTGAGTGCAGAGCGCTGACCCCCCTGAGCAGACTGGGCTGCCTGGCCTCATTCTCAATATGCCGGCCCTCCAATTATCCTTAGCATGCCCCCCGGCGCAGGCCAGCGGCCCCTCCACTGCTACTGCCAGCCAACCACACTGCCACATGCTGCAGCAGAAAAATCTGCATCTGATAAGAATGCGTGCTCATTTTACTTCACATGCTGTGTGCTTGCAGCCACCCTGCCTGTGAGAAACAATGCACATCCGTGGACTCTTATAACATATAGCTGTTACCGCCATCATTACATATTGAACATTTATGTTCTGCCTTGAATTTGTTACCATGTGCATACATAATGAATTCAAGCACTATGTAAAAACACAAACGGTGTTAATCACAGTCATAGTATAATATATTTATGCTTTGTAAGAGATATACAGTGATCCCTCGTTTATCGCGGTAGATGCGTTCCAGACCTGGCCGCGATAGGTGAAAATCCGCGAAGTA
>JAUMHI010000054.1:11800740-11826755 GCA_032359435.1 Enteromius unitaeniatus
AAATGTTAGAATATTAAAGTATATAAAAAAATAAAGATTGTTACTGTACCGCGAATCGGTGAAAAATACCGCGAATCGCCGAATTTCCCTTGAATAAGGCTCCAAAGAAAAGAAGTAGCGAGGGATCACTGTAATTGTATGCTGACCAACTAAAGAATGTTAAAGTACAGCCTGTCAAGATTTTGGCATTGTAGCACAATTGGTTAAGCTTGTTTCTCCTTTAAGTAACAATTTAAATCAGAATAGTTAATAAAAATCACAATTTCCTTTATTATTTTGGTCAGTAACAATATCTACATTAAGTGATACATTAACACTAAGCATATTAAGTTACAATAAGATACATTACGTTTTCCTTTAGCTTTTTTTTATCGAGTGAAGGAATAAATGATTAAAACTTGCAATTTATGAGTGTGTGTGCATAGCCTCATGGATAAACTAGATATTACAGAATCAATTATGAGTAATTAAGTTTTTATAAACCAGTCAGTGATACAGATTCAAGTTTCAAAAGCATTAGGGACACAAAACTAAAACAGACATCACCAATTATAACTTTCAGTAAAGTCAGTAAAGGATTCATTAGAATGGCTAATTCCATTTATACAATTTATTAAGACTTTGTACATGATTCATTAAAAAGATTCATTTATAAAAACTTTAAAAAACATAATTAACGCAACCTAAAGCCTTTATATATAACACATTGATTATGCCTTGTAATGCACCTAATAATGCATTTTATGATCTCATGAATAATTGTGACCTCAGTTAATACATAATACATTAATAATATGAATAATATGAATAGAAAGTAGGCCTATAATGCATTAAAACACAATATACAAACCTTTGAATATTACAATGCATTTTATCTTTGGTTACATTTATTTATGAAAATATTTGTTACAACAAAAATTATGAATACATCTATAATACATTATACATAAAGACATTAAATAAACTGTTACTGGTCAGCTCAATAGAAAGTCAGTAGCAAGAACTGATTTCACTATTTTGCTTTTTATGCTTTTGATCTTACTACATTCAGTGCTGATACTACTACAGATAAGCTGCGTTATCACATTCACAACTCAGGTAAAATATTATTTCTTTTGCTCTGGTGCAGTCGTTTTGAAGATACATAAGAATATAGACTTACAGACCACTGCATGTGGATACGCAACTTTGTTTCAGGCTAACTGATAAAACCTCTGTGTTGCTTTACACAGCAGTTGTGTTGATTTAGCTAGATTAGAATTTACAGTCACAGAGCTTTCCCGTTTTGTGTGCATTTTGATATGCATCAGACAAACAGTGCACTGAGGCTGGGACTATGGTCAACCCGGTCATAATTACAGCTCAGCGCCTGTTCCAGCTCCCTCTATCTGCACTGGTCTTATTCTCAGTCATTGCACCTGACAATCTTCCTCTTTGTCATCTTGTCTTTGAACCTCAGAGAAGCACAAGCTCATGGCAGGCGGCAGGGAATTTGTCCAGCTTTGACATGGCAAATGCATTTCTTAGCCCTCCTTTGAGTACACCCTTATCAATATGAATGCTAAGCTGTGACTGCTCTGAACCTCTGCTCTTTAGAAATAGGTCCACACTGGTGCTGCCAGATGCAAATTTGACCAAAACAGGTACCTGATAATACTACTGACATTTGGGGCTTGTAGACACACCGCCTATATGAAGGACAAAGGTATGAATGCATGAACTAGCAGACATATTCATATAGGGCACATAAAACCCTATAACCAGAATACAATGCACAGCACAAATCTATGTAGCCTATATAGTCCTTACTTCTAGCCTGCTCTGCTGTCAGCAGTCTTCAGGGATGCAGTCTATTATTCTGCTGTACGCAGGCCCGAGGTGAGCCGGTCATTTTCTCTTGACCTTATACTATAGCATCCACATGCACAGATTGAAAAAAAAATAATGGCTGGGTTTTCCAAAAAACATTCCAAATTCTGCCCTCAAAAATCATATGTAACCTCTTTAAGTAATTTTAGATGTATTTAGCCCAGTCTGAAATGACCAGTCATGACTGTATAGGGTTAATTGTCAAGGATTAAAGTGTTCGTCTAAAATACATTAAGCCCAAGGCTGAAGTTAAAGTCAATGCTGTGGTCTTAGTTATTAAAATGAAAAATGGGAATTATAAATGGGGTAGGTGAAGAGAAGTATTGCCAGCCTAGTGTAAAAAATATCAGAAGTGAGTGAGAAGGCATTAACATTATAAGAAAGTCTCTAGAGAAGAGTATATGTGGAACATTATAATGAGCTATAGACTTGCACAACTTCATACCGCATATTGCCGCCTAAATGAGCATATAATACATGTATCGGTTTCTTATTCTGGGACTCCCGGTCCAGTTTGACCAGCCATGTGCTGCAGTTTGTAATTAGTGCAGCCATTTCATTTCAGAGAAAGAGAGAGCAACTAGGGGACCATGAAAAGAAAGCGACTGAACAATAGTGAAAGAAATCATGTAAGAAAAAAAGAAAAATACAGAGAGACAGACATAATCTTACCAATCTGACACTGACCCTTTTCATTAAAGGCTGATTAAAACTTTTAAAAATGCTGTTTGCCCCTAGAAGACGATAACCTCTACAACATGAGACATTAAAGAATAATAACCATCTATAAAAAGGGACAAAGAAATTCTTGCCTGAGCTAGAAAAACCCAATTGGAACATTTTAGAAAATTAATGAAATTTTAGATCAAATGAATAATAAATTAGGGGAAAATGAATTATAAATGAGAAAAAAGTGCTCTTACTATCAAACAGTACTAAAGGAACATGTAATCCTCAACAAGCTTGAAGAAACAGGGTCAAGTTCAAGACAGCTTATTGGTGTGCAAAAAACAAAGGTTTTTGCTCTACACTGCTTTGAAGATAATTGAAACAACTGTGCTTGAAAGGACTCCAGCCTGACTATGTACTACACAGGCCAGTTTTACTTGTTTTTATTTTCACCAACAACAATGGGATTTGCGTGGTTCTGCTCTTTTCACCAAAAAAATAATAGTTAAAAAAAATACATCAAATGCATATTTGCGCTCACATTCCTTGGTACTTAATGAAGTTCTTAAAAGCTCCATTAAAAATGAAACTCGAGAAAAAATTCAAAACGTTTCATGTCGCTGAAAGTTGGCCCATTAAAAGTTGGGTCTTCTTGAAAGGAACCATGAAATGAACTTCATATTTGTTGCACAACATCAATCCAGCACTTAAAATGACCAAAATAATGAATAATCATACAATGATTTTTATCAATCACGAGCGTGTTCCTGCACCAAAGGCTGCATTATTTCTGTCCAATATTTCAATTATTAATATTTTAATTTAAAAAATTAATTAAACATGAGCAGAGTAAGCAGAAATACTGAAAGATGCTCAACACAAGATCTGATGGAATCACCAAGTTCAGGGAGCGGGAGAGATGCAAAGCTTCCGAAGTTCTCATCACTGCAATATAAGTGATAATGACCTCTGAGTGAGTCTTCAAATTGCATTACTGTTGTGCGGTGCAATGATAGATCAATCTCCGTTATCATAACGGCAATATTTAGTACTCTGAGATATTGCCTGCCTGTTATCTGCTCTTGCCTGAGGAACAAAGAGTTTTATTGAGCCCAATAAACATGATTCTTTCAGGGTGGGGTGACTGCTGGCTGGTGGTCTTATTGGAGGGTGTTAAATGGCTCATTGGCACAAGGTTGTGGACGTGTGAAATGACAGTTCAGGGTGAAAGGCCATCAGTCAGTGTAAACAAATCACACGCTAATCAGTGGCTACTCACTCACAGAGAGTGGATGGTTTTAGTGGAGCCCTGCCGAGCAAAGTGTGTTTAAAAGTGCACCTGACACAACGTTGTGGATGTCCTGTGTAATACAAAACCATTTACTCAGTCATGTCCCACGTGGGATGCTGCAGTCTGTAAGATTATGAAATAAAAGTCCGAATTTTTTAATTTGCAGTTGCAACCAGTGTTAAGCCAGCCCAGTCTCATGGCAATTTGTACCTATTTTACGAGGTCGCTAATTTGTACAAATTTGTACGACCTCACTCATATTATTGTGAGGTCTTTCAAATTCATATTATTTTTGCTAAATCGTACCTATTTTATGAGTTGCCGATTTGTGTGAATTTGTGCGAATTACTTAAACCTAACCCTGACCATAAACCTACCCGTCACTGGGGTTAAGACAAACCTTACAAAATCATACAAGTGAGGTCGTATGGAATTGAACCATAAATACCACAAATTTTTCACCTTTCACGAAAATATACAGATTGGTCATGAGACTGTGTTGGTTAAGCTAGTAACAAAGAAGCTCAGATGGAAAATGTGCATCAATTTTTTAAGAAAAAATAACACAGTAATATTAACAATGCACTATGGATATCTAGAAAGAACTTTTTATGTACTTAATTTTTCGCTATATTCTCAATTAAAATGTTATTTTCACCCGCCAAAATTAGTTAGTAATTTTCTTGACCATATTACTAGATTGACTAGATCTTTGACAAAATGCAAAAAGCTAAACTATAAACTATCTGTAAAATTGCATCGAAATAAATTGTATTTGTTTACATAATATATGTATTATGAATATATAAATACACACACACACACACACACACACAAACACAGTATATATTTTAGAAATATGTACATGTATATACATTATATCCATATATTTTTCATTATATATAAATATATTTAATATATAAACTACATATATATATAATGAATATACACAGTATACAAATATATATAAACAAAAAGCTTTTATTTTGGATGCAATTAATCATTTGACAGCACCTATATATATATATATATATATATATAAATACATATGTATAAACATATAAAATACTGACAAAAACAAACAAAAATACTTGATGGAATACAAACACCTTCAGAATGTTTCTACTGTCCCCAGAAGTGCATTTCATAGACACCAAATAATGTGGAAAATGCTAAAAACTGAAAGACAGTTGATAAGAGAAATCTGACTGGCAGACTGCAGGCTGGTGCTGTCGAGTCTGGCAGATAATGAATAAATTGTCGGAGTGCCTGAGATGCCTTCCAATAAGACCTTCAGCACAGGTTGTGATTTCTGCTATGTGTGGAGTCAACCACCAGCTCTCTGAATGAGATCATGTACTGCGTTCCTGAAGTGAACATTTATAATTGTATCTGACTCTACGACTGAAAGCTGGGATGAACCGGTTCCTCTCGCAGTCTGTTCCTTTGTGGATACACGGATAGTGAGTTTGCCTCATGTTAGCAGTTAGCATTATACGGTTTAGCACACACCTCTCACTCACTTGGCCATGGAGCAGCCAGACCTGTCCGTGGACTTGTGGGAAACTCACAGCGCTATAGGACTGTTAAAAGTAGATAATTGGAAACAGGAGGAAGTCGTCCTTACAATAGGCATCTACCGACGCGCAGCTTGTTACCAAAAGTGCTTTAATAATTAATGTAGTTCCCTTCCCTGTTCGACACTCTGCCTTTGATATAAGGTTACTGCGCTTAGGGGTCCTGCTGAAGGACTAGGCTAAGCAGTCAAACCTTTTCAAGTCCTTCTTCTCTCTCTCTTGCCCAAACATGCACCCTGCCCTGTGTCTTTTCAGGAGCGAGGGCAATCAAGCACAGAAAACGCTCTCTTCACGTCTCTTTTTGGCACCATCAGCACATTTTGTTTTTTTAGCCATTTAATTGGCCTTGCTTATCCAATTATTCCTCAGGTTACCCATCCTTTCTGTAAATTTCAGAGGAAATAGTGTAAATCGAACAGTGTTTGAGTGTAAGGTCATTGACGAGTATAGTGGGCCATCATTAGCAAAGGATGTTTAGGATGGGTTGAGGGAAGGCGTGTAATGCTCCCCTCAGTGGGAGGCTCAGGAAGAAGAATGAGAAAAAAATAATTATTGCATGCCTCCACTTTTAAAAACATTCCCTGGGTTTGTCAAGGTCACCAAGGGTCGAGAATAGGCTAGCTGTTGGGTTGCATCATCAGTGCTAAATGCCTGCCAATTTGTTTGGGCTTTATTTATTTATTTATTTATTTTTCTTTGTAAGTTGACACATTGTTTAATGAATACATAGAGCAACTATATGTAGACCATTTCGTTTGTATTTTTACATCCTTGTATCCATCCTGTAACATGGATTTAGTACTGTTGTTTTTTTCTTTTTGAGTAGTATAGCAAGTGTACACTGCAATTTCACTCACTGAAATGTCATGTTTCTACTCTGCAACAAAAAGATTCAGATTTTAGTCAACTACAGTAAACACTGATACACCTGTGGGTGGGACACCCCTTTTTTGTGGTCCATTAGGCTGTATGTATAGCTGCATTAAAATTCAAATAATTCTTATATGTGCAAAATGTTGCATTTTAAAATGTATAGTTACATTTAAATCTACATTTATGTCCAACAAATAAATTCACCCCATTCAATAATAATTATTTGCCCACAGGGTATATATAATATGTTTAATAGTACTTCTAATATTCTGCATGACTCTACATCTATAATTCTAACCAATACCTAAACTAAACTACCTTACTAACCATTAATAAGCATCAAATTAGGAGTTAATTAAGGCACAAATTGTACAGTAATGACTTGTTAATAGCAGGAACTGGACCTTAAAATAAAGTGTGACCAGTGTCAATTCATGTTGACATTAAATTATAATTTTAATATCATATCACATAGGAAGTCTCAAAAGGAATGTGAACCATTGCAATCATTGAATCATTGCATTTAAAACTGAAAATATCTAAAGACTCTATAATCTCTGAAACACTGCCACCTCCTAGACTTCATAGCTTGTAACTTCAGCTACAAGGTATGCATTTCTGTTTATGATCGTGCCTTTTTATGATGCATATATGTGAATCCATAACATGCATTTTACATATTTTTTCTAGTGTTGTTGCTAATGTAATTGTGCTAAGGCTGTTGTCCCATCAATCCTTGAATCCTTTGTTGATTTCTATGTTGTTGCTGTTCTCTTGCGAATGTGAGCATGTGGCAATGCTTTACATAACATAATAATAATGAGTTCTGTATCTGCAGTTAGTGTAACTGCAGGGTTGCGTATGATTACATGTGTGGAGTTTTGCAGTTGTGCTGCACATGCTTGTGAATGCACAGAGGAGTCTGGGAAGGATTGTGCAGGGAGCTGCCATGCTGTGCCGTGTCTGTCTCTCCGTGGGCTGTGCTGTATGCAGGCCCATGCACAGCACCCTGTCAGTCAAGGTGGGGATCAGCTGTGGCCTGGGATGGGAGCATTAGCCCCCCGTGGTGCTCCCTCTCTGTGCCCCCTCCCCATCCTGCCCGATTTCCACCCTGTGCGCTTCCCGGTGCGTGGCCATGCTCCTACCTGTCTGCTTAATCTGGGATTTTCTCAAGATAATGCTGTTATTTCAGGCCAGTAGCAGGATTTCCCGCAAGAAAGGCCCAGTTCAGCCCTTTTTTTCTTCTGCCTAAATGTCATCTATTGTGCGGAGATATACAAGGGATTTTGTGGTGAGCGGTGCATGAGCAGAATTTTGACAGCATTTTAATATCCGTTATGATTGTTGTAAGACATCTCTGTTCTTTAAAACTCATTGGGAAGAGTCTATAGTATAGTCACAATAAAGCTCTGTTATCTCTAATCGAGTCAGAGATCACAGCAGATGAACTAGGATAGATTGTTCAATAATGAACAGCAAAGGAGGAAGATTCCGGTTTTTCTACAGATGTTTTCTAACCACAGGCCAGCATTGTGCGTATTACTGTAGATAGGCAGCTAACACTACGGATTATGATAGCTGTCTTTATGTGTGCCATAGTGCATAGATTAGAGCCCAAGGATTTAATTAGTAAAATCAAGGAAGAGCTATGGATGTTTTCTGGATCTCAGGCTAGCTGAG
Source organism: Enteromius unitaeniatus (assembly GCA_032359435.1). Taxonomy (NCBI): domain Eukaryota; kingdom Metazoa; phylum Chordata; class Actinopteri; order Cypriniformes; family Cyprinidae; genus Enteromius; species Enteromius unitaeniatus. Next base: position 11,808,700 of record JAUMHI010000054.1, read on the forward strand.
AATGTGTAAAAGTAAACAAGCAAACACTTTATAAAAAAAAAGCGATAAAAATGTATAATATAATAACGAATATCAAGATTAATAAAATAATATTATCAATATTCAACAATTGTTGCTGACACTAAAAAATGCTGATAAAATATACATTTATATACACATTTTGATGTAAACTGAACATTAATTTAAAATAAACAAACATGGATTAAATAGATTAATAAATACTGTAAAATATTTTTTTCTTCATTTTTAGTTCATAATCTATTATTTATTGTTAAGGACTTGAACTTCATTGTAAAGTATTTCTATTGGAACTTTTTTTAGGACAATTCACACTAAATGGAAATATATATATTTAGTAAGAAGACGTTATTAGCATTTTGTAGCATAAAATACCGGGTACGCTTTAGATTACAACCCGCAACGTGCCGCGTAATTACACAGAATTTATAGCTAAAAATATATATATAAAGGACAGATATAAGGGAACAATATGCAACATTTGGGGAATAAGGGGGTAATAACCTGCAAAATTATACTGTTAGAATTTTACGACTAACGGGCACCTATTCTGAAATTACGTGGTGTGTATGACACACCAAACATTTACAGCTGTACGTATAGGTAAACGGAAACAATGTGCAAAGTTGAGAGGGATAAGGAGGTAATGATTGGAAAATTAATTATATTGTTAGTATATTTCATAAGGTGTAACTATTCTAAGACTTCGTGGTATGCATGACGTACTGCATTAGATAATATTATGATTTAGAATTTTGTAATATGATGATATATGATGCAGTATATTTTTACACTACGTGCTGGGTATTATTACACCACATATCTTATATTACTGATACAAATAGTAAACTGTAGTATAATTTAGTAGTTATAGATAAAAACCACCAGTCTTTTTTCAAAATTTTACCAGTTTATACAATGTACTAGTGTTTCAGTGATTAATGTGTGGAGATTAATATGTGGAAATAATGTTAGACATTTCTGCTATGATTTGGTTTAGAAATTTCCATTTGAAAATGTACCTGATGAAAGAGCATTGGATATGGTCATCTCAGCAGAGAGTCCATCAGCAGCATTGTACCACTCAGTACAGTGCAGTACAGTTGAAAATTAGATAACGCCTTACTTACACAATAACTACACGCCTCTATTCTATTTGCCTTAAACCACATTTGCACCAACAGCAATACAGCTATCAAAAAACATCAAGGATACAGTACATATTCATGTGTTGTGTATTACGATGTTATATCTATATGTTTAACGTGGGAACAGCTGGAACTCTTTCATCAGGGACATTTTCAAATGGAAATTTCTAAACCAATTCATAGCAGAAATTTATAACATTATTTCCACATATTAATCTCCACACATTAATCTCCATGATCACTGAAACACTAGTACAAAACATTTGGTAACATGGTAACATTTTATAAAGACTGGTGGTTTTTATCTATAACTACTACACTTTACTATTTGGATCAGTAATGCAAGAGATATGGTGTAATAATACCCAGCACGTAGTGTAAAAATTTACTGCATAATATATTTTGTTATTACAAAATTCTAAATCATAATATTATCTAATGCAGTACGTTATGCATACAGTACCGTGTAATCTTAGAATAATTACACCTTATGAAATATACCAGTATAACAGTATAATTACTTTTCATTTTCCAATCATTACCTCCTTATCCCTCTAAACTTTGCACATTGTTTCATTTACCTACACGTACATATGGCTATACGGTTTCAGTAAGTGTGTCATATATACCACGTAATTTCAGAATACCTACAGAATACTATATTTTACTGTATTTTGTATTTGTTATAACTTTAGTTATAAAATACTTACAGTATAATTTAGCAGGTTATTACCCCCTTATTCCCCTAATGTTGCATATTGTTTCCTTATATCTACGAGTAGGTAACTCTATAGTTACAGAATAGGTACGCTAAAAATTCTGTGTAATTATGCGGCACGTTGCGGGTTGTAATCTAAAGCATTACCAAATATTGCAAAAATATACAACACATAGATTTCTAGATGCTTGTGAAGGTAATTCTACACTTCTGAAATGCCAAAAACGATGAGATGATCAGACTTTTTGCAAGAATTAAATTTACTTTGAATGGAAACACAGTTTCACTAATACAATACAACTGGCCGTCTCTAAAACAGCTGGATGTGGAATGAATTTTTAATTAATGTTTATAGCTCTCCAGCTCTGCTGAAGTAGTCCAGTAAATGAGGATAAGTGCAGGCTTGTGTGTGCACCCACTTGCGTGTGTGTCGGTCCTTTAGTAATAAGGCTGCTGTTTCTTTATGAATGAACCTTCCCTTTCATGTTTGTTTGAATGCCACATGGTTGACCACAAAACAGAACCCTCAAATCTTTTAAATAAACAGAGAGATTACAGTTTTGCTGTTGCCTTTGAAATGGTTTTGGAATGCAAATCGAGTCAGAAGGTCCGGCTGTGGTTATGTGCCTTAATAGGCTATAGTTTTAGCCAGCTGATTATTTTCCATATATATACATTCATTTGAAAACGTCAATTGGTTAACTCAAAAGAGGAATTCCAGAAAAGCCAAACAGGTAACCACATAATGACAGCCAAAAGGTTTTTAAAAAACAGACCACAGTGAAACTAAAAAATAAAAGAGAACTAAGGAAGTATAGGATTCCTCCAGGAATGCTAATGGCATCGTAAGATATAGATCTGATTCATAATGCTCTGACCATGTCACAGTGCATACCTGCAAATCATCTTCAGAGTAATAATGGAAACCAATGTGTGTCTCCAACTATTCAGTACTGAGCACATAGCCTTGTGTACAAGCTAATCGTAAATTACAAACTAGAGTCCAGCGGTGGTCCCCCCCCCCAACCTTCTCACAAATTTTGGTCTGTGTCCAGCCTCTGGGTTTGTAATCTGTGATTAGTGCAATGGGCAGGCCTTCGTACTCTTTGGCCAGATTTAAGGCAATATTTAAAGGCAGTTCGTGATCATGAAAAGCCAGATTTTAACCAGATGTTTTGGAGAGAAAAAAAAAAGGAAGAAAAGGAAATCCAGATTTACCCAGATTTGAACCTTTGGCCCTCTGTACTAAAATTACACAAAGAATAAATGACGACTAACTAGCAGCAGTTGGGGACGACTCCTGGATGTTTACACTCGCAGCTTTATACAGATAGACTGTTAGCTGCACTGTGTGAATAAATGCAGTTCACTGCAAGCAAAAATGATTAAAGAGAGAAAAAAAAAGAGAGAAGTATATGATTTCAGCACATGCCAACTGCTCCTTGCATAGGAGCGACAGATTGTTCCAAACCAATTAGAGCTTCTTTTGTTTAGCTCAAGTTAAACACACAATCCTCCAAAGAAAGCAAGCGTCTTTTGATTCCTTTTGAGCGCTGACGGAGACGGCTGCAGACGGCTCGCCGCACAAAGAGAGGTGCGGTAACGATGCGCCAGGCTCTGCCCAGATGGCTCAGAGGCACTGCGACCTTGTTAGCACCTGCTCTGCGGGCCCTTTGTGTGGGCATGGCCGTGGGCACAGAGACTGGCATGCACCACAGACTCCGCTCCTCCCAAACCTCCTTCAGCTCTAATGAAGCGGCAGCTCTGCCCATCATCACTACCACCCTCATTCCCTCGCATTACCCATCAGGACAATCCCACCCCCCCACCCAAAAAAATGGTGGAGAACGGCAAAGACGTGATTTAAAATGAATCAACCATCTCAGGGCCCCCGAAATGTCATTATAATTAGGTATGTAAATCTTCTTATCATCCCCCTGTGCCATGTATTAGAACGACTGCTATAAGCCCTAAGGTTGCCCTAAAAATATTCAATTAATAAATGACTGGGTTTTGATGAACTTTGATTGTTTTGGGCCGTCTTCCAAGTTTACCTTATCAGGAAATGTCACCTTGATCCGGGTCTCAGTGGTCTGCTAAATGGTGTCACAACATCCACCCCATCCTCTTTATTTCTGTTTTAAAGCGCTCTTTGTATCGCCAGATTAACCACAGCTCAACTTTTTGGACTTAAATCAAAATCATTATCATGGAATGGTGTTGTCTAAAATGCTACAGACGTATCTAGTTGACCCCGTGGTTACCATCGAACTCGCAAGGGTGCACATGAAACTCCATGTGCAAACATTCAAAAAGAAGATGTGCCTTCAAGAGTGCCAGCCAGAAAAAAAAGCAAGTCAGCTGCAAAGAAACGAACAAATGAAAGCCCAGAGTGGTGGAGCTAATGCGCAAACTTGTTTCTGTCCTCTACGGCTCCATCATTTATTCAGGAGGTAGAGCGCAAGACGGCCGACTCGCATTTGCTTGATACTCAATTATACATTAGTGTACATCACTTGGCAATCTGTTCATATCAATTTAATTGGATTTTAATATTGCCTCTGATCTTGTTGTCCAATTAACAGTACTGGCTGGCAATAAAGCAGAACCACACACTCTGTGACACCTTTGATCCCCGCCATATGGAGCTCCTCCATTGATTACCACATTTTCTGAAATTTCACTCTCTCAATATGGCCCGTGATGAATGGAAGAAAATGCACATCCCCGACGTGATAAAAATTTCACTTCCACTTGCAACTTCATTTATTTTGTTGACATCCTGCACTGATTAAAAACAATAAAAAAGGAGAGCCATGCCCTGAATATGGTATGCAAATAGAGCCCTGGGCAGGCATCTTGTGATGCCAGGGGACTGTTGCAGTCACTGGCTTGGCATCGCCTCAAGAATTCCCTTAAAGTGGCAGCACCTTTTTTTCCAAAGACTCTGAGAAACGCTTCTCTCGTAATGGCTGTCACAACACCGCGCGGGTGGGGAGGAGAAGAAAAGCGATTTGGAGATCATTTTCTCTTTACATATGGGAAAAAAAACTCCACTTGCATTCATTTTTCATAAGGGCTTACATAATTTCAGAACAGCATCACACAAAAGATTAAAAAATGGAAATGGGGAAACGGTTCCTGTAGCAACTGTTTATTCTGTTCTCGTATTACCACCCAAAGACAGCTGCCATAAAGCAAGAGCCGTTTTACCGCTCTTTACATGCTTAGGGCAAGTAAGGGGCAAAAACGAAGCGTGTAACATAGACACATGCAGGGGTGCAATCAGAGCGGAGCAGTGCACAGAGCACTGACCCACTTCAGGTAAAGGCTCACTGGAGTCACCAAGAGATGCTCTTGAAGATGACTCTTCTGCTGTTCTTTTTTATTCTTTTATCTCTTTGCCTCTCCTGTCCTCTCAGTTGTCTATTCCAGCTTGGGTCCAACGCAGTGCTCATCCCAAAATAACTACCTGAGATTTTTGCTGTTGTTTTTCGCTCCTTGTTATAAATGTGAAGTAAATCTATGGATGCATCAAATCCACTTTTCATAAATAAAAAAAAATTAAATTAGTATATAATATAAAGATATGTCTCAGAAGGGTAGTTTTTTTAACATAAAATATTTATAATAAAAATATAAAATTCAATATTAGAATTATATTGTACAACAATATTGTATTTGTTAATGACTAACACTAAAAACCTATATTTTGGCAGGGAGGTTGTCATTTATAATAGTTTTTAATATAATTACATGCAAAACCCTTTGATATATAGGCTATAAGGTGAAGCAAACTGCACCGCAGATATAAAGTAGATAGATCACTGGCTTTAGCAGAAGTCTTAGATAGATAATGCATTAATCCTATGAACTGTTTATGATATGTATATCTTTATGGAGCATTCAAAGTTGACATTTGAACTGATAACCAGTCCATATAAAAAAAGGTCACTATTGATACAGTTTCAGGTATCAGACTTTTCTGCAGCAAACTTTCTGTTTTTGTTGAAAAAAAGATATATAAATAAAATAAAAATAGTTTCTGTTTGTCAGATTAAAATTTGTTAAAATTTGTCAAATAAAAAACAGGATTCCAAAGAGAAAATTATGAATGAAAAAGATAAATGGAACTGATAAACTGTAGATATTGTTGAGATTTAAATGTTGAGGAAATTAATCTGATACAGTTTGACAAATTAATGTACTTCAATAACCCAAATAAATAAATATTATTGTTTTGTTTCAAGTACTAAAAGGCTTCACAGTTTCATCTTTCACTTTTTTGTAATTCACCATTCTTCTCACCTATTTCACGTGCTGTATTACTGTCACTCCTTCCGCATTACAAACTGACTATGCTTTCTTCTTTTCCTCCTCCTTCTCTCTGACTGTCTCCTACGCAAGTATAAAAAGCACTGTTGAGTAGTGGTCTATCATTAGAATAATTAATTGTTCAATGAAGTGGCGTTTTCAGCAGGAAGTACTCCAACGGATGCTGTAAGACAGGCATTAACAGAAATGAAGTCAGCAGCAGGAAAGGGGGCTGTACTTGTTTTCAACTAGACAGAATAATTTAGTTTTCTCCCCACTAATGCCCCTTTTGTACAAAGAACAAACATCAGAAATGTATATATAAATATGAATAATTACCTGTATACACAAAATGTAATTGTACACACACACATACTCACACACACACACACACACACACACACACATATATATATATTTTAAATATCTCTCTATATATAAATAATTACGTGTGTGTGAGAAATAGATTACACTGAATAACTACATGAAGTAAAAAAAAGGCCAGCTTAAAAAGAAAGAATCTGTTACACGTCACAAATGATTTCTTGACCATTAGCACTTTTTCCTACATCACAGCTATTCCTAGGGCATATTAAATCAGCGAGGGTGCGTGTGTGTGTGGGGGGGGCATAGTAGGACATCTGCGCCTGCCAGATAATTCAGTTAATTTCTATTCCCTTGAACCTGGAGGTGTTAATTTGGAAGCAAGGCAGCCGAGTCTGAAGAATGCCAATACGTCATTTGAATGATTAATGCAGTCGGGGGAATTGGGGGCCTTTGTTTACTCTTTCATTTTGACATGGCAAAGCAAGGAGGTGCGGTGCATGGCACTCAGAGTTGAGGGCAACTTCTGTGGGCGTCCTGGGCTTAGTGTGCGGGAGTTTGTGTGCACATGCATGCAGAGAAAACCTGACTACAATCTTGGGATATAGAAGGGTGAAACACATGTTACTTCAACTCTCTGCATTTAGTGTCTGCTAGTCAGAACAATCTAACATAACATAAACACACCATGTGCCAAAATATGAAGGGCTGTCACAGGTAAATCACACACTCATGCTCAAAAAAAGAGTAAGTGTGTTTTTAACTGTTGACGAAATTAACTCTGTAATTGTTTATTTTACCAAAAAAGATTGTTTATAAAAAGTATTTGTCTTAAAGTAGTCGCTAACACTTAATTAACTAAATATATTAACTATAATAATTAACTATATTAATTAACTAAATTTGTTTTGACTACAAAACTTCATTTTAAGATGTCCTTGTTACAGTTTTGAGAATTGAGTAACGTTAAATCACATGTTCTTACTATATGATTAGGATTAAGGTTAGTTCATGGTTAAGGTGCTGGCAATTCTACACAATATCAATCTCAATTAATGTTTATTTCTAATGTTAATGCATTATCAAAATTAAAATCAAATAATATTGGTTAATGGACTTGAGCTAACATGAACCAAACTATGAACATTTGCATTTTTACTAACTAACATTAACAAAAAATTTATGAATACTAATATTAATGAATTCAGTTTTGTTTTTCAGTATAATTAAATGAAAAAGCATTGTGTCTACAGGGAATAAATTGCAGCGTATTGAAGCTTTAGTCCGGGTTCAGGCGAATGACACACTCTCTTAGTCATTTGCCAGGCAGTAAGCGGGCAGGGTGTGCCAGACGTGTCCCTGAGCAGTGGGACTTGGCTGGGCTGCCAGCTGCCCCTGCAGGCCCCGCGATGCAGCCCTGCCCAAGGTGAGATGAACTCGTCTTGAGAGAGCTGACTGGCACGGGCATGCTCTGCTGGCCAGAGAACAGGCAGGTGTCCCCGTCCCATTCCCGTCTTCCTCACTTCTCATGCCCAACGAAGTGCAGCAAGCTCTGACGGATATCCTGTCGGCTTTCCCTTTGAGCCTAGTATCTCTCTCTCTTTTTCTGTGGCTCCTGCGCACTCGCTCGCTTTCTTTTTTCCCAGCCCCATCACTTATTCATGGAACAGGTTCAACTCCCAGCACTGATGTCTGGAAACGACGCGTGGACACAGAAGTGACAGTGGGTGGTTTCGAGAGAGGCCAGCGTGGATAATAGCAGCCGGGAGACGGAGATAAAAAGGCTGTATGATATTAGAGATGCTGAGGTTAATTCTCAGAGTTAACAAATGTACATTTCTATGTGCTTCAGAATGTATCTAATAAAATGTCAAAATGTAAGTCTGTTAAGAACTTGAAAAAAAAATATGATGACCTTTTATAAATATGTGTAATGCTAATTATCATTTTTCAAATGCTTAAATTGTTGTTTTTCTTTAAGGTTTATTACTAAAATGCCTTGTTCTTGCTCTCATGGCCATTGCGTTTAATTTTCAATTAAAACACGTAATTATTAATTTATGCAGTTTTTAAAGAAAATAAACAAACAAACAAACAAACAAAGAAACATGATAACATAATTTGATGTGTTTTGTTGGTAAAATTAATATATTCAGACTATAAATGAAAAAATGAGATTTATTTAAAAACTTCACACACACATACACACACACACACACACACACACACACACACACTTTAATAAACAACTCACCAATCCAGATTTTGAACAATTCTTGATAAAAATTATCTCCAAAATATTTTCAGTCAGTATGTGGTTCATAGTTTTGTGGTGTCTCTAAAAACAAAACAAAGCAAACAAACAAAAAAAAAAGAACAGAATGGAGGTGTGTTTCTCTGCCTTATCAGTCACTTTTTGTAATCAATATGTAGGACAGACAACCCACCCACCACTCACACTGAAGGACACTAAAGCAAATCAGCTACAGCACATTAAATGTTACACAAATTTTAATATGCATGCTTTTTTTTATATTATTCTACAAATTTCATTAAACTGTTTAGCCTTATTGAAAGTTTATTTCAAACATATTTAAAGCACTTGAAGAATGCACTGACAATGCTTTTAATTTATTCATTTATTTTCTTTAATTAGATAAATCTCTTTAAAATATAACTCTTGTCAAAATGCATTTGAATAAGATGCTGTAAATCCTTAATGAAATACATACTGTATTAGTGTGCGTCTCAGAGGAATTTAACATGGTGCTAAATCACTCTATAAATAGATCACAAACCAATTAAGCCCGTGATGGCTAATCCATGATGGGCCTGTATATGCTTTTTTTTCAGTCCTCTGTAGTCTTAGAAAACCAGAGTGATGGCTTCCTCATAGCTCGCCTGTCCACATCCATTTCATACACCAGAGAGAACACATCTGCGTTTCCCATCCTTCCTTGTTTTAAAGTCCCTCTAGGTGCATTTAAATTAAAGCGCTTCAGGTTTATAAAATGTTAGATTCAACGATAATCTGAGGTCTGACGTGACCCCAAACCAAGTCAGTTTAGAGGAGCTTGCTAGTGACATTATTGAGATACCATGTGTTTTAGCCTCTGATTAGAACGTCTGGAGAAAGAAATATGCATGCCTTCCTAGAATCATTAACACTTACATAACTCGGCTATCGTGATTGCTGTGGTGAGAGGTGTGTGTGTATGTGACTTCGCGCTCCAGAGACACTGAAGCGTTAGCTGCAAATCCTGGGTTTTATCCTTGGCCTAAGAGCTGCCTGATCAATGGCCCTGCGCTTTTGAACAGCAAAACCCCACTGAACTTTGAAAGCTTCTCACTCATCACACCATCACCTCGAGCCAAAGCGCAGGGAAACAGTATGAGACCGGAGAATACAAAACATGAGAACCTTTACGTTTTTTACATAAAAGAATTTGACAAACTGACGAAACTCTTTGGAGAGAATTCATCATTTCCTTAAAATGGGAAAATGACATGAGAATTATGTGGGGAGCCAGCCAAGCTTGGGATTTATAAAACTCTCAACAAATACCCCTTTGACTGAATAAATGTAAAACTACTTCAATTACGCTGGCAAGGTGCAGAATTTAACCCCTTGAGAATCTCCTGGAATCTGGAAACATCACTAATATTGCTTGTACGTTGCCAAAACCCATCACTGCTAACACACACACACACCCTGCCAAACGTCTGGATCTCCTTTAAGTTGTTACTTATTTCTGTAGACAGATGTGATCGCTCTCGAGCACCGATATATTTTGTCGGTGATGTGCCCTACATGCTAACCCTCATTATATATCATAAAACAGCTGAAAACTCATATGTGCATTGATTTTTGCCTGAGGCCTCTGTGTGTGTGCTCAAAGCAAGGCTCTCAAAGAGCATCAGAGAGCATGACACAAGCAAGACTATTTGGCGCAAGTCATAACCTTTGATATTTGACAACCTTATGCTACCAAATCTACGAGAAGCTACTGGTGAAAGTTTCCTTCAAGTAGCTCAAACAGTAGAGGAAGAAGCTAGCATCCAAAGTCAAGGGTTTCAGTGGAATGCATGAACTGATTAAATATATACTTGCAGTGACTTAAAGTAAAAAAATCTTCCAGATGCATACATATATTGGAAATTAAAATAAATACCAAACGGATGAAACAAGAAAGAAAAAATTATAATATATGTAACAACCCTAACAATGTGTCTATTTACATTTACAACAATTCTCTAATTCTCTACAAATAAATCAGCTCATTATGTAAACCCAACAATGCAAATTGTTTGTGTTCTTTAAAAAATGACAGAGGTTGACTTGTTTTAGTATCAAAAACTGCAATTATGTATTTGTACATTAAATAAGTCACCAGTATGATGGAATATCAAGGTAGCAGGCAAAAGTCAACTGTGATTGCCTAAACAAAAAAAGTTTAAGTCATTAACATGAACTCTGACCACATGTGGGCTTGCTAAGCACAATTGCGTAAGATTATACTGTGCATGTAAATGCATGTACATTTATTCATTACTACAATTTGAAAAGTACCTAGAGAATAGTTTTTGTATAATTGCACTTTTACATCATGAAATAACAATGTCCAAAGCAGTCCAAAACACACTCGGTTATCAAATGAAAGCAGTTATCGTTTTAGCTTTAAAATGACTTTTTTTCATGGAAAAAAATTCAGATATTAGGTTTGTTTATCCAAAATGTAATTTTGTATAAAATTATAAAACTGTATCAATTAAATATAATTCACTGGTCATTAACATATCTACCTGAGGTCATCAGCCTTGATTCAATATATCATCATTGTTGAAACCATTTAGAATCCTGCTTAGAGTCCATTTTAAAGAGTGGAAAGAGCTTTGTTTTGTGGTCAGGTTTAAGTTTCCCGTGCATTGCTGTACTTTTCACTGCAGGTTTGACCTCTTTAGCTGTTCTACATTTATACCCTTTTTTAGCTGCACAACAAAATGGAGAGTCAGAACAAAGCACAACAATTACAGTCAGAAAGAACTCATCGCTGTGGGGCAAGGTGGACAGCAAAGAGCCACGCTCATCTTACACAGCTCTCACACAGACACACTGGCTGGCAAAAGGCATCCAGCCCATCAGGAGCCTCAGAGAGGAAACAGGATGGGAATTCCAAACAAAGAGACAGGCAAGTTGATTCTTGCAAGAACATTTTCTTTCAAAAATTGTGGTCACCGTTGTGGCACACGGCCTGATGTTGTTCAAAAGCATTCAGAAGTATGAGTCAAGGGCTCAGTGAACCACCAAGACAGCCTTCGCTGCTTTCTAAAGGGGCGATGCTGTGAAAATAAAGATAAGGTCTGACTAATTTTCATTACCTTATCAGAGCGTTTACTACAGAGTACATTATGAATTTATCAGCAGGTAGATGGGCACTGTACACACAGGGAGAAGCCAAAGTGACTCTGTAGCTCTCCATGGTGTCACACTTCACAATAACACTGTAATGTCATTCTGAAATAAAGAAGTTTTGCACATGAGTGGCTCTGCTTTTGTCCTCAGGGTTACTTTATGAAATTAAAATAGAGTGAATGAGACTCCCTTTGAAGGCCAGACAGATAGAGCGAGGGAATGAGAGAAAGAGAGAAAGAGAAAGAGAGAGTGGGAGAAAGAAGGGGGCTGGGGGCAAGCAATAGGAGCGCAATTAAAATTGCACACACTGGCGAAATCTTTTTCTTTTAAAGCACAAGTCCTAGCCCTCTTTAGGGAGCTCATCAACCCCTTCTTCTTTTGAAGATTTCACAGTGTTTTTTTCTCTCTGGTTTTAGGCAGACAACGAGGTGCTGGCCGCTCCATTATGGCCTTGTTTGCTCCTTGTATGCAGGATCATCCATACAATAAAAGCGAAATTAAAAGTTCTCAGATGTGCGGCACTGTTGGCACATGCTGCTAGCGTACGCATATTCTCTCTGCCCCCGGATGGATTGAAGATACCACGTTCACATGGGAGCGAAGGCCAGAGAAGAGAAAACGTGACGGGATGCCTTCTGCCTGTCGGTGCAGTTGCAGTTGTTTTCAATAGTATTAGCTGCTGTTGTACAATGCATTTTAAATGCTTAAGCTGCTATACTTGTCACAAAATGGGGTAAACACTTCAATATCATTTACAAAAACATTTATTCATCTTTATGTTGTAATTCCTTTACTGAAACACACACAAAAAAAGTTTAAATATAATATACTGGAAACTAGTTGCTTTTAAGCTTTGAAAGTATGTAAATGCATAATAACAAACGATAAGATGTGTTATGTTTCATGCTCTATATTAAAAGTCATCTGAAGCCCTAAACTAACTTTGTATGAGGAACAGAATAAAACATAAGTCATTATTTTTTACTTACAGTAAAAAGTACTGGTGTTTTCTTAGCGTGTTAAAGAGATTAGGCAGCAAACACTACGACTACATACATTATACAACTATAATTTAAAGCTTATACAAGCTTAGTCTGGCAAAGCTACCTTACTACCCGCCTTCTTGGAGGCGGGCTTAACTGCCGTCCATCAGAGGCCTCTGTATACTACTGGACGAATCTACAACCAATCAGACCACTCATTCCGATGACGTATGCGTAGCAGCGCAATCTGAAGCCACCGTAACCTTCATTAAAGCAGTAGGAAAATGTCTTTACTTACTTTAATTACTTCTGCTCCGTTTACAAAGAAAAGCTGTCATGAAAATTTCTCAAAACAGCTGCAACAGCAGAGTCAAACGATTGTTCCTGTTCGGTACACGCCATGTTTGAAAGACGCAGAACTGCTGCGTCATCGCGTTACACCCGCCTCAGTCGTGCCCTATGCTCTATATGATCTATGATATTTAAATGCTCTAAAACGGCAGCTTTGCCAGACTGTCTTTGCTCGCGAAATTGAATGTAGCGTCACAGAGAGTATGGGCGGGCCCATGCTATGAGTTACTAGTTCTATGGTGGGACTTATGCTGCCATCAAAATTCATAAGACCTTAACTGACCTTTGTTGTTGTTGTTTTAAATAATCTTAGGATTTCAAAATAAGCATCACGTGTTTGCTATTTCTAAAGCTCACTCAAATTTGTTTTAGATATGACATTTTGGTGCCTTAAGCAATTTTTCTTAATACAGTTTTTACTGTGTTGTGGGCGCCAGGTGTGTTCCAGTGTAGTGGGTCGAGCATGAGCATGTAGGCATGTCTCCGTGCACTGAGGAACACGGTAATGGACAGGGATGAATCATAGACACTTATAAATGCATTCCTGTTTTTACATTTCTCTAATGACAGCTGCTTCAAAGACATTCTGGAACGTTTCCAGTGTCAAATCAGCCATATCCAGAGCATGTTTTACCTCTTGACGCGTGCATACTCTGTGTTCTTTCTTTCTGGTGTGTGTTTGCTGTGAGGTCATGTGTAAGAATGTCTCTGGTGATGCATCAAGATTAACCTGTTTCATGAAAAGAAGGTATGCATGCAGGACACTGCCTGCTTAATCTACAGATGTGCAGCAACACTGCACACACCCCATCCATTATATGGCTATGTCTTCTGATGGGTTCAGGACACTGCAACAGGGCATTATGGTTTCATAAATGATAATTTATGCAGCCATGTTAAAATCTGGCCACAAAGCTTCATCACTGAGCTCCTCCTTGCGTCTTCCCAAGTTAATTACTAGGTCAAAAAAGCAATTTGTACCATCCAAGAACAGACCCCTTTCCAAACACCTTGCGCATTATGCAAAAATGGCAGATGCTGGCAACACCTCCTGAACAAGCTGGTGCAAGGGTGAGAAAGACGGATGAATACGGAGAGGCGTTTAATGCATTCATTAACTTTATTTGTTTATTTATGAAACACCCAGAGAAGACAAACTCGTAGATCTAACCAACAAAATCTCTGAAATAATAATGCTCGTTAACATAGTTTTCAAATTGAAAAAGGGATATTTGTAGAAGTTAAGAACATGAAGGCAACAGTTAGAATTTATTTTAAGTAAGTTAAAATGGCAAGCTGCCACAACTTAAAATCTGTCATTTAAATATAACAATTAATTAGGAAATAACTTTAATAAAATGTTTGTAAAATGAGCTTATAATGTTTAGCACATTAATAAAAAAATATAATAATAATAATAATAATATACAAACATCATCTGCAATTATAAACAGACTCCATCAGCTGGTACACAAAACATGTCAAGAGTAACAATCATTAAAAGGAACAAACTCATCCTGACATCACATGACAACAAGTTACTGAGTATGACAATCAAATCAGCAACATCAGTGTAAATAAAGCAGCCAAAGGGCAAACAATGCAACCATATTAATTATTCATGCCCCAGTGCATGCTGGGTAAAGGGTGAATAGGACTGAACAACAAAAACTTTATTATTTCTCCAGTGTAGACATCACCTGCTATGACTGTTTATTTAATATACATTTTAAAACAATAGAACATTACATTAAAATTAAGATTATTAGTGAGTAATAAAAACTGCAATAATAGTAAATAGTTATAGTAAATACTTGGCTCCGAAACAAGATTCAAACCTCACTTTTGAGAAAATCTACTATATTACTGCAGAGAGGGAGTCTGTGTGTGTGTGTGTGTGAGAGAGAGAGAGAGAGAGTGATACAATAAGTATGAGAAAAACGGTGGAACAGCAGCTAGCGGCAACAGACCCAAACACAGTCAAAGGAAAGAGAACAAGAGAAAAGAGAAACACTTTAATGCTGCAAAAGCTGAGTAAGTTATTCTCTTTCAGTTAAAACAGGGCGTTGACATAACAAACAGCAGATTTGATCCACTGGATGTATGATACACATAGAGGGTACCTGCTTTTAGCTGTGTTTCATGTGATGCTTTTCACAGACAAACCCTGGCTTTAAGGCAAAAGATAATCTCAAGTTTGTATGTGTGTTTTCTCGTATGTGCACTGTGCCGCCCAGGGCACCAAGAGTGTTTGCGTGTTGACTTCAGAGCCAAATCAGGAGGCAATAAAGGGGACAGGCCACAGCTTTCAGCAACATGTCAACTGGACACATTAACTCATAAAATATCCTCTGTGCGCATGAAAAATGCAGGCTGACTCCAGGAGAAGGGTATGTATAATTGATTCAAATGAGGAGCTCTTCCCTGCCAGGGACCGTGCACTCGGTTTGCCAGCTGCTGTGCTGGGAAAACAGAATGTAGGCCAGAGGAAGAAGAAAGGTGCTCCGGACACAGCCTGACCCGGTGGGAGAGAAGAAAGACAGAGGACATACCACATTAAGCCCCAGGCCATGACGTCTATGATGTTAGTAAGAGTTGATCCAAATGCTGTGCAGCAGGTGATGCAAGAAAATCACATAATCCTCTCTTTAAATAAACAAAAGACAACCAAAGATGTGTAAAAAGGTTTGAATTCAGACTTGTGTTGTATATTAAAGGGATAGTTCATCCACAATTAAAATGTCATCTTAATTTACTTATGTAAATGAACTTACTGCTTATGTCATCAATGTGACTGACTTTCTTTTTTCTGTGGAACACAAAATATATTTTTGAGACTACGTATGTATGGAGTGTCTATTTACACTAAGTACAAATAGCCTGTCTTGTTGGCAGAGGCTATTTTAAAAAATTATATGAAACCACCACTGATATTAAAAAAATACTATTTAAATGAACTCTACCAACCGACCTGTGATTGATATAGTCAACACTAAAAACATGCATTCCAGTGGTGTACATTAGGGGTCATCAAACTTGATCCTGGAGGGCCGGTGTCCAGTAAAGTTTAGCTCCAACTTGCCTCAATACCCCTGCCTGGAAGTTTCAAATATACCTAGTAAGAGCTTGATTAGCTGCTTAGTGATTGGTGTTTGATTAGGGTTGGAACTAATCTCTGCAGGACACCGAACTTGGTGATCCCTGGTGTGCATGGTAAACGTATGCTTTTTGAATTGATCAACCCGAGTTTGAATCTGCCTTTTATCATTTTCAAATCAAAATGTTGAAAATAAAGTATCATGCATGTGTAAGGAGGGCTTTAGTGTCTCAATATGGTGGTATCCATTTAATAATTTGAATAAAAATGTTAAATTACACTGAATATGTTATTATTGCATACTGTTTTATAAAATACCACAAAACTGAGATAATTTCCACTGTTTGCAATAAGTAGCATAAATAACAGAACATGCTACTACATTAACATAGTGTAAATAGAACCAATAGCTACAGTATTTTTATTTAGTGTAAATAGCATACATTGCTAATAAACACTAACCTGACTTTGCTAAGTGCAAGATGTCCCTGAGTCAACATCTTTGTTGACAACATTTTCAAAAAAGCAAAAGCTTCAGTATGCAAATGCATTATACAATGGGGCAAAAAAGTATAGAGTCAGCCACCAATTGTGCAAGTTCTCCCACTTAAAATCTGTCACACATCTGTCCTCCGCTCATTACCTGTATTAATGGTGTCTGTTTGAACTTGTTATCAGTATAAAAGACACCTGTCCACAACCTCAAACTGTCACACTCCAAACTCCACTATGGCCAAAACCAAAAGAGCGGTCAAACAACCCCAGAAACTAAATTGTAGACCTGCACCAGACTGGGAAGACTGAATCTGCAATAGGTAAGCAGCTTGGTGTAAAGAAATCAACTGTGGGAGCAATTATTAGAAAATGGAAGACATACAAGACCACTGATCATCTGGGGCTACACACTGGATCTCACCCAAATGATCGGTCAAATGAGGATCTCACCCAAATGGTCAAAATGATCACAAGAACTGTAAGCAAAAATCCCAGAACCACACGGGGGGACCTAGTGAATGACCTGCAGAGAGCTGGGACCAAAGTAACAAAGGCTACCATCAGTAACACACTGCGCCGCAAGGGACTCAAATCCTGCAGTGCCAGACGTGTCCCCCTGCTTAAGCCAGGACATGTCCAGGCCCGTCTGAAGTTTGCCACTGAGCATTTGGATGATCCAGAAGAGGATTGGGAGAATGTCATATGGTCAGATTAAACCAAAACAGAACTTTTTGGTAAAAACTCAACTTGTGTTTTAGACCAAAGAATGCTGAGTTGCATCCAAAGAACACCATAACAACTCTGAAGCATGGGGGTGGAAACATCATGCTTTAGGGCTGTTTTTCTGCAAAGGGACCAGGATGACTGATCTGTGTAAATGAGAGAATGAATGGGGCCAAGTATCATGAGATTTTGAGTGAAAACCTCCTTCCATCTGCAAGGGCACTGAAGATGAAACGTGTTTGGGTCTTTCAGCATGACAATGATCCCAAACACACTGCCCAGGCAACGAAGGAGTGGCTTCGGTGCTGCCGTGCAAGCACTCCTCTCTCTGCATCTGTTCTGTTCAGCGAGCGGCTGAGAGGAGCAGGGCTTTCAGTTAAAATATATATTATGTCGCTTCTAACTCTATTTTACATGCAAATATAGCCAAAATCACAGCATAGCCATTGTCTATATCTTATGTGTACTT
This sequence comes from Enteromius unitaeniatus, assembly GCA_032359435.1. Classification (NCBI taxonomy): domain Eukaryota; kingdom Metazoa; phylum Chordata; class Actinopteri; order Cypriniformes; family Cyprinidae; genus Enteromius; species Enteromius unitaeniatus. Next base: position 11,826,753 of record JAUMHI010000054.1, read on the forward strand.
GGT
>JAUMHI010000054.1:11826855-11844156 GCA_032359435.1 Enteromius unitaeniatus
CTGTTTCAAAGTTTACAGATAGATGGCTAATGTGTGTGCCATTGATATGTTCAGTGTTCATGTAAACTGTTTAATAAGCACTTCTATCACTTTTTTGGAGCCCCTTAATTAGTTTAGTTTTCATGTAAATGATTAAATAAATACCGTACCATTCTTACCGAGGTATTACCGTACCGTGAAATTTTGATACCGTTGAATCCCTAATATATATATATATATATATATATATATATATATATAAAATGTATAAATAAAAAAGTGAAGTTAGTCGTTTAAAAAAAAGAAAATTCAGACTAACAGACCTGGATGCTGCCATTTACTGTGCTGTGTACATAAATATACTCATGGAACCCTTTCCTCCGTAATACCATGGAGAGAAAAATAGGCTTGCATATATTCTTTTTGAAGAGGTGAAAGCTGGTTTATTAAGCTTTTTAGCACTCCCCTCAACAACCGGCTCCACCCCCAGGACAGAGGTCCTGCCAGTTGCGTCTACGCACAGCAATTACCCTGGCCAAATCAATGGCCATTGTTTCTGCAGGTAACCTTGCGAATAAATCAGGCTTTAGCTTGAAAGTTGTTAACGCTACCGTTCCTGCCGCCCAGTCTTCAAGGTCATTATCTGATTTAGTCGAAGAAAAACACTGTGCCTTTCCTCCTCTTGTTTTCCTTTTCGTTTCCTTTCTTTATTTTTTCTTTCTTCTTGCAGTTGAATGGCAACCCCTAATCAAGTCTTGACTGAACACCGATTTTAATCACCCGTCACAGAGAGCTGCCAAATTCCTACAGGCAAATAGCCATGAAAAATTTACCAGCAATTCCTCACCTTGCACCGTGCAGCTATTTGTTGTTCTGCTTAAATGTATAAAATAATATATTATTGAGTGGCCAGTCTGCAGAAAGGCATAGAGGAAGAAGGCATGGAGTGATTCCAAGGTCAGCACTCTCTGCCCGGGGACTAGACAATCGATATCATTTAGTCAATAACTTCTTTATTACTCCACTATCACTCCCAGCAAAATGATTTCGGAGTTAAAACACATTTTTGTATAAGCAGTTCATAGAATATTGAACAAGTGTATTAAAGAATAAAAGCACTACTCAGATGTTTTGGTTGCCCCATTCTAGTGAGGTCAGCACCAGTGCCCATCAGTGCTACTGTAACCTCTCTTATTAAAGCGGGGTCTCTCACAGGGGGCCAATTATATGATGCGGTAAGCACACAAACCTGTGTGGCAGCATATGCGGTGACAGTCGACATTCCCCCCCATCCCAACGGTGTGCCTGCGCTAGGTTTTTACAATGCAATCCCTGCACGCAATAACTGCAGCGCCTTGGGTGAAGGACACTGAGACGCAATAAATATGGATGCAAAACCAAAAATAATATTATAATAGTACATAAAAGACGCCACCATCTTCCCCTATCCGGTAGCATACAAGTGGTGCTTTACTGCGGCTTGTAAAAGTGCTTTATCACCTGCCACTGCATGCGCAGAGGAGAGACGAATGACACATTGCCGTACCAGGTTGCATTAGGGGCACTTTGCATCTTTCTTTTTGAAGACTGCACAACTTTCTTGACCTATTTCACTTGTTTTGCAACACGTTTAGAAAAAGCGTGAAAGTGTTATTGCACTGTTCTTGACCTTTCGTTTATATGTTGTTTGCTTGAGCGCACTTAAAACGCTGTCATTTCTATAATGAAATGCTTTCTTATTGCTAAACCTGTGACTGAGGAGAACAAAAACAAAGCGTAAGCACTGTTCTTGAAATAAATCTGCAAATACTACAGAAGTCAGGCGTGTGCCATGACAGACAGCCCCTCAGCGGGAGCTTCAGGTGATCTCCCTGTCCATTAAAGCAGGCCCAGGTGAGGACTTTACTCAATGGAGTAACCCATGAGGGACGTGAACAAACAAAGCCTCTCATTGACGAATGGCTTTGCGGTCAGTAACACTTTGGATCTGACCCAAATAAAGAGAGAGAAAATCAACCGCAATATCAATGATGCTTGCCATGGAAAATTCTTCTCTCAAAGAATGACTTAAGAAAATAACTATATATTTTATTGTTCTTTGCAGAGGAATGCTTTTCTTTGGAAGCGTTTCTTCTTAAATCGTATTTGGTCAGTTTGGTAATTTTTCCTTTTCTCTTAAATCAACTGCAATGGCACAAGAAATGATGAAAATTAATTGTTTATTATTGTTTTATATTACCGGTTTCATTCAATTTAATAGTTTAGCACTACTTGTTGTTGCTTTATTGTGGTCAAGCCACATGCAAACAACTTAATACAACCGCATGCAATATTTCAGCAAAATCTGCAACTACAATTAACTATAAATATCCCAAACGCATTTCACACACTTTAGTTGTGCTAGCAGGTATTCAGATTTGCTCTTTAAATTTGTTCTTATTTGACCTAAAAGACACAGAATGCTGGGCATACTCTACAGACTACTGTTACTGGATGACCTTTAAACTCAAAGATGTCAATTTGTGTGTAACAGAAACAAACGAACAATTACAGTACAAGAATTTGAAATGAAGAACAAACAGTTATTCTCCTGTTTCCTTTGTACACTTTTTTCTTTGCAGGGAGCACTTTGCTGTGCTGGCAGGTTATATGGGTAGTCTGTGTGCAGAAAAAAAAAAAAAAACTACGGCAAGGTCTGCAAGATCACAGAGAGGGTCAGACAATGTGAGTGTTGTTTTACTGAGAGCAGACCCTTGCAGACTCTTTAATAGCAGCCATTTCCTCCCTGTCTCTCTCACCAGACGGAGAGCTTTAAGGGCTCGGTGGCTCTGATCCTTCAGCCCTGCACCCCAACACACTCAGCACAAACATACAACACTCAATTTTATGTGTGTGTGGGGAAAAAAAGTTCAACTAGGTTGAGCTATTTACAATTATGCTAATTCATGTATGACTAAGTCTCTATCATTAAGTTAAGAAATAAGGAGGAGTGTTTTTTTTAACTGACGAACATATTTAGGTAAAATAAATATAAGATCAAATATTTGACTTTCATGCTACTTAAGCAACAAGCCATTCTTAGAAATGGTAACATACATAAACCATATGGAATGTCATAAAAGTTACGTTTGTTATTTAATATTTTTAATGATTATAATGATATAATGTTTTTATTATTAGCACCATAATTATATTATGTAACAAAAAAATGACACAGGCACTGTAAAATACACTGCTACTGAGAAGTATTGTGTGAGGCTGGCCACTCCACACACGTTTTAATGGAAATCTTAATAGCATACCAAGCATTTCATATTTTAAAAGCCTGCAGTCAGCATGACTCGCTGAATTAACATATAGCGTTGCAGACTGAGCGATTATATGGCATCGATTTACAAGCCCCCCGCACGGAGGAGACACATTTTCTATAGCACGTGTTGGTCGCGGCTCATCCGGTCTTAGCACCACAGCTACAGCGATACACGACAGAGACCTTTAATGAACGATGGCACTCCAAACGTATAAAACAGGGAAAAAATAACCTTTTTTTCAGGCATATGAGAGATTAGCCTTTAAAAATGAGACACGTTGATGACACTTACAAGCCTGGTGCATGTGGAAATATTTCTCTCACTCTCTCTACACCCTATGCTTCTTTCTCATTCCCCCCACCCCGTAAAGAGCGGCGGACAACATCAACACATCGCTCCTCCAGCCTAACATTTCTGAGCAGCGATGAATCATTCAAGGCTTAATGTATTCAGGACAGGCCAGGACCAACTGCTGCTATCAAAGGACTTGGTTGAATAACTGTAATAACTGGAAAATTATTTTGATAGCCTGAAACAATCTTATATATCACAGAACTTTATTAAAATAATATCAAATCAAATTAGCCTGTATCCCCATAATGAATTAAGTAACAGGTTACGCTGATATTAATCTCGGCTAGCTCGCAGGCATTGCGGCAGGAGCATTTAATAAGCCGGTCCCTGTTGCTCTGAAGGGCTAGAAATCCTCGAGTACCCGTGCTTATTCAGGGAAAAATACATCAAAAGACTCTCTCCCTCTCTAAATAATGTGCCCGTTTTCTCTGCCTTTGGTGAAATTATTCATAAGGAGAAAATCTTGGTGAAATCTCGTGAGGGTTCTGATTAGCAGCTGACCCGTGGGGATGGTGCGTATCCTAATCCCCTAAATGCCTTGCCGTTCAACCCCCTCCCCTTCGCCTCCGTCCGTGCGCCGAGGAGCAGGCCCTGAAATAATAATATAATCATGTTTTCTTACAGCAGCGCAAAGCAGACGGGCCAAGCGGGAGCCGCAACGTGCCTTCCCCTGGTCCGGGGTGCAGCTGTCTGGGCTCACGCTCGCTCAGTCCCCAGCCTGACTCTCGAGCCCCCCCGGCTCAGCTCCCTCTCGCGCTCTTCTTTGGATACTGTCCATTTTCAGGGCTAAGAACCTGCTGGAGGCTCTTTAAATTTTTTAATAGAGCCCAGATGAAGCAGTGCTGGGGAGAGGAGAAGACAGCTCGTGTCAGTTTTTTCCCCGAGCTCCCAGAGGCCTAGTAGCCCTGTAATGATCTGGTAAGGTTACAGATTAAAGTCGAGCTGGAGTCCAAGAAAAGGGGGGAAAGAGCTGCCATCTCACACACACTCTCACACACATGCACACACACTATCACCCGCTCTATCTGGCACTTACAGACTCACACAGAGGCAAACTCTGTTATCTCTCTGTCTCTATTCCTCCCCTTTTCTTCTCCTTATCTCTCTCTTCCACTCTTGCACTACCTCTATTCTGCGGTTTTATGTCTCTTGCTGGTTTAGTGGCTTCTCTCTCTCCTGGAGGAAAGGAGGCAGTTGGACAGATGAGGGTGAAGGGGGGAGTACGTACTGTATGCCGCCACCGTTTTTCCTCTCATCCTGCCTCCCTGTTTCCTCCAGCAGCCCTTTTTGTGCTCTATCTCTAGGTTATCTTTCCTCTTCAACCCACCCTCTTTTTCTGCTCCTCCTTCCCCACTCTCCCCCAGGTCTGGCCGACTTGTTGTGTTGCCCTGCAAACTGTGCTACATAACCATCCTCCAGGGTGGACACTAAATCTTTTGATGCAGGCGTAGTGGCGATAACATCTGAACTGGGGGAGGCTTCTCAGGGCGTGCTTGACAGATGTAGCGGGGCCTTTTAGGATTTAGAGCCGAAGCGTATCTATTACGGGGCGCTTGGCAGGCCCGTCTGGTAATCTCCCATGAATTTCTGTCCAACTTATCACAGGCCCAGGACAGGTTTCTGCAGGAAAGAGGAAATCATTGAATCTGCACCCTTGAAGATGCAGGGTCATTGAACCAGGGGCCGTCTGCGCTGATGAGACACCAACAAAATCGACTTGATTCATATTCATAGATGTTATCGTTATGCGCAGCCAAGTTCAGGGGCAGGAGCATCAGTCAGACCAGGTCTCTGTGGGAATGACCAATCCCGCCAGCTGAACTTTGAATATGCAAATGAGTGAAACGGAGTAATACTAATACGGCCTTGAGAGGTGAACTGTATAGGAAATAAGGTAACTGTAATTCATTTTATATGTTCCAGGTGGGGGGTTATGCTAAACATAAAGAAGTGATATACAGACAGAGAGGGAAATGTGACCATAAGATTGATAAACAACACCCGGCTGTGGGTTACAACAGAGGACCGAAGATACTGTGGTAAATAGATAGAAGGCTTTGTTGTGAGACACAAGGGAAATGTGGCTTTTGTCTCTGCCTGCGCACACGTGTGTGTTTTTATACGCTCGTCTGCATGCGTGTGTGTTTCAGAGCAGCATGCGAACAAATATTTGTGTTTGTTACTCCCCTCTGGAGGTTTTGATCCTGTGCCATCTGGCAGCTCGTGGGGATGCGGCCCGTCATCTTCCTCATCTGATGACTGCTCTGCCCCCGTGCCCTCCCCTCTACACCCCTCCACACCTCCACTCACCCCGTTTGCTCCCAACACTGTTTCTTTTCTGATCTCCATCTTAGAGCTTTCCTATCAGTCTATGCTCACAACATACACACAGGGTTCAAAATCCACTTTTGGCCACACCTGCAAATGACAGTGGATTGAAAAAAAAACTTTTAAACCATAAATATTTTTCACTTCACATATAACTATAAAAATCTTATAATAATTTGTCTTCTAAAATGGCTGGAAAATGTCTTTTGATTTGGAACATGGATAACTTCCATGAACAACATGCAGACTATTGTTGTCACAGTTGAGTTTAAACCATGTCATTTTTCAGCTCCTGTTTATTTACTCACCCAAGTCAATTTTCTTGCATTTGGAGCTAGCGACAGTTAATTTTGGATCCTGCATACACAGAAATCCAGAATAAAAAAAAAAATGACATGGGGAAAATATAAATATACAGTGGCAGCTTTAGAACAGCAGAGAGGTTGGTAGAGGTTAACAGGAGTAGGTTTACAATTTTGTCTGAGATACCATCTGTTAATTGTTTGTGTATGTGTGTGTATAAATCTGATTATGAATGAGAGCGAGGGAGATTGAGGGAAGCAGTTCAAAAATTCTGTAATTAAATCGTTTTCCTGTCAAACTTCATTATGCAAATTAATCTTTAAGCTTTTTGTCAGGTACTCGGCTCTTAAAGAGAAAGATCTATATCTACAGGAAGTGACACTGAGTCAAATCACAATTATTTAGTCTAGCCTAGCAATGAGGCTCTTGAGATCTTGTATTATTGACGATTACAGAAAATTACACTATGAAAATTCAGGTAATTATTTCTCTGACTGCTCATTTGAACTCATTCAGCTTTTTCTCCATGATCTGTCATCTTACAAGGTATCGAAAAAAATAATTGGCACACTTTACCTCTGAATGATTGAGATGAAATGCTGTTTTTTTTTGTGAGAAATGTTATGACTATATAGTCGAGGCAAGCTTTGACCTATGATCATGCACAAGCCTGTGTACGTGTGTCTGTGTGTATACACTTAATGGAAGGAGTTTTTTGGAATGGAAGGTAAAGGCTGAGGTGAGTTTGAAGGAGACCTGGGTCCTAAAAACTATCCTCAGGACACACACCTCTGTGAACGTGTGCTCTATTTCCTTCAGCTGTGGCCTTACCACACAAGCACTTACACATCAGCTGGAAAAAACGGATAAACCAAGATATTCAAAGCAGCAGATCATATTAAGACAACTTATCTCAATGAGTAATTGCATATGCCTTAGATTAAAAACCTGTAATTCCAGGATATAATTATTTTATAGGACTGTAAGAATGGCAGCTAAGTGAATGAAGGGAGCTGAATGAAGATTTCATCCAGCCAGCTGTAATAAAGGTGTGATTTCACAGAGATATCCACAGTATATCCTGGACATATAAGATATCTTAATTCATTACTCTCTGGGAGTTGGCGGGAATTTAATATTAAAAAGGATGGAAATAAACTGTAAATGTGAGATATTTATTTTACTGAAAATATGTTAAATACCAAGATGATGATGATTACTACTACTACTATAATACTACTACAATTATATATATATATATATATATATATATGAAGATGAATAATTTACAATTTACAGTTTAACTGCTTACTTACAAAATCTTTATTTGTCACACACTATCTAAAACCTAGCACTCAAATATCAGACCAGACAACAAATCTACACTTTTTCTGAACCTTTGACTTAGTTTACTTTTTGCAAAACACAGCACACAAATCTCAAAGTAACACTCAAAAATCTAACAGGAAGTCTTTAGATTTCCTTTTTCAAACACACCAAACAAAATGCCACACAAATTCATCAGTGCTTCACACTAACTCCTCACACGAGCAGACAATCATTATTACTATTGTTATTATTGTTGTTATTGTTTTTTATTGCTATTATTTGCTATCATCTTCATCTACAAAGTGTGTTTTCTAGGTGTGAGAGTGTGAGATTGACTGCCCTGGGGGCCTGTAGAAACATATGGCCAATCTTCCCTGGTCACCATTGTCACTTTTATCTTCCTCTCCACTGTTTGATGTCAAATTAGCCCAGGAATAACTAATTCTTTATTCTTCTGAATCTGGCACACTGAGGGAACTTTGTTGTAGTCCTGGGAGGCAAACAATGCTTGGAGGAGTTAAACCTAATGAAAGCCTTTGATCCTGCAAGATATTAGAGAGAACGCAAGAGGAGGGAAAACAGTCAAGTTGCTGAAAATCCGACTTGAAATCGAAATGCAAATGATATTGAAATGTGGGGATTTCGCCTTTCTCCCTCTCCCTTTTTTTTTTCATAATTAATAATTCCAGTTTTGTTTGTATTAGTTGTAACCTACTAAAGTATAAAGGCTTTTCTCACAGGAGTGGTACTCCATATTTATACCACTGACAGTGCTATTTTCAAGCTGCACAAATGAAAATGTCATAATGCTAAATTATAAATACGCAGACCAAGAACCAGGGGAGGGAGAGAAAGAAGGAAAGACAATCTGAAAGAGATGAAGGAGGTTTTGTTTTGTGAGGATGCTAACTCTTAGGACTTAACTCTGCTTCTTATTTTAATATGCTAGTTTTCCCTAAAGCAAAGGGGGTGTGCTAGTCGCGTCTGAGAGGCTGTCTAATGACTGCTTTGTTAGGCTGTCAGAGTTTGTGATGAGAAGAGTAGAGAGGCAGCTGACCCAAGTGTTCAGGATGTGACAGTAAACATATGTCACCAGAAAGTGTTCACAGTGGCAAACGCTGAGGATAATGGGACGCTGTGATGCTTGTGCACACAAGTTTTCTGCAGCATCTACCACAGGATGAACAGCACCATTTGTTCTTTGCATTATGGTTGACACATAAGAATTAGAACATCATATAAAGCTAAAGAAATGCAGCAAAGCATGATAAAATATTGTACAGTCTTTCAACACTCACTCAATCAGATTTGAGCAGGTTTTTTAAGTTTTTAATACCCAAGACCCTCAAATATGACGATGATTCCCTTTCAAATACATAATTATATTTATAATGTATAGGAAAAATATTAAGACTCTTATTATAGAGTAAAATTTTTAAAGACAGAGTCATGTTGTTTTCTCAGTTGACTTTTTATTGTCAATATATCAGTGTCATTTTATGAATAATGAAACACTTGCTTAGTTGTTTTGCATATCAACTGTTTTTGGGGTAGTCGTGGCCTAATGGATAGGGAGTAGGACTTGTAACCTGTAGTTCGCAGGTTCGAGTCCCAGGTCCGGCAGGGATTGTAGGTGGGGGAGTGAATAACCAGAGCTCTCTCCACCGTCAAAACCTCGACTGAGGTGAGACCCTTGAGCAAGGCACCCCCCCAAGTATGTGTGTTTGCTGCTGTGTTTGTGCACTTTGGATGGGTTAATGCAGAGCACAAATTCCAAGTATGGGTCACCATACCTGGCCTCACTTCACTTATATATATATAAACAGCACAATGTAGGGCTATAAGTTAAATTAAATTCAAATTAGAAATGTTCCCTTGGCATCCAGCAGAAATAAGTTTAAAGCTTAATTTATATTTTGAATCAGTTACAATTAATTAAATAATTAATTAATTTAACAACTATAAAAATAACAAAAAATATTATTTGGAAATTATTTACATTAACAGCATATCCTTTTTCCAATTAGAGTAATTTTACATGTATTAACCCAAAAAGTAACATTTACAAGTATTGACTTTTTACAATATGATTTCCCATGATTTCCAACTTCAGATAAAACAGTATTATTATACTACTACCACTAATAGTAATACTCACAATAAATATCTTTAAAATAATTTACGTCCCCTATTGGAAATTATTAGACATTAATAGGCGAGATCAGTATTCCAGTCAAAGTCCAGTGAAACCCATTTTTTCCAGGAGTCAGTCGCTGTGATGTTGGTGTTTTCTGAAGTACGTGATTCCAAGGTTTGATTGGTCAGGCCTGTCCCGAGGACTCAGCGTGCTGCACTGATAAAGTACAGGCCTGTTGCCCAGAGGTTGTTGAGAATGGGCTCCGCCGCCCCCCTCCCCATCCACTCGTTTCATTCCTTCCCCTCAGTTTCTCTGCCTCAATCTCAAGCAAAGCAAATAAAGAGATGTTGAGGAGGTGGCAGGGTGGCAGGCCCCCCAAATGTAAAGTGTGCGCAATCACTCAGATACAAGTGGCACCGCTAAAAATTGCCCTCATACATCAGCTTATGGTTTACAGGCGCTGACAGAAAGGACGTTGAAAGGTCAGAAGGAAAAACATATAGATGTGTCAAAGCCTGCGCTCAGGGCAGCAGGACCGCAGGATGATGGGAAGTGTGATGGGCTCTGGAGGGACTGAAGAAGTGCTTGATGGGGCAGGATTTGTTGCTCTCTCTCTCTGTTTCTGTTTGTTCCCTAGTAAAGGGAAGCGGCGTGCAGGCGTCAGCACCGGAGACCAGGTACAGTTGGGCTGTAACCTCTCTCTCCGACCCCTCGTGACAAGACAGATAGCTCCATTCATCTGCAGCTGAGCAGCAGCACGGCGCTGCATTTTTCACCCCCAGCCCAGGATGGATCTGCTCGCCAGGAGGAATGTCACCAGCCTGAATGCCCTGATCTGTCACAAGTCCACCATCTTCACCCGAATCACAGCACCGCAGACAGTTCGAGAGAGAAACGGAGGAGAGATAGAGACGAGCAGTCAGACGTTGACCATTTACCAGAGAACAACAGATCATGCAAAGCATATAAACAACGGTCTGCTTTTTAGCAACTACGCATTTCTCAAACCTAAAAGTAGAGAACTGCTTCCAATCAGTGACAATGATGATAAAACATATTGTCGAAAATGCTGATGCTATTGAGTTCCAGTGAAGGGATGGAGAATTTATCGAGGCTGGTTTTATCCCGCACTCTGCGCAATGGCTTCCATATTGATCACTGTTTACAGATATAATCACTTTCAGATTCATTCTTCATCAGTACAGCCTCCTGTATTGATTCAGTTTTACTCATGTCTCTCCATAAAGGCCCTGCGTGAGTGCAAAACCCAGGGAGAAGAATGTGTGTGTGGCTCATATTTATGTATGTGTGTGTGTTCATTCAGGCTGTAATTCTGTTACGTTTTATGAGATATCGCTCTTTGTTTTTTTGTGAGTGTACAGTGCAGCACAAAGGTCTCCTCTGCGGGAAATAAACCCACTTGAGAAGATAAAATGTGATGGAAAAAACAAGCAGTAGTGATGTTAAGTACAAAATCATAACAATCAGAACATACAACTGAATTGAACTGAACTGAACTGAGAGATGCTTATAACGCACACTGAAATTGGAGAGAGAAGTGAGTTACTTATACATGAGTGTTCTCTTTTTCGCTTTTCCTTTTTTATCACTCTTTCTATCTTATAGGGTGTGAGCTGTCCTCACTATACTAAGCTGACCTACATCTATATCTACATTTAATGTATTTTTAAGCATTCTGTCCACAAACATTAATGAATTATGATGAAATATCTAAAAACAAACATCATACGAATTATGACAAAATGCACATAAAACTAAAACTTTTAAAAAATAACCTTTTTTTATTTTACACAAACATTCAAAAATGTGTTTTCACGAACACATCTATTTTCTATTTAAAAATTAGAGTTATGAATTAATTCTACATTTAGATTCAAATTCTGAATCCTGTTTGCTACCACAATTCGTATTCAGGATTTAAAATTTAAAACATATTCTCAGTTTGTCTGCTAATTTCTCTTTCTGACACACACAAACATACATGCATAAGTGGATATTCAGAGTTTTAAACATAAACTCACATTTAGCCATTCGTATGATTCCTTGATTGGATCCACCAGGGTCCTTAATTGCTGCTGGGGCACAGGTGGACTAGAGAAGACAAAAAGAGACAGTAATAGTGGGTAGAAAAAGAGGCTGTTTGATATAGACAGCCCTCATACTTTTTTTTTCCTTAACGGGGCCTGTCTGTCATGTGCTTCTGCTCCATCTGTGCTGTTGTTATGTGGGGTTTTATGTCCCCTGTGAATATTTGGCTATCTCTCTCATAAAATGCACTTTGTGCTTGTACTGGTTCATTAACCGGATGAGCTGCATGAACAATGAGGAGAGGACAGCAAAGGAGAAAGGAGAGGAGAAAAGAGAAGAGGACACTGATTTCAATCCACACGAGAAAAAGCTGCTGAGGCCACATCTGGAGGCAGAGCGGGGCAGCGGTGCAAGAGCTGAGCTCAGTCTGGGCTTCACTGGACCACAAGCACATGCCCATTTTCTGCCCCGTTGAGGACTCCTGGAGGTGGAGCAGTGTACTCTTGCTTCCCGGCACACACATAAACAGCCTCTCCTGTCTCCACGATGGCTGTTTCGAACATCTCTGCCCTCCAGGCAATATAACTCTGTCCCTAGCCTGCAGATCAAGTGTGTGATGAGTGTGTTTATTGTTGAACATGTATGGGTTTTTAAAGCCCTCCCCTTCTCTGAGTGTCCATGTAAGGGTTGTACAAAATTAAAGTGTTCATTAATTTGTTTTTGCCACACCCCACATAAAGTTGACATGGACATCAAATCAGAATGACATGAATTGAACAAATTGCAATTATAAATAAAAATAAGGTAAATTAATAAATAAATAGATAAATATTGAAAATGCTGTTTGTTCTTCCATCTGTACTATGTTCTAAGCTTCAAATTCCAATGCCTTTAAATTTTTTAATGATTTACAACAGCTTTGTCAACAATGTTTAAAGTTGGAATTTGGAATTTAGTTAGAATGCAATACAATTTAAATATGATATAAAAAAACAAAACAAAAATAGACAAACAATGACCTGGCAAATTAAATAAATAATAATAAGTACTAAAGTATTAAAATTAAAGTACTAAATTGAAGTACTTAAATTACTAAAGCTACAGCTGAAATAAATTAAACTAAAGGTAAATATAAATATAAAAATAATAAAAATGACACATGCAAATAACAAAATTACTAAAACTGAAATAACTGAAATAACACTGAAATAAAAAAGAAAACTATTAAAATAAATTCAAATATTCAAACTGAATTTACAAAAATAAAAACCTTTCAAAAAATTGATAAATACTATATAAGAGTATTTAAATAATGCTAACTCTGGCAACAATAATTTATTTGAACTTTAGTTTAATTCTACTTCTTTCTATTAAAAACAAAATTGAAATTGCAATTCTGCATCCTGTTTGCTACCTCAATTCAAAATTCAAAATTGAATTGGAATTTAAAGGGCTTTAAGGTAGTACTAAAATAAGAAAGTGAAACGTGTGATGAAGAGACATTATATTTTGGATTTAGCACTGTTATTCTATCACATTCAAACTGGCATTCATTCAAGCAAGCAAAACTAATTAAATTCCTTTCCTTTTTAAACTTCTCTGAAACCAGAAGTCACCGTGAGACTCATGAATAGATACAAGACTTTCAAACTTCTGCAGAAGATGTTTAACTGCTATTCTTCACTGCTAAAACAAAAAATTCTCAAATACTGTACACCGCTCACATAAACAAGCGTGCATTTACTGCATGGTTGTTTATACCAGTTTAATTTGATGGTAAAGTTGGGCAGCTTTTACTTTCCAACCTTTGCAGCCAATAAACAAAGTTCTTTGAGCTTTGAGATTACTATAGCATACATCCACTGGATAGCCTGGCAGTGATTGTCTGAAAAATAAACTTTGTTGCGACTTTTTGCAAAGTGTTTATTATGGCAGAGGGATTGGTGTGTGTCTGGGAAGGGAAGGGGAGGTGAAGAGAGGGAAAAAGAGGGATTTATTTATTTGGTTTGATTTTCACTCCTAATCTTCTCTCGCTCATGCAAATGGAGCGAATACGGAAGGTGGCGTGGTTATCTTTCTTTACATCAATAAATAAAAGGCTCCAGTAGACCACAGGGCCCAGCTAATTTTCCAAACCAGTGAAGAGGCTTTCATATGGGGAACACCTCTTCCATCCCACCTCACTCTTTTACTCTCTCTCAACAAAAGCTCCGCCTCTTTCATTTCCATTGCCGTTTCATTTTTTTTTGCCTCCCACTCATCATCTGGTGTGTATCTATGTGTGTATATGTTACATGTCCTCTTATGTATGTTGGATGGAGTGATGGCCTTGTTGCCCCTTGATGGATTTAGATCAGGTTCCTGTTAGGTAAGAGACGATGCATTAAAGGCCAAGCTGTAATCTCCTCCGTGCCATCTAATCTCCTCATATTAAGCTTCTCCTGGACAATAAGATGGCTGGGCCTCCACCTTGGCCGGACAGCTGACGGCCGGCTCTAACTACAGCACAGGACCCGGGAGGACACACCCACACACATGCTCACACATAAAACTCTCTTGAGAGGAGATTAATTGCTCTAAAATTAAGCCTGTGTGTGTGCTGTGACCTTTGGGGTCACTTTCTCTCGGTATGATGAAGCACTGTGGTCAGTCCTTCAGCATGACCCAGCTTCCCTCATCCAGCGCCATCTGTAGCACAGAACACTCGGCCTCAACGACTGGCCTTCAGAGCAGGTGGATCACAGGAATTAGTAAGCTTGTGAAAGAGAGAGATAAAGAAAGGAAGAAAATTGATATCATATCATTGATATCATAATATGAAAATTGATATCACTCTTTATCATGCTGTGAATCCATTTATTTCAATGTTTTTTTTTGTAAGTTTATAGGAAAAGGAAATTTTAACGATTTATGGCTCGATCTCATGGCTAATTCGTACAACTTTACTCGTACAAATTCATACGACATTTGTTAAATTGTACATATTTTACGAGTTGCCAATTCATATTAATTTGAACTAGTGGGCTTTTTTGACAAATCGTACAAAATATTTATATTTTACAAGGTGACTAATTCGATTTTCATACAGTCGTGAGACTGTGTTGGGCATGCATGGTCTGTCTTATGATCAAAACTTGAGAATTTCTTTTTAGAAATTCACTTACAATATTTAAAGTATATATTTTTTTCATATATTAAATATTCAATATTTTTGTAAACATGTTTTTTTAGTGCTCTCAAATGATTAATCTCGATTAATTGCATCCAAAATAAATATTTTAGTTTACATAATGCATATGTATGCATAATGTATACATTTATTATGTATATATAAATACAAACACATGCATTTATATAATTAAGAAAAAAATGTTACGCTTATATGTTCAATATATTTATATATAATGTAAAATATAAACATATAATGATTAATCATGATTATTGAATCCAAAATAATTATTTTGGTTTGCAAAATGTATATGTATGCATAATGTGTATATTTATTATGCATATATAAATACAAACACATGCATGCATATATTTAGGAAAAATATGTTATGCTTATATGTTTAGAATATTTATATAAAATATAAGCATATAAATACATATGTAATATGTATATATTATATATATGTAAATATTTTAAAAAATATGTACTGTGTGTGCATTTACAGCACATACATGTAATAAATATACACAGCACACATACTTTACATTATTACAATTGCATTATGTAAACAAAAACATATTCATGGTTTAGATAAATTGGATTAATCATCAGACAGCACTAGTATTTTTAGACAATAACAATGATAGCGAATACATTAATCAATTTTATTTAATTCATATAAATTCCTCCAGTTTACTTAAGCAGGAAGGTCAATTTGGTCAGAAGTGCTTCTCAGTGACACAGTAGTTGTAGAGGATACCTAGTTCTAATTATAAACCGATAACCTTTCTCTTTACCTGTCTAAGATCTACACCAAACAATTTGGCAACAGGCATGGAGTGATCATTGTATCTTGCGCACACATCTTAAACACCCACAGACATGTAGCAAGATACAAAGGACATTAACCACTGTTGCAGCTTTGAATAGCCTCTTAATTCACTCTGAGGCCCACTCCAGGGCTCATTCTCTCTCCTTTACTTTTATGTGTTTTGCAACTGGATTCCTACACAGGCAACCCAAGAATGTGATGAAAAGTGTCAAATCTCTGGCCAGGCCACATGCATGCAGACATAAACAGAGTGCATAATGACACTCAGGCCTCGCTACTCGGCCACTTTCAACTCAGCACTAAACACTAGCAGCTGGGCTGAGGTGGCACCAGAGATGTTTATTGGGGGGCTTTAGCCCATCAACTTATTGTCAACAGTTCAAGAGCTTGTCAGCGGACCCTACAGATGTCTTGTGGAGAGAAAGAGAGAGGGTAAAAGAGAGAAAGGAAGGGGAAAATACATGAAAAAAAGCTCACTGTGTCTGCCTTAAGCTCTTGGAAAGACTAGCACTGGTGTAGTCATCCCTTTCACATCCCTTTCTGTTAAGTCTTTTTTTGTGGGAGTCTTGTTGAAAATTATTTGGCACAAATCATACTGATATCGTAGTTTTGGTTTAAGCCTATTGCGTTTCCTCCAGGTGTCCGAAACTTTTAGAGAATTGCTACTGTACAATTATTAACAATAAAGTGTATGTGCAAGCACCTTATGTAATGTAAAATGTGACATATTGTGTAAAAAAGCACATGATCATGTATGAATCACTGAACCACTCCCTTGCCAATTCCTTCAAAAACATTTGTTCATTCACAAATTAAAAAAAAATTTATTTATGAGTGAATACCTGAATCATTTACAACACTACTGACATTTTCTCAGGTGGTGCTAAAGTTATTAAACAATATTGTATCTAAAATTTACATTACTCAATATTGAGTTATTACTGCTTAGGTATATGTCAAGCAATAGTACTAGTAGTAGTTTTCTTGAAGCAGTTACATCAATGTGTGCACATTTCGTCTATTTTGTTTGCGTTTCTCCCATTTTTGTCCTGCACCTGAGCCCTTGTTTATGGGCTGTGCAGACCTTTTTTGTATTTTGGACTTTGAAGAAATTAACCAGCCGCATAAGTGCAAAATGAAACTAATCTCTCTGATAAGAACAGCAAAGACACTGCTCTCAGCAGGCTGTTGCGCAATACGCCTCCACGTCCAGATGAGCATAATATGATTTGTATTTGTGTCTGTTTTAATCGCTCCAGCTAAATGAGAATTTAATTGCTTTGCCACCATTTTTGCGTCCAGCCACACAGAGGATCTGGCCACCTCGCACACATTCCCTAACGCTCCGCATTCCCTAAAATGAGTTTATACTGTTTATATGTTAGAAACCCAGTAAACAAATAAAACAAATAACAGGAGGGGAGTAGTGATTTACTGTGTTTGCCTCTTAACGTGGGGGGGGGGGGGGGGGGGGGGGGGGGGGGGGGGGGGGGGGGGGGGGGGGGGGGGG